>VCKV01000086.1:1080000-1652787 GCA_005876975.1 Drosophila orena
AATTGGTTTATCTCTGGGCCGCGGGTTCTTCGGAGCGTCCACTCAGGTGGTGGTGCCGTCTCCCTGGATTTCGCGATTCATTATCTCTTTTCTGCGGCAGTTGGCTGGCTCTAAGGCAATTATGCAATATGATTGCTCGATATGAAATGCAGCAACTCAACTCAACTTGGCTCAAGGGCTCCGTTCAGTGTGTGTGTGCTGTGTGTGTGTGCCGTGTGTGTGTGCCGTGTGTGTGTGTGTGACTGCTGTCTTGTTTTGTGCTGTCTTTTCGGTGAAAATGTACGTAAAAAAGAGAGAAATCCTCTTTGTTCTTGTTTTTGTTCGACCATCGACTTACACACAAAATATGCAGAAAAAGTTCTAAAATTTGTTCGCTTTTCGTTTTAATATTTGGTTTTTGCCTCTTTTGTTTCTGTCTGCAATTAGCTTAGCGTTTTGCATTGTTTCTGTTACATAGCTGATTCGTATATTATATTCAAAGCCCGCCAAGCGTCGTCGTTCTTCCCTAGCTGGCTGACCTTCGACCTTCGACCTTTGGTTTGTGTGGCTCGTGTATAGATACATAAATACATTTATGGACATTTCTTCTGGCTTTGCTGTAAATATTTTGTATATATTTTGCGTGTGTGTGTGTGGGTGTGTGTGTGTGTGTGTATAACTTGTTGTGTTTCCTTCTCTGGTGAGTATGTGTGTGTGTGTGTGTGTGTGGCTTACAGAGAGAGAAAGTTCGACATATACACAAGCGCATATGCACGATCGTATAGGGATTAGTATGCGTAGGTAGCTCTTGGGTTCACAAGTGTCTCAGTGTGAGCGATTCTGTGTCTGTGTGTTGGTGTTTCTGCCTCCTGCTCTCCTCTTCTAGCTCTTTGTGCCGCTCTAATTAATGGCGTACGTTTTTGGTAAGAATCGCAAGGCTTGCAAGCATTCTAGCGCCACGAAACGCTCAAAAATATGCTACGAAGCAGGCATGAATGCGTTTGTGTCTGTGTCTTAGTCTGTGTCTTCCTGACAGTGCGGGTGTGACTGTGTGTGAGTGGAATGTGGAATGTGGGCGTGTGTGTGTGTGTGTGTGTGTTGACAATTTATTTACTAGGAATATCTTTTGTTTTGCTCTTCTTCCGCTCTTCTCCTTCCTCCCCTCCCCTCCCCTCCTCGCCCTTCCCCTACCCTGCTCCACCGTTATTCGTTCGGCTGCGAGTATGATCTGTACTTGAGAGCTCTGGCGCTCAAGGAGAATCACAAAGTGAGAGGGAAGTGTCTGTGAGTGTGTGTGTGCCATCTGTTGATCTGTGTGTGTGTGTGTGTGTTTGTGGGGGTGTGGTGATGGGACAGAGACAGAGACAGAGACAGGGGAGGAGAAGGAGAGAGAGAGAGCTGGAAAGGATGTTTACGGCGTTTTGTTAAACATTCAAATACTTAAATTTAATTGCTTGCTTTATATTGTTGCCTTTCTGCTTGCTTGCTTTAATTTAATATATAGATATATTACCATTTATTGAATTTATCTTTCTTCTTCTACCCTTCCATTCTTCCTTATTGAAACTGCGCTCCTTTTGACGAAAAAAAAATCATTTCTCTTTCCATCTGCTTTAATATTACGCTTAAGTTTTTCCATTTTGAAATCGCGGTGGCTGCTGTTTCTCTTGCTTTTTCTCTTGCTGTTTCTGTTGCTGTTGCTGTTGTTGTTGTTGTTGTTGTTGATGTGTGCCACTCGCTCGCTCTTGCCAGCCGTCTCGCTTACTCTTTCACTTCGAAATACTTGTAGGTCGGATTCTCGTACCCATTGATCTGCATGTTGGGCACGATCTTCTCCTCGCGCACGATGGGATGGTGTGTTGTGACGTTCTAGTGGGGATAAGAGTTGGATGAGTGAGTTATGGTTAGCCAGCAACCGGTCGGTGGCCACTTCCGTACTGCAGTGACCTACTGTCCACTGTCCACTGGCCACTGCACCCACGAAGTTGTCATACACGAGTTGCAAACGGGGATGAAGCACCGAACCTTCTGTATGACAACCTGGCGGTCTCCGGCAGCCAAACACTGACCCACCTGACAACCCACCTGGTCGACCTCGATGAAGCCCTGGGCGTGCGGCGAGCGCGATGTTCGCCACTTGGCCACGGCCACGCCCACGAAGACGGCCGCCATCAGGGCGATCCCGGCGAAGGAGAGCGTGAAGTAGACGTTGCGGCCCTCCTTGGCCGCGTGCGCATGCTGCGCGAACTCGCGGCGCAGCGAGAAGCTCTGCAACGAGAGGGGAGAGAGAGAGAGGGGATAGGCTTTAGGCAAATGCGGCACGAGTTGGCGCCGCAGCTCAAATACCGATTCGCGGTGGCCCAGGTCGTGGGTCATGAAGTGCTGCACCTGCGGCTCGGCCTCCTGGTGGGCGACGGCGGCGGCTACGTCCTCCACCGCCCGCTGGACGGCATCGTCGTCGACCGTGGGCAACACGGTCTGCACCTTGGTGCTGCTGCAAGAGGGAGTAGGCTCGTTAGTCCTGGAATGGGGTGTGCACTAGCTGGAGGGGACCCACCTCACTGTTGCCTCGCCATACTCAGTGTCCGACAGCTCCTTCTCGCTCTTGGTGGTCTCTAGGTTGGGATTGGCCGCTGTGACCAGGGCTCCGTCGGGACCCAGCTCCTTGCCGGCTAGGCTCTTTTCCTGCTGCTGCTGCTGCTGCTGCTGCGCCTGCGATTGGGTTGACGACTGGGTCGACTGGGACGACTGGGACTGCTGCTCGGCCACCTGTGACTTGAGCATGTCGTCCACCTTTTTGGCCTCCAGGCGCAGCTTCTCCTCGCGCAGTTTTTCCCGCTCGGCGGCACGCTGCTCCTTGCGTTGCTTCTCCGCCAGCCGCAGTCGCTCCTTCTCGGCTACCTTGCGCTCGATCTCGACGCGGTACTTGTCCAGAATGCCGGCCTCCGCCTCCTCGCTCATCCCCAGCGAGGAGCCGGGAATGTCGTCCTTGCTGCGCAGTGCCAGGATGTAGTCATTCATCAGCTGGGCAATCTTGGCCGACAGCTCTGGATAGCGCTTGAGCATGGTCATCGACTGGTTGACGGCTCGATCGATGTCGATGAGGCGCTCCAGTGTGCGTGGACGCTCCGAAGCAGCTGCTTCAAGTCCGCCAGGTCCTCCGGAGTTCAGTAGGTGCCGGTAGTGGGCCAGGGCGTGGGCCCGGTCCTTGTGCAGGGCGCGCAGTAGCTTCTGCAGACACTTCTCAACGTGGTGGGCCTACAGGATATCACAGAAGTTAGCACAGAAGTTAGCTAATCTATAGGAGGGGGTCTAATGGCAATGCTTCTATCTAGCTAATCAGCTCCTTGACAACGCTGAAGCAATTAGCCCACCTCGTGACAAAGTCCGCTCCACGCAGGACGAGCTACTCACGTTCGGGGGCTGCTCAGTCAGGGCCTGGGTGTAGCAGGTCATGGCCTCGCGCTTCCGCTGGTTGATGTGGGCCAGAACGCGCTGCTGGTGCATGGCGGCCAGCTGGTGCTTCTCGGCGTTGCCTTCCTCCTCGAGTGCCTGAACAGAAGTCTAAAATTACATTCCCATATAAAGACGTATTGCACACCAAGAGAGAAAGATTATCAGCATGGGGAATTTGCGGCGATCGATAACAATTTGCAGCTGTCGATCAGTCTATTGGTACTTTGGTTATTCTCGCTTAAGTTTTCGAAAAGGTTGCCTCGATTCGTAACCGTCTCGTGGGAGGATTGTGGTCCAAGTGTCTACGGTTCGCTTCTAGTTGCTAGTGTGTGCTGCCATGAGGGAGCGAAAAGTCCTGTTCGGGTTTTGAGTGGGTTTCGGTTTCGGTTGCGGGGTCTAGTCTATGGTATTTGGTATTCGGTATATGATTATGATATGATATGGTACGATACGATATGATATAGTATATGGTGGATATGGTATATGTACATGTACATGTATGCAATTTATTTGCGGCAACAGCAATGCTTGCGGATGTGCAGCGATTACGTAAACAGCACACATCGATAAGGACCAAATTGAAATCGTCGCAGGTTCGTCGTTCGTTCGTGTCCGTCCTCGGTGATCGATCTTTGGATATCGGAAATCAAAAAATGATAAGCTAAGGATACGTTTAGGTTCTCTTGTGGGTTGTGGCTAGGTGTAGGCGAGTTATAGTTAGTTTATATGCCAATCAGTTTGACTACAAAGCACTTGCAATGTTAGTAATATGAGTATTGTATCTATTGATCGTTGATGTTGTGGTACTGTTTTTAACTGGTTAGATTTCGAGCAGCATTATCGTTATTGTTACTGGTATTCCTAATGCTGTTGTGATTACAATCTGATGCCTCTTTCGCTCCCATTTGCCATACATATGGATACACAAATGAACAAAGCCTGCCCAACGAAGCCCAGAATATGGGGAGCTCTACCTTATCAACGGTATTACCCAACCCATTTCTGGATCTCGTAGCGCAGCAAACAAAAGCAGATGATACTTGATGCCGAAAACATGAATATAATGAGCTACGATAATGACTAGAGTACAAACAATCACGATTACGATATACAGGGTGCATGATAATGAGCTTGAAAGCGAACAGAAAACAACTCAACTAAAAGATCAAGTGGGCTATATACTACATATGGGTTGAATAATACTTCTTATGAGGCCTATAACTGAAGAGACTTCAGGTGGCAGAGGTTGATTTTCGATTGATTATTAACACAGATGTTCACTACATCTTCTTTTGTTGGTTAGCTGGAACTCAGGGACTGGATTAACTGGAATTGATTTCAAATCAGAAATTACTGAAAAAGCAGAGAGGCTCTTCTCTCCTTATCAATCCCCTGCCAAGTGAAGTTCTCCGTACACATACACACACATTCAGATGCAGAGATATAGCTTTGAAATGTATCGAACATTCTACAGGATGACAGAGAGGAGGTTCGGTGCGAGACAGATACAGATACGGATACAGATACAGATACAGTGACAGAGACAGAGATATAGTGATGAGTGGAGACAGTGAGAGTAAGAGTGAGAGGGGTGTGGGGATGGGGGATGGGGGATTGGGAGAGTGGAGATGAGTGCGTCACACGGAGGATGACTGACCTGGAAGCGAGCCGTCATCCGCTGCTTAAAGGACTGGGCTGCCTTGGGGTCCGCTAGGCGCATGTCCTGGTACTTCTCCTCGAGATCGGACCAGTCCTTCATCACGCGCGTGACCTTCTCGCGGTGCGATTCCTCAAGGCGCTGTTGGGCTTCCTTTGTTTAGAATACGTTTTGTGTTGCATCGATAAATAAACCTGCGCCCTCAACGTAAACACTTACTTTCTGACTTACTTTGTAGCTCTGGTGCTCGTAGTGCGGATCAAAGTGGGTGAAGTAGGGGTCCGAAGTGGGTTGTGCGGTGGATGGTGGGGCTCCGGCTCCGGCTCCAGCTCCAACTCCAGCTCCAGCTCCAGCTCCCGAATTTCCAGAATTGGCAGCTACAAAAGCAGCGGCAGAGGCGGATAGTTGAGGAGTGCTCGTCACCGATTCGGACTTCACAGGTGCCTTCTCGGGGGCGGGAGCAGCCGCAGCGCTGGACGGGGATGAGGCATCGCCCTTCAGGGACACGACCTTGGCTCCTCCGCTCTGATCCCAGGAGGCCTCGACCTCAGCCTCGCTCTCGGAACCAGCACCGTCCTCCTCGTAGTTGTCGCCCTCCTCGCCGCTATCGTACTCCGCATTTATGTCGTCCAGAGATCCGCTATTCGCGTCGCCGGCGGATCCGGTGCTGGGGCTTCCGCCTGCGGTAGCTGCCTCATCCGCAACCATATCGTCCTCCTCATCATCGCCCATCAAATCATCCTCGTCGTCCAGATCGTCTTCATTGGCATCCTTCGAGTAGTTCGAGTCGTTGCTGTCGTCTTCGTCATTCATCACCAGCTCGTCATTGGCGGTGCTGATCTGAGCTGCCGGCATCACTGGCAAGTCGGTCTTCTTCACATGGATTTCATCGGCTAGGGGGGTAAAGGAGGGGAAACTGCAATCCTCGTCTTGAGTTATTTGATGTGGTCAGTACTCACTCTTGAAGTGCTTGGGACAGCAGACGAACTCCACGCCGGAGAAGACCGAGATGCCGCAGGGCAGAAGCATGGCGAAGCTGCGCATCTGCATGCCGCGCTCCTGGCAAGCGGCTGCTCCGGTTTGGTTCCACCTCACAAATGGCCAGCATCGGGAGGCGTTGTGGATGTGGTCGAACAGACAGCCCTCGGGAACCAGCAGGGCGTCAGATTGGAATGGTCCTTCTGAAGCCAAACGTCATCGAGTCGTAGGTGATGCATGAAGGATGGTAAAGGCAAAGCCAAAGGCGGAGGCAAAGTAGAGGAAAGTGGATCAGTTCAGATCTGGGTGATACTCTTGCATTGGGCCAATAACCTTCTTGGTACACTTACCGAGACAGCGGAATGGCTTGATCCATCGGTGGGATCCCTTGCACTT
The DNA here is from genome assembly GCA_005876975.1 of Drosophila orena. Classification (NCBI taxonomy): domain Eukaryota; kingdom Metazoa; phylum Arthropoda; class Insecta; order Diptera; family Drosophilidae; genus Drosophila; species Drosophila orena. The sequence continues at coordinate 1,086,467 of VCKV01000086.1, forward strand.
GGCCGCGTTCAGAGCCCCCTGGCGACACCAGCCTCCGATCTTCTGGTAGTGGGACGACTCCACGATGTTGGTTATGTCTCGGTTGGGATAGGCCTGATAAGATAGACAAGCAGGCCTGTTAATTCACTCGGACTCTAGCAGCGTGTAAAAGGGGATTAGAGGGGTTGAGTTTCTCTCAACCAGAGATTTGTGATTCCACGAGCTGTTCCATTTATTATTAATCAAGTTTCAATTGGCGGCGGTTCTGATGAATTTCATTTATCTGAAAGGACTTCCCCCCGTCTGCTATCCTGCGAACCCATGCCGATACCTCCTTGAACCCATCGCTTGTTCGCCAGGCGGTTTGCCATTTGATGTGTTTATTTCCCCGCTTTGCAGCCGCTCCGCCGACTGGCTGTTCCTGTTACCTTTGGCTTCCGACAGCGGGCAGTGAAAGTTTAATTGCCTGCCCAGCTTGATTGACTGGCTAAATGACTGACTAACTGAATGGCCTAATAAAATATCCCAGATTTGTCTGTGTGTGTGTGTGGGTGCACATGAGTGTGTGCACTACATTTGTTTCGAACAATTATGTGCCGAGTGGCACACACTCTGCTGGATCTCTGGATCCCCGCTCCCCACTCCCCGCTCCCCTCTTCCTTCTCCCCCCTACAGTCGTCCTGCAAACACACAGGCACACAGGCACAAACACACACACACACACACACACACACAGAGGCACACGCACACAACAGCTCGTGAAAATGAGGCCTTTTTAACTGCTGTTTGAGTGCTCCATTGCAAATGGTTGCCTCGCTGTGGGAGGGAAAGCGGCGGGCTGTTGGGGAACGAGGGGTACACTGGCAGAAATAAGGTAGTAGTGGCAAGGCGGGGAAGAGAGAGAGGCAGGAATTCAGTGCAAACGGCACGTAGGCAATGCTCGCAGGCGGTCAGACAGCACCCACGCACTCACAGGTATTACCAGACCACATCCCCATCCCCATCCCCATCCCCATACCCATGCCCATCCCCATCTCAATCCGCAAACCCCTGAAACACCCGCACCCATCTGCCCACCACTCCTTTCGGCCGCACTGCAATGGCTGTCGGCAACCGGGCTAAATAAAACATTAAAAGCACAAAATAATGATGCTGATGCATGTCAAGCCAAACTGAAAACCGTAAGCCCAAGGCCCAAGGCCCCAGCCCCTCATGGCTCGACTACTCGACTGCTGGACTGCCGGAATGCTGGACTGCTGGACTGCTGGACTGCCGGACTCCTGGGCATGCGGAAGAAGAGGAAATAAACCGATTCCCGGGCATCGGGCCTTGTGTGGTGGTGGGCATTGCATATGCCAGCGATATCCACGTCGTGGGAGCACAGTGTGCGGAGCAGGAACCGCATGGAATACACCACTTCGAGTGGGAAGTGTGGAAATTAAGGATTATTCAAATTATTGGAAATTAGGAAAGTTTGTGGGCGCCCAAAACGGAAAGAATCGCTTCTGTAAAGGATGCCGCTGACGATATCGATTGGAAAGCCGCCCGTCCACGGCAGCAGATCGGAGCACCGAAAGTAGGAGACGGAGACAGAGGGCCACCGCAAGAGTTCCCGTGGGGATTCACTGTGCGCCCAGTTGGGTTTTCATTTCGTTTCGGAGGTTGCGTGCGTGCCAGCGACACGATTGAAGCCATGGCGACTCCAAGGACCAAGGACCCTCCCGGACCCTCCAAAAGGTTGGGGGAACGCACATCGTCGGAGGTGGGTGTGGCCATGGGATTGGGGTATTGGGGTATTGGGGGGTTGGGGGATTGGGGACCTCCCACGACAGCATGTCACTCTCATGGCCCAGTGCCTGACCAGAGCGCTCGATGGAGTATATAAACGAGCCCTAGGCCCATGGATACACACACCCGCCCACCCACACACCCACCCACCCACACACCTATGAAAGCAGCCAGCAAGGCAGCCAGAAAGTGAGACTCACTTTCGCAGGACCCATTCCGGCCGTCGTCCTGCCTGAAATGTGTTCGTTATACTTGGCTTAATCAAAACATATTCAGCCGAGCGTGAGGCTGTTTAAGTGGCTCGCTTGAGAGAGTTTGCCGCAAATAAGCGCGGCGCAAGTTATTGTAACAGCATTTGATTCTTTTGTTTCGGCAAGCCCCCACCTCCCTACCTACCTCCCCACCTCCCTACCTCCCTACCTACCTAGCCACACACAGCTAACCTAATTGTATGAAAGAACGGAGAGCAAAAAATCCATGCATCGCTGCACCGCCCCAGTGGGTCCATGCGAATGCGTCCATGTGAGTGAATGCTCGCTAATGACAGACAAACAATTAAACTTGACATTTCGCCATTGTTTTGCACACCCACACACACACACACACACACACACACACACACACACACACACACACACAGGCACGCACGGCATTATGGAATGACAGGACACGACGACAGGACATGGTTGCCCTCCGCACGCTCCGCCAGAATCCTTGAGCAAGGCAACCAGACGGGCCTGGATGCGCGGACATCAATGGCAGCGCCATCGCCATCGCCATCGCCATCGACGTCCTTCGGATTCGCTGACTACATTTGCATAAGTTCGCAAGTCCTGTGCTATAAGGATTTGCCAGCCCGATCGAATTTGACCCTACCATGTTTGCCTTTTACTTCTGAGCAGTTGGCGTGGCATTTGGAATGTGGCCACTTGGAAACGCAACTGTTTCACTAACTGCATAAAAATCCAATAAATTGCGCTGTAATTGCATGGATTACTGAGCAAATTATGGACGGCAATGGTCAGTGAAAAAGTTGCGCGCGATTTTAATTGTTAAAACGATTGGTTGCGCCGCTCAGCCCTTGCGAATATCCGAGTATACTAGTATCCGAGTATATTGTTATCCAATTTGCTGTGCCAATTGGATTTTCCCACCATTGTTTTATTGGCCTGCTTGGCTGCGAAAGTTTCGTGGCCCGCAGGCATTTGGTTTATTTATCGCAAATCCAATTTGCGCAGCACGTAAAGTGGCATGCCACAAATGATTGCTACAAATTCGCGCGATCACTTGCGCAGATTCTTCTCTTTTAATTCCATTATGAGTGTTGTTCTCCTTTTTTCTTTCAGGACAGGATGCATAGCCCACCGATGAAGGTCCGAGCCAAACAAGTCCAGTTGGAGGACGCAGCCGGAGTGGCAAGTAAGTGTTTGATATGAAGCCAGCAGGAAGGAAGCAGGTTGGGTGAACGGTGAACGGTGAACCGGCACACCTGGCGGAGTGGAGCGCTTTATTGAAAATGATTTTTTAATGCTGCACTGACGTGGTGTTCGTGCTCCGCCAGCCAACCCGGTCTTATGGCGTCGGGTTCGGGAAATCCCTCCTTGGCTCTGGCGGAACGTGCCGCGGCAAATCATTTTGTGGCAGCTTTCTATTTGCATTCTCGCATCCCTGCCTCGTCCGCCCCGTCCGCCTTGTTTTTGTTTAAGCTGGGCACGCCTCCCGCCGCGCAAAAGTTACCTGAATTTATTCATCTTATTTGGCCTCACGTACTTTCCGCTAACTTTTCCCACCCGCACCTGGCCGCATTCTCGGTTTGGCTAACTCAAGAACGCAGCCTTTCAATGACTGCGCTCCGTCGCTCGGCCTTCGCCCATCGCGTTGACATTGAAATTGTAAAAATAATTTCCCATACGCCCCGTTGGCCGACCAGCGGTGGCATCAGGGCCAAAAGGGCCAGGAGCTGCTTTTGCGGCTTTTCGCTTGCGTTTTCCCAGGCTTCACCGCAAACTTTTGTGTCGCCGGGTCCTTTGGGTCGTTTGGCCAGCGGCAAACCCAACTCAAGGTGCCATCCAAGTGCAGGCTGAACTTATATACACACGTATACTCGTATACACACATACGTGTATGTGTGCAGGCTGCTAGTTTCTAGAGGACTCTGCTATCCGCTATCCATCCGCTGTCCATCCGGTCCCAGCAGATACAGATACGCAGCGAGCATTACTTATGCTCCATGCAACCCCTTTCAATCGGATTCAGCTAGCTTTGTGTGCGCTGCTCATCAGATTTCAATGAGCTGCACTTGGGATACCCGCAACTACAGGAACTCGCCTATTATTGGTTGCATTAGCCAACCCAAGCTGCTGCTGGAGCAGCTCACCCAATCCGAACAGAAGACAGTACTTAAAGTATCATAATACACATGGCAGCGGGCAGAACTTTATGGTATGGTATGTCACAAGGCCCCCAATCAAAAGCACTTATGCAGCAGCCCCATTTGGAGCACAGCACATGCTGATCCCGCGCTGATGGAGCTTTGGTTTCAGTTGTACCAGCTCTGCTGCTATATGTACATGCCCATTTCGGGGGGGTCGGGGGTCAGGGGTCAGGACCCCCAGACTGGGCGCACATACATCACCTTTAATGGGCATTGCTCGTATGTGTGTGTGAGCAGGCATTTAACTCTAAATGTCCAGGAACATTACAAACCATTGAATTAGGCACTCGCACCATCCCCTCCACCTCTCTCCTGCAACCGTTCCCATTTGTTGTCCTTTTCAGCGGCAGGAGTGGGTCGGGCCAACTATATTTAGCCATCTGACTGATGATGTTGGCGGGGGAGGGGAGGGGGGGGGGGACTGATGCGGGGTAAACTGTTTAGCGACTAAACTACTTTTTGCCAGCTCAGTGGGTTTCAATGCGCCATTTCGAAGCTTCTCGTAAATATAGTTCGCTTCGTGTCCTTTAACGGTGAGTGGCCAACCCGTTCACCTGTTCACCTGCTCACCTGTTCAGTTGTTCATCTGCTCACCTGTCAGCGGCATTATCGCGGGATTAGGCCACAGATGACGAGGCAGGTGGGGGTGCGCATCGGATGCAGGTGGGTTGGTAATTACACGGGGCGCTTCTGAAGCTGAAATGATGCGCGAACTATTTCAGTCGGCGCCAAGATGCAAAAACAGCAGCTGCGGTGTGCATTTAGGTATCCAAACTTGGGCTGCTAGCCTTGCAGAATATTTGGGATCAGACCGGAGTTACTCCCATGGTCACTCAGCTGGGAGTTGAACTCAATACGCGAATACGCAACCAGCAGCTGAACGTCCTTCTGCCCGCTGGGTTTCCGCCCAAGCTGCATGCAACTGAGAATCTGACGGCGCGTAATTGGCGCAAGTTGGCCTGCAATCGACTGGGCTGAAACTCAAGAGGGCCATGTGAGGCGCCGAACACTTGCCTTAATTGGGCGATCAGGGAAGGATGATGCGGCGAAATTAATACGAGCAACAGAAGTGCGACTAGGCAGGCTTCCTTGGGCAGCGGGATGGCCACTCCCAATCGATGGGAAAGTGGAGGGGGCGCTTTTGGCGCTATTCAATTACAAGCCTTTCTAATTAACGTTCTGGTCGGCGGTTCTGAGACCTGCAGCAAATGAGCTCACGGGGCCCCCAAAGCAGACACAAGTAGTTAATTGAGTTTAGTGGCGATTTATGTGTGCAACTCGCTACTTGCAGTGCCACTTATCGTTATTAATCCATGGCTTCGACGAGTGGCAGCCGCATGCAACTTAACTCATTAGCCCAGGCAAACACCGCGGGCATGGGATTATTTTCATTTTGGCAACGACTCCGGGCTTCGTGGTGAATGGGTCAACATTTTTGAGCATGACACCGCGAGCAAACACAGCTTGAATTCATTTCCGTTTAAACTGCAGAGCCACAAAAAGCGCAGCAGTCGGGGCTAATTGAAACGAGTCAAAACAAGAAACCATCGCTGGCACAAAATTGGCACAAAATTATATGAGTAAATACAAACAGTTGAGCAGTTGGCCAGTTGGGCAGTTGGGCATTTGGGCAGCCGGACAAAAGGACAACAAAAAGCTTTTAATTAATTTCTTCCCGGCAGCGGCAAGGTGAAACCAAATTACAGGGCCGATTGAAAAAGTGCTGGCGTGATTTATTTGCGGAGCGAGAGCAGCGGAGTCCAGCGAGTGCAGAACCGCCTGCAAACAGCCAAAATGGCCGGGCCGAAAATATTCAAGGTGCAACTTCCGGCCACCTTCCGCCCCCCACCGCACCCCACCCCGCCACTGGGGGCCACTGGGGACGCTGATGGGGAGTACGGGCTCCGCCCCGCGGTTCCACTCCTTTGCTGCGGCCTGCGTGGGTCCTTCCTCAGTAGTGGCTGGCTCTGAAGGTCTGGGGGCTGGAAAGCCTTTCATGCCATCAGCAGAGGCGAAAAGCAGGACAGAAGGCGGATTTCGTGCAGCTGGAGCACAAGGTGGGAGTGGCAGCTGCCCTTTCTGGCCACTCGCCACTCGTCATTCGCTACTCTGTGCTCCCCATACGAAGGGGTTCGACTGCAAGGAGTTGGTTGACCTTCTTGAATCGGCGCAACCACAGGATGCAGTTATGGAAGAGCATTATGGAACGGACATTAGAACCTGGCGGAGCCATCGTATTAAAGCCATCAAGCGACACTCCAGGCACACATTCGATGCGATGGCTGCGGGCTCTCCAGCTTAATTGCGATTTTATTGGATTTCATACTCGGTGGAGCCTGCGGCGCGAACGGGGGCAGAACCACGGCAAAACATGGCCACCGACGTAAATTAAGCATGATAAATAAATTATCATAATTATAAAATGTGCGAGAGGCAGCACAGATAGCAGATAGCAGATAACAGATAGCAGATAACAGATAGCAGATAGCGAACAAATGCGGCGTCGAGAATTACATAAAATATAACATCAACGCGAGCAAGGACAACAAAAGCCAGCCAAAGAAAAACCAAATGCACTGGCATGGAACGAGCTCCGAATGAAAAACCAATATAATATTTGTCATTTACATGCATTAAGCACGGGTGTGCGTGTTGTTTCGATTCACGTTGTGGCAACACACCAACACAGCAGCACAGCAACTGCAGCCGACAGCAGCTGCAGGACTCGAATCGGAATCCTGGCGCCTGCACGGAGTGGGTGTGAAATTTGCATGTCGGAATCAAATGCGACAGTTTTGACAGCTTGCCGCGCTCATTATTTGCATACAGATACAGATACAGATACAGATACATATACAGATACATATACAGATACATATGCAGATACAGATACATATACAGATACAGATGAGCGTAATGACGCCGGCGATGAGTGGGAATGGATGACGCCCTGGGGACTGGGTCCCGACCTGACCTCAGCGACCTGCCCTTAAACCACATCCCGAACACAGGTGGCATCTTGGACTGGATCTGCATCCCAGCCAAATGGCCACGAGCATGTACTCCTTGCCCACAAGGACAGACACATGGAGCGCTTGCAGCTTTGATGTGATTTCGCTTGTCCTGCGACAACGCAGGATACGCCCAGTACACATGCACTCAACTATCGTATTCCACAGTCATCAGACATCGTGGAGCATTTGACGGAGCTGATGATGCTGTAACAGCAACATCCTGCGGGAGCACAAGTTCAAGGGATCCGGAGGTGGAGCAGGAGGTGGACCAGGAGGAGGAGCAGGAGGTGGAAGTGGGACTGAGCTTACATTAGCCATCGTCTGCGCAAAGAAAAATTTAATTAAAAAGTTCAGGAAATGGAGCGAGCGGAGGACAAAATGTTGACTGCGGAATGCCAATTTATGACAGCGATGACGGGGAGGCCACGGCTTCGATGCAGGATACACACACACACACACATGCGACTTGGGAAATGGAAAACGGAAAACGGGAAGCTGGAGGCGGGAGGCGGGAAGCAGTCCCGCAAAATGCAAAAACGAAAATTAATGGAAAATTAATTAAGTGTCGCTTAATGTTGTGTCAATGTAAACGCTTTCAACGCAGCGCAAATTGAATTGTTGATGCCATATAGTAGGACCACTCAGTGCTCCCCTCTCCCTTCCCCGCGATTCGCCCCGATGCCCCCCGATTTTCCCCGATTTCCCCCGATTGGTGGCAGCTTTTGATTTATTGGTTTTCTTTCGCTGGGCTCTTTAAGCCACCCATCCCGGTCTTTCTGTAGCGTTAGCCAGGCCATTAAATCACATTTTTCCGCCGCACCCATACTTGACCACATGGCGTATGCGCAATCCGTGCGCGGCAAGTAGCAACTGGGAAAGTTCTCCATATGGAGATGGAGATGGAGATGGAGATGGATATGGGGATAGTAATTCTCCATGCGGCTTCCCTTTGGCGTTTGCCGCAGCCCGATAAAGAGGGCACAAGCTTACCTTCTTGCAGTAATCGAGCAAATCCATTTTATCACGCAAACATGTGGGCCCGGTTGTCTTCTTGCTGAGGTCCGTCACCCAGCGTCCCTCCTCGGAAAGATATTGCGGCTGATAGATTTGTCCGGCCTCGCAGAGCACGGCAATCTGGGGCTCCCATCGCGGCGAGGCGGCCTGAAAATGAAATGGAGCGAGGAAGGGATTAAACAAAGGTTGAACTGCAAATTTCGAAGTGCCAACAGTGCGTATGCGTAATGTCCGTGTGTAGGTGTGTGTAGGTGCATGTGTGTGTGTGTCTCCAACTTGACGACTGCGATGCTGGAAAAGCCAGCGGCAGCAAACAACAGACAACAGACAAAGACTGGCCGGGCACATTAATCATGCGCCACGTTGTACAGGCACAAGGCATATTTCCCAGCGCCCCGTTCGTGACAAAGCGATACAAAATAATGCCACGTCGCTGGGTGAACCAGGAGATACTGGGTGATCCTGGCAGCCCGCCACCAGCCAAAGACAATTAATGGCCTTCATTAGGGCGCACAGTGTGGGCGGATTCGTGGCAAGAAATGGCTCCATGCGACTGCTTAGATGCTTCATTACCGAAAGCGCGATGATGAATGCCTAGGAACACTATGCACACGATATCCATTGGTACATTGATGGATTAGCGCCGTTGTGGCCAATGTGCAGGAACAGCAATCTGCACGTATGCTGCGAAAGCGGAAAGATACTCTTGGCACCCGTGTAAGAAGTCGAAAACACTTTCGGTAGATACTGCTCCGTTTTCCATGATGTTCCCACTCTCTCAAACTCTCTGCTTTTGGGGATATCAAAGGATCTTATTCTGTGTATATCCTCAAAAGGACAGTCCCGAGAGACAATTGCCAGCGACAGGAAGCAGAATGAGCGGGACAGGGGTCCTGCAGCGAGTTGGCAGACAATGCCGACGCTGATTGCACTCAACACGACGGATTTTCACTCTCTAACTATGAACGGGCAACAATGAAAGTTTCCCAGATCTGGGCTTTTCCTTTGAGATGGCTGAAATCGGGGTTTTGTTTCAATTTGTCGCTTATAGCGAAGGTGGGGCAAACTTATCTGTCCGCTTCTCTGCTCCTCCGCCAAATGCAAGAGAATAGATTCACCAACTTATTTCAAAGACATGTCCTGGCAAATTGTCGGGAATTGGTTGGCAAGTCCATTTGGAGTCTATAAGGTAGTTGCAAACCAAGCGTAATTGATCAAACGGACTCGATGCGATGGCTGGAATACACAGCTGCTTGGCAAATAAATATTGAGTTGCCAGCGCATTGAGATTGACTGGGGTATGCAACAGAGCCTTGAAAACTTCATTAATAAGAACGGCTGCCTCGGGGCTTGTATCGAAAAAAGGAAATCCTACTTCCGGTTGCCGGGGCAGCTGAAATATGCATTGCTCCCCTCACCCTTCCCCGCCGCATTTCCCCTCAGTCCCAGTCCTTCGCTTGCCAGTCGAGCAAAGTGATGGGATGTGCTGTGCTGTGCTGTGCTGTGTTTGCGTGCGCTCAACTATTTCAAAAGTAATTAAGTTGGCAAGAAGGCGCCAACGGAGCTTGGGATCAGCTTTTGTTTGCCCGTTCTGGAAGTGGAAGAATGTAGCTGGAGAATGTACTATATGTAGCTGGGAGCACGGCGGGAATGACGGGAATGACGGGCGGGTGCCGGTTGGAGGTGCAGCTGGAGGTGGAGGTGGAGGTGGCCATCCAGTTTTCCAGGCAATCTAATAATTCAACCAAAAGCGAGCGCACACACAGATCTCGGCTGTCCCATGTCCAATGTCCAATGCCCCTTCGAGGAGTGCGAGTGTGTTTGTTTATGCAGATTATGTTTGGCTTGTGCCCGACTGAGAACTGCACTTGTTGTTGCTGCCCCAATGTTGCTGCACCAACACCGACGATGGGCGAGGGGAGTGGCTGTTCCAGGGGCCAGGGGCGGCGCTCAATAATAATGTCGCTAGCCATGGCAACGCAGAGACACATTTGTGGCACCGATAGGGTTTTCGGGGGAAAGCGGAATCCCCCGGCGGGAAAATATCCATAAAAGTGGCGCATGTCCTGCGCCAATTATGCGGAATATCCTCTTTCCTCCAACCACAAATCGGAGCTTAGCCCACGTATCGCCAGGTCAAGGACCGGAAAACGCTTTAAAAACACGTTTATATGCAGTAGCAGCTGTGTGGGGGAATGCGACCGCTGAAAGTGGGGGAGCTCCTCCAGCGAGCCAAGGCCTTTAGAGAGCCAAATGTATCCGTGGATATATACAATTTTTGCGGTTCATGCGGTTCATGCGGTGTCCAGTGGGGGGACACGCTGCGGGAAGAAAGCAATCCGAAGCCGCAAAAGTGACTTTGCGAGCGAGGGAAATTGCACCAGCACCAGGATTTTAATTGGGAGGTGCCAAAAGGGCCGCCCGCTCCTGCGACCAAGTGCCACTGCCAAAACGCGACGCCCAGGGACCAAATCTGTTGCAACTTCCGGCTGCTCCGGCTGCTCCGCCGCTTCACTTCCTCTTCCCGCGCAGGCAATCTGGTGAAAGGCAATCGGGTGGCAGAACCCCTTCACATCTGTCCCGTGCTCCGAATGCGCTGAAAGGGCGGCAAATTGTAATCGAATGCGCGCGTTCGGCTCCCCGCCCGGCCAAAAGGAGCGGAAAATCACGCCTAATCGGGCACAGAGCAGGAGATGGAGTCTGCGAGTGCGGGAAATAGTGAAAAGCCATTGATGAACTGGCGCGGAGTCAAACGGCTTACCCCTTTGTCGCGCCCGGGGCTCGAAAGTTATTGGAGTTGCAAAGTTACTGGAGTTTAGCGCTGGAAATGAGGGCGCCAGTGCTAGATTATGAAGGATCAGAGATCTCCGATTGCACTGAAGGGGGGGGGGCGGTTACTGGGTAACTACAACTCAATCAGATCTTAAAACCAAACTACCTACTTCGGTGCAATGAGCAAAGCTATAGTATAACGCGGCGTGAGTAAAAGATACGAGGCCAAGAGCAAAGCAAACGGCCAGTAAGTAAATAGCTCAGGGGATTCCTATAATGGATTCCTATAGAGGAGGACGGCGAAACACAATAATGCAAATGTTTACTCGACCGTAATTAACTCAAATTTATGACATTTTAATTTGGCCCGGGCGGGTCACTTGCGAGGGGCAGAGTGGGAGGAGTTCGCGCCGAAGGAGCGCGAAAGGAAGCGAATGAGGAAGGAAAGCATAGCGGCGGAAAAGCGGCGGCGGCGAAGTAAAAAGAAAATTGCGCTGTTGTGACTAATGCCACTTGGAGACAAATACCACTTTAATGCAAAGTAAAACGCACAATTTGTATCCCGCTTGTAGTCCATTTTCATTTCTGTCTTTGGTCCAAATGGGCTTTTCCAACCTATGATGTAATTACGTTTAATAATTGCGTTTGCTTTTCCCCGAAGGATGTGTTCTATCGACGAAAACTCTTTGGGGCAGTTTGTATCCGTATCCTGTGGCTTGTTATTCTACACGAACGTGACGTTCGATTGCATAATCGAAACAAAACACAGCCCTTTTAAATTATCGCAGCAGGCGCCTTCTGTTTGCACTTTGTCATTCGGCCTTACAGCGATGGGTCGCAGTGTAGCCAGGCAAGCCAGTGAGCGGGATGGATCCAGGTTATTCAAATTATGCTTGGCATGCTAAGTTTGCGGACCAGCAGCCACGAGGAGGAACTGAGCGTGCCAGTGCAGATGGAAAGCGGAGAGAACATGAGCGAACTGTGGGAAATGGCCACCAGTCAGTGCCTTCGGCGTCCAGAGGGGGCGTTCTGGTATCGCTGGTGGTGGGCTTTTCTTTTGGGGCCACCTAAGTAGCGTGTCGCTTGAAGTAAGTCAAAGTTGGGAAAATGGAATCGCTTTTCTGTCCTGCCATCTCTCTCCCCCTTTCTAAACCATTCGAGAACACACACACACACACTAGCACACACACACACTAGCACACACTCACACAGAGGCGAGGCTATTATTTATGGCTTTTCTACGTTGTCTGCTGTCTTGTGCATTTTCGCCTTTTGCCATCTACCTTTCTTCGTGCTCTTTATCTTCTCGCCCCCTGTTTGTGTGTTTTTCCTGCTTTACGTTTGTTTGTGGCTCAATTATGAGTGTCAAAAAAACTTGTTGTTGCTCTTTGGTGACTCGGAGTGAGGGGGGCGAGGTGGGCTTTTCCAGGGGGAAGGCGGCGCAAGCAGCTCGTGCTTGTTTTCCCCTCTGTATTTTCCGCTTGAAGCCCGAAACGTGCCCAAGTGAGTAGATGTGCCCAGGCATACGTGTGTGTGTGTGCGTGTGTGTGGGTGTGTGCGTGTGCGTGTGCCTCCACTCTCACGCACACACATGCACAGCCGAATGCAGATCGAAGGAGGCAAGGACAGAAACTCGAAACCTTTTGGCCAAAACTTTGTGCAGCCAGCAAAACGCAAAAAACATTTGTTCATTTCACTTCATCTTGACTCCATCACTTCCCTATCTCTCTCGCTCTTGCTCTTTCTCTTTCTCTGTCTCTATCCCTCTCGCTCTCGGTGTCTCGCTGTCGCTCTCGCTCTTGCTGCAGCAGGTAAGTCGGAAGCTTTGACAGCACCCACTCACCCGCATTTGCACACACACACGCGCAACACACCCACACACTGGCGCAAGCAAATTGAAATTAATTTTGTGAATAGTGCCAGCAAGTATGCAACACAATTTTTGAAGACAACTTCTCCTTTTTCGCATCCGTGCACGTGTGTGCGCACTGTACTTTCTAATTGATGCTGCTGAAAGCAATTTTAATTACATTTGCGGGTGGTGCGATGCGCCCACGATGCGCGCCAGTAGCGGGAAGGAGTCGAACTCAGGCCCAACCAACTCCAGCCAACCCAAGCCAACTGAATCTTCATTGAGTGCCGGCAAATTCCCATCGACGCCATCATCTCCAGAAACGTCTGGTTGGCACAGTTGGCACCAGAAAGTAGCAACACATTTGGCCGAGCACAGTGTTCGTAGTTAGTTTTAATAATAATAGTATGAGACAATACCCAAGTGCTGAAGAGCAAAGAGCTGCTGAAAGCATTAGAGAAGAGTTTCCAGCAGCGAGAAAACCGCATCGTTGAGAAGCAGAAACTGTAGTAGACACCCTTGATTCCCAGCAACTGTAGTAGACACACCTGATTCCCAGCAATGCATCACTCTGCAATGGCGTTTTCAATTTACATTTGTGCGCTCTTATCGGCAACTGCATCTGGTCAGTTCAGTTCCCGTGTAATTGATTTAGGACTGCTTTCTCCTGCAGGACCACTGCGCTTATGCAACATTTGGCCCGGAATGAAGTTACTCAACTCTCTCCCCGCTCCGAAGTGATTCGTTTAGCGTCTGCATATTCTTTGCATAATGTTCGAGTCTCTCGAAAGAACGATTCAATTCCTCGCTCCACGGAATTCGGGTCACTTCAGCAGTGTTTTTGGAAGGACCTGGGTGGTCCTACCTACAGATACCCATAGGTGCACATGGACGTATGCCATATCTAGTTAATCGAGGTATAGGAACTTCAGCTAACTACAGCAAAGTATCTACACTGCACTTCAGCCACTCGAAATGCCGAACTTGTTGGTTCACTATCCGTCGATTTGCTGCAGGTGCTCCTGCCTCCCCAACCACAACCACTTCTTCCACTCCATCTCATTTCGATTTTTTGTGCACCAAGTTGGAAACAAGCTGGAAAATGGTCAGGGAAATTGCGGCGCAGAGCATTAGGTGTGCTACTACCAATGAAAGCTCATTTGCGATGGTGTAGGCTAGCTGGATAGACTAGCCTATCTTGCAGGAGATATTCAATCGAGTACTATTACTTCTTTATAAGAATTCTTTTAAGACTTATGTATGCAACTCAGTTTGGGGATTGAATGGCCGGAACTTTAAGCGCACACCCCATTTGACTACCGGGAACTGTGTCATCCCCTAATCACTTCTAGCACTATACCGCTCAATTATCGCACAGCGCACAGCGGAAAATCCAAAGCCATAAATCCCAGCGGGGGAAATGGGAAATCAATGCGCAACAGAGTTAACTGGAAAATGTACGATGAATCAGCAAAACAGTCAACCGAAATTACGCAACATTAATGAGCTTACAGACATAAAACGCTGGCTAACAACAATTTAAGCTCGACAACGAATTGCGGAGGCATTAAGTGTTCGCTGGATAAATATTTAATTCAATTTGTGTATATTGCCAAATGGTAGCTCTTACAGTTACCGTGGAAAGTGGGATTATATATATACGTGTATATACATACATATATAGATCTAATTTAATTGATTTCTTGCATCTTCACTAAAATATTAAATCTAGGTTTTTTTTCAGAAAGAAGATACAGAAAGAAGATACCTAACTTGCCAGAAAAGGTAAGTAAGTAAGTGATAACTTACACGTAATGCAGAATTATGTGGAGCATACAGGAAAAGGTTCATTACGCCAGATTTCCACCCACACCCTGGCCAACTTGCTTCTTTGTTGAAGACGTATTGCGAGATTCACTGCCTCGCCGTGCTTTCTTGTAACGCTTTCCTCATTATCTAGATCTGCGCTTTTCCCTTTACATTCTTTGCCGGCGTGGAGTCAATGAATGTGTTCATTCCAGGCTGCAGCGGAGTTCTCCCCGTGAGCGAGAGGTGCACAGGAAGGGCGCAACGGTGGTGCATAAATTACGGGCACACGGGGCGTATGCGCGATTTCGATGGAAAAGGACGACGAGGTGTTGGCAGCGCACACACACGGGCGTACACACACATCGATAGACATGCAGTTGAAAATGTGTGGCGGCAAAAGGACCTCCCTTAGCCTGTTTTCCAGAGAATTAGCGACAATGCGCGGAGAACATAACATATCGATTCCAGCCAGGACGCGTATGCGATTGGGTTGCCATGGGCCGTGCATCAGGTGCATCGGTGAGTTAATGAGGACGCAGTCCTGGCCGCTAAATGGGCAGCAACTGGAGGGGAATAAGCCGCTCTATCGATATGCAAATCATTTCATTCGTTTATTTTAGTGCACACCAATGATTGGATCACTGAGAAGGCGAACGAGCCAAATATCATTGAGAGTTTTGCCTTCCATTTCCCATATTTGCTCGCCTGAGTGTGGAAACTGAAACTGCTGACTTATCTGCGAACGCATTTCGGCGCCCAAATGAGTGAGTTGTGTACAGAAAACAAATTAAATTGGGCCCTTCTATCAGCACTCACACCTCTGAATGGACCTCCACTGTCACTAAGCCCCACTGCCAGCAATGTTTGGTGCAAGCGAAGATCCCTGCCACCCCAAAACACCTCCAGTTTCCCATTTGCACGACCCCTCGTTTTGTGCACAATCAACAAGGGGGGAGAGTGGGAAAAACAAACTTCATTTTCATGAAGCAAACGAGCTTCATTTTCGAGCAGGGAAAAAACTAAACAGAAACTTTTCCAGCCGCGCTTGCCACCTGCCCCCCCACAATAACCTCTTGTGCTTTTGCCACCTTGACGCCATTTTGTTTTGCCACCGACTCGTGTTCCCCAAATATTTCTGCATATTCTGCAGAAAAAACGGAACGGCAAGTAAGCCAGAATGGGAAAACGGGCAACTGCGAACGGGGAAATGCCCAAAATTAGTGCAATTAACTTTAAGTGATAGAATTTTTAGTGACGAGGCGGCAAGATTGGGGCAGTACAGTTAGTTGCGGCAAGCTAGTGGGGCGGATTCATTGGTAGCTGGGTTGGGTGGAGCGGTAGCAAGCTCGTAATGGCTTTGGACACTTTGAAAGAAGGAAAAGGGAAGGCTACTACTATTGTGATTGTCGAATATCAAACTTCTCTCATAGAATAATACGCAGCAAATCGATTTACCTACAACATTAAACAGCAATACACATTTAGTTGGATCTCAGTATCGTAGCAACGGAAATCGCCAATTCTGCGATTGCATTTCGTTGGCTAGATGGCAGGGTTGCCTATGCGGCTGAATAATGCCGTCCGTACTCGTCCCTTGCCCTTTGTTCACACTCGCTTGTCTTCTGGCCATTGTCGTTGCTTCTTTTGGCTGTGAATCTATTGTAGTAGTACCCATTACTCGCAGCGAAAGAGGCATACTAGAAGGGAGCGTTTCCGACCTTATGATTGGGATCTTTGGGAACTTTGATTTGATACTTTGATTTTAATTGACAAATTCAGCCGCGCACCATCACTGCCTAGTAGATAGTATACCAGATACTAATGGGTATCTGATAGGCGGTAGCGTTCCCGCCTCTTCTCGCCTGCTTCTGTGCCAGGACTCTGCTCATTCATTAAGCATCTCGGAAGGCATTCTTTGGATTTTCCATTGTTGCTCGCCTCTATCTCGTCGTCATAATGCTGCCTCGCATTCCATTGTTCTTGTTGTAATCCGTAAAGTCTGCATTACTTCAAATCCACAAATAACGCAAAAATAGCATAAAAGCCCGCCTGGGAGCAGCAACTCAAAATCATTCTAAGAAGTATATATAGAAGGAACCAAAAGCGAGAGAATCCAGCACGTAATTTCCTTTCTTCTCCCCCAGCGCTCCCCTTGTTTTTCATTTCTGGGTGGGGCGGGCTGGCTGATGGGTGGCAATGGGGCGGAAAGCGGGAAGTTTACTTTGTCGCAGTGTCATTTATTTTGGCATTTTGTCGTTTTCCTTTAGCCCTCCCCCAGTCCACAGCTCAAACTGCTTCCACTAAAGCTGAACACTCTTTACAATTTGGAAGAGAGCTAATCGGCCTTCTTTGCACCACAAAGAGCAAAACAGAAAGCAGCGCCCAGGACTGATTTATTCCCACTGCTTTCATTTGCCTAATGAAAGACGTGGCTCGTATTGCTACCAAAAGTGCTCCTTCGTATATCGTTGCGGACCTCTTTCAATTGAAACTATTTCAAACGAATTTAGCAGCCTGCATTGTGATGAGCTCTTCCGCTTCCATTTCCAAGGGTATTTTCCGCAGATGCCTTGTCCCCATTATCATAGTCGTTAGTGTCCCCAATCCCCCCATTCCCCCCATTTCCTCCCGTGCCTCTTTGTTCATTTAAGCACCCACCAGTGTGCGTTTTTCTGACACGTATCTGTTGTTCTTGTTGCTGTTGTTGATGTTGGTGATGTTGCTCCACTCGCACGAGTTCAACACATCCTGCGCTGCGCTGCGCTGCGCCACATCCTTCGTATTTCGGCTCCTTGGCTTGAGTTTCCCACTTGGGCATTGCATATTTCAAGGCGCCATGCTTCGTGTCGATAAGGCAGAATCGATTTTCCGCTCTGCTCCATATTTTTGTTAGCTTCTTTGGGGTTTTCTTCGCCTTGGGATTGGGAATTCGTTGGCCTTAGCTACTTTGCATCAGACACCCAAGTCGATGCCCATCCTATCTGAAAGGAAATACCCCGCTCCTAGCTTCACTTCCATCGCACTTAAAGAGTATCCACATACACACCTCTGAGTCCGCCCCAACCCCCTCCTCTGCCCCCTTCTCTGCCCCCCGATTGTGACACGATGAGAACCTTAGCAAACAATGCTCCAATTAATACAGCGAAACCCAGCTAACCTACAAGGCGACGGCTGGGTGGGCCGGAATGGAAGAAGTTCACTGTTCCATTCATCAGTGGCTGACGGAGGGAAATGGGGGAGGGGGAGGGGGTGGAGGTGGAGGTGGGGGAGTAGAACAAATTAAAAGGATATCAAAGTTAATATGGAGTGTATTTCAAAGTCGTGCGGCGAATGTTAGTGCTTTCAAGGGACTTTGGCTGCTGTCGTCACAATGCAAAAGAGCCAGAGGCAAGCTAAACAGCTAAACAGCTAACCACCGCACCACCCCACCCCACCACCCCACCACCCAAGCAGCCACCACACACAAACACCCTTTAGCCATCTCGCTCGCTCAGTTGCGTCTTGAATGAAAGCTTCAAATTGGTTTCTGCTGCTTCTTGAACCTTTTCTGTGGCACAGAAAAGTATACTACACACAAAAGCAGGTGGAGAGGGGCGGCTGGCGCGGGGCGTGGCGTGGCCTGGGGGAGTGGTGTGGGGACAGGTAAACCGAAATAAATTCAAAATAATTTGTGTAAAATAGACGAGCAGCAAACGATGTTGTCCTCGCACCATTCCCCCCTCCCCGCCTTCCCGCCTCCCGGGCAACTGGCACCCCACCAACCCACCACCCCCGACCCCGCTTCCTGCCAGAGGCAGCTCGACACATGCGAGAAGCGTGGTGAAATCTGCCGCCGGCATCGAGAACCTACCACAAAACGGGGGCTATGGTGGCGAAGCCCCCGCCACAGCTGCTGCCGCGCCAAAAGGCTGCCGAAAATGTGTTTCCCCCAACAAGGCCAAAAGTTTAACAAACACTGCGGAGCGCAGCACAGAGAAACGAGAGCAAAATCGAGCGAGTGAGATGCTAGAGCGCGAGCGAGATAGAGAGACAGAAAGAGAGAGAGAGAGAGCGAGGGAGAGTGAGCTTGATGCGGGGAGCGCAGATTAAGCTGAAGCATTTGGAGCTCTTGAGAAAGTTGCGCTGTGCCCAAGGCGCTCCCGCTTTTATTTCCACACCCGCCCACGCAGAAACAGACAATAGTTTTGTTGCACCACGGCACAATGGCCACATTCCACCCACCACCCACCAGTCACCCACCAGCCGCCCACACCCACACCAGCACACACTGTATTTCGCTGGCCAGCACAAGGTCGAGCATTCATTTCCATTCGCAGTCACTCGCAGATTCAGATGTAGCTCCTCGTTTTTCGAGACCATTGGACGCAAAAACTTTTGGCTCAAGCCCGGTTTGCGAACGGGAAAGGGAACTCATTTCAATTATGAATCCCGCAGTCTTCAATCCCAGGTGGAATGCCCAGATCGGGGCCGAAGGTATAGGGAATAGCTCTATACATACACGTATGTATGTACTTTTTATTTCATTGCCGCACCGCGAGCAGTGGAACAGTGGAACATCGTGGCCGAAAGCTATTTCGGCCAAGGAGCAAACACCCGCTAAAGATACATGCAGACGGCAAAAACTAGATAACTGGCAACAAAATGCCGATTCGTGCGAATCGAGGCAGGGCAAAAATGTAAATTAAAAACACATTTCGCCGACACACCGCACACCACACACCACACACCACTCACCGCACACACATGCACATGCACAAGGGGTGTATCGGGTATCGGATTTTTGGGTTTCATTTGGGATTTTGTATCGGTGTTACGACTCTGGCTTTGCCTTCCCCTCGACCTTCCTTATGGGGCCGGATCGATAGCCACTCAAAGGTTACTGATGTCTGCCTTCAGTGCTCGGCACTGCGTTTCCTCGGATGTCTCTATGTCCGTTCCCACTTGAGAAGCACTTGATAATGATACGTTTCAGAGATGCTGGCCAAATCCGAAGCACTCTACTATGAATGGTTCATAATCACAAATAAAACCACTGAGAAGGGTCCCTTTTTACGCATACGAGTCCCACTCCTTCGTCCCAATAAGCGGGTACAGTTGGCACCAAAAGCTGTCGAAGCTGAGGCCAGACCTTTGCCCGGCATTCAGGCCTAACCACTTAATTTTCCGTATCATTGAGAAGAGTTATTTAAGTGCGATTGACGCCCCTCTTCCCGATAGATATGCAAATATAGCTGGGCAATATATGTATGTAGCTATGGGATGGCGGGAATGGGAAGGGGCGGCAAATTAACTCGACTGTCAACCGCAAAATCACAACAGATGCAGGCGCCACTCAATCACGGTGTTCATGAGCGCGCTTCGAGGGTCCTATTTCATTTTCAGCCCCAACCAACACAAGTTTCCTGTCGGCTGTGTGAAAACTAAGCTCACACACACGCGCACACACACACACACACTCTCCCCTACCCCTACCCATACCCCTACCCATACATATGCACATGCGTGCGTGAAGGGCTTGCCAGCGATAAAATATTTTTTGTGACATCGGTGGGTGGGGAGGGGGGTAGGGGGGTATGATGGGCTGAAGCAAAGGGCTGGCTCTATATCAATAGAGTTTTATTTGCGTTGGGATGATTTGCATCCTTCCGCACTCGCCCAAACAATTCTCTCACATAGTGCAAGCTGATGGTGTCTAATGGTACCAGATTTCCTGCCTTAGAACTCCCTCCTGGGCACCGGCCACTGGAGGACATTGTCTAGCGGAACAGGAGCCAACAGGCGTCTTACAAGTGAACGGTATGGATAAAGCGTTGGAACATCGGCATCAAGAGCAGTAAATCCACCAACGTCTGCTATACTCTAAAGCGGTCCATATCGAGGAAGCCCCCGTACCACAGCCGAACGCATAAAAGTACCTTGGAGTGCTGCGGGATCGCAGACTCACATTTGCCAAGTGACATGTGACTGCCATCTAAGGTGGCGAAGCACAACTGGCTACTCTGCTGGCGCAGTATATTTTGTCACTCTAATACAAGCTGACAATTTACAAACAGATCATAGCAAGAAACTGGCAGTACGGAAGCCAAATCTGGGCTTGGCATGTGCCAGCCAAATCAAAAGGATCCAGTAAGCTGCTACTGATTATGATCGCCTGGTGCCAAAAATCGAAAAAATCCACAAATTTTCCATAAAAATGCGCATTTTGTAGACAAAATTGTGAGATTTTCTGGTTTAAGTTACCAGGCGAACAGGAATTCCAGAAGGTGACCAACGATCAATTGGTTTTCAGTAGAAACCTACTACTGATTATGATCGCCTGGTGCCAAAAATCGAAAAAATCCACAAATTTTCCATAAAAATGCGCATTTTGTAGACAAAATTGTGAGATTTTTTGGTTTAAGTTACCAGGCGAACAGGAATTCCAGAAGGTGACCAACGATCAATTGGTTTTCAGTAGTAACCTACTACTGATTATGATCGCCTGGTGCCAAAAATTGAAAAAATCCACAAATTTTCCATAAAAATGCGCATTTTGTAGACAAAATTGTGAGATTTTCTGGTTTAAGTTACCAGGCGAACAGGAATTCCAGAAGGTGACCAACGATCAATTGGTTACTTGGTGTTCAGTTGAAACCTACTACTGATTATGATCGCCTGGTGCCAAAAATCGAAAAAGTCCACAAATTTTCCATAAAAATGCGCATTTTGTAGACAAAATTGTGAGATTTTCTGGGTTAAGTTACCAGGCGAACAGGAATTCCAGAAGGTGACCAACGATCAATTGGTTTTCAGTAGAAACCTGCTACTGATTATGATCGCCTGGTGCCAAAAATCGAAAAAATCCACAAATTTTCCATAAAAATGCGCATTTTGTAGACAAAATTGTGAGATTTTCTGGTTTAAGTTACCAGGCGAACAGGAATTCCAGAAGGTGACCAACGATCAATTGGTTTTCAGTAGAAACCTGCTACTGATTATGATCGCCTGGTGCCAAAAATCGAAAAGATCCACAAATTTTCTATAAAAATGCGCATTTTGTAGACAAAATTGTGAGATTTTCTGGTTTAAGTTACCAGGCGAACAGGAATTCCAGAAGGTGACCAACGATCAATTGGTTACTTGGTGTTCAGTTGAAACCTACTACTGATTATGATCGCCTGGTGCCAAAAATCGAAAAAGTCCACAAATTTTCCATAAAAATGCGCATTTTGTAGACAAAATTGTGAGATTTTCTGGTTTAAGTTACCAGGCGAACAGGAATTCCAGAAGGTGACCAACGATCAATTGGTTTTCAGTAGAAACCTGCTACTGATTATGATCGCCTGGTGCCAAAAATCGAAAAAATCCACAAATTTTCCATAAAAATGCGCATTTAGTAGACAAAATTGTGAGATTTTCTGGTTTAAGTTACCAGGCGAACAGGAATTCCAGAAGGTGACCAACGATCTATTGGTTACTTGGTGTTCAGTAGAAACCTACTACTGATTATGATCGCCTGGTGCCAAAAATCGAAAAAATCCACAAATTTTCCATAAAAATGTGCATTTTGTAGACAAAATTGTGAGATTTTCTGGTTTAAGTTACCAGGCGAACAGGAATTCCAGAAGGTGACCAACGATCAATTGGTTTTCAGTAGAAACCTGCTACTGATTATGATCGCCTGGTGCCAAAAATCGAAAAAATCCACAAATTTTCCATAAAAATGCGCATTTAGTAGACAAAATTGTGAGATTTTCTGGTTTAAGTTACCAGGCGAACAGGAATTCCAGAAGGTGACCAACGATCAGTTGGTTTTCAGTAGAAACCTACTACTGATTATGATCGCCTGGTGCCAAAAATCGAAAAAAATCCACAAATTTGCTATAAAAATGCGCATTTTGTAGACAAAATTGTGAGATTTTCTGGTTTAAGTTACCAGGCAAACAGGAATTCCAAAAGGTGACCAACGATCTATTGGTTACTTGGTGTTCAGTAAGCTACTTATGATTTGCCAAAAGTCGATTTTCCGATTTCCTGACATAAAATAATCATTTTTTTGGCCACAACTTTAAAAATAATTGTCTGAATATGATATGTCATACCTCGTTGAGCTCGTATTTAAATTTCCAATCGAACTGTATCCAAAAATAGGAATGAAATTTTTTGGCCATTTTTGGCCAATTTTGTTGATGTCACCCTTTACAAAAAATGCAAAAAATCACAAAAAAATGTATTTTCCCAAATGCGTCAAAAAGTGATAGCGATGTTTAGCGTTGGTAATTAGGTGCTCAAAACTGTCATTCTTTTATCTTTTTGATCATTTTTATGGAAGTTATGATGAAAATTCCCATCAAAAATATCGAATATTTGCCAAAAGTCGTTGTTCCGATTTTCCGATATAAAATAATCAGTTTTTTGGACACAACTTTAAAAATAATTGTCTGAATATGAAATGTCATACCTCGTTGAGCTCGTATTTAAATTTCCAATTGAATTGTATCCAAAAATAGGAATGCAATTTTTTTTTCAATTTTTTGCAAATTTTGTTGATGTCACCACAAAAAATGCAAAAAATCACAAAAAAATGTATTTTCCCAAATCCGTCAAAAAGTGATAGCGATGTTTAGCGTTGGTAATTAGCTGCTCAAAACTGTCATTCTTTTATCTTTTTGATCATTTTTATGGAAGTTATGATGAAAATTCCCATCAAAAATATCGAATATTTGCCAAAAGTCGTTGTTCCGATTTTCCGATATAAAATAATCCGTTTTTTGGCCACAACTTTAAAAATAATTTTCTGAATATGAAATGTCATACCTCGTTGAGCTCGTATTTAAATTTCTAATCGAACTGTATCCAAAAATAGGAATGAAATTTTTTGGCCAATTTTGTTGATGTCACCCCTTACAAAAAATGCAAAAAATCACAAAAAAATGTATTTTCCCAAATGCGTCAAAAAGTGATAGGGATGTTTAGCGTTGGTAATTAGCTGCTCAAAACTGTCATTCTTTTATCTTTTTGATCATTTTTATGGAAGTTATGATGAAAATTCCCATCAAAAATATCGATTATTTGCCAAAAGTCGTTGTTCCGATTTTCCGATATAAAATAATCAGTTTTTTGGACACAACTTTAAAAATAATTGTCTGAATATGAAATGTCATACCTCGTTGAGCTCGTATTTAAATTTCTAATCGAACTGTATCCAAAAATAGGAATGAAATTTTTTGGCCATTTTTGGCCAATTTTGTTGATGTCACCCCTTACAAAAAATGCAAAAAATCACAAAAAAATGTATTTTCCCAAATGCGTCAAAAAGTGATAGGGATGTTTAGCGTTGGTAATTAGCTGCTCAAAACTGTCATTCTTTTATCTTTTTGATCATTTTTATGGAAGTTATGATGAAAATTCCCATCAAAAATATCGAATATTTGCCAAAAGTCGTTGTTCCGATTTTCCGATATAAAATAATCAGTTTTTTGGACACAACTTTAAAAATAATTGTCTGAATATGAAATGTCATACCTCGTTGAGCTCGTATTTAAATTTCTAATCGAACTGTATCCAAAAATAGGAATGAAATTTTTTGGCCATTTTTGGCCAATTTTGTTGATGTCACCCCTTACAAAAAATGCAAAAAATCACAAAAAAATGTATTTTCCCAAATGCGTCAAAAAGTGATAGGGATGTTTAGCGTTGGTAATTAGCTGCTCAAAACTGTCATTCTTTTATCTTTTTGATCATTTTTATGGAAGTTATGATGAAAATTCCCATCAAAAATATCGAATATTTGCAACAAATCGTTTTTCCGATTTCCCGACATAAAATAATCAGTTTTTTGGCCACAACTTTAAAAATAATTGTCGAAATATTGAATGTCATACCTCGTTGAGTTCGTATTTAAATTTCCAATTGAACTGTATCCAAAAATAGGAATGAAATTTTTTGCCAATTTTTTGCAAATTTTGTTGATGTCACCCCTTACAAAAAATGCAAAAAATCACAAAAAAATGTATTTTCCCAAATCCGTCAAAAAGTGATAGGGATGTTTAGCGTTGGTAATTAGCTGCTCAAAACTGTCATTCTTTTATCTTTTTGATCATTTTTATGGAAGTTATGATGAAAATTCCCATCAAAAATATCGAATATTTGCCAAAAGTCGTTGTTCCGATTTTCCGATATAAAATAATCAGTTTTTTGGACACAACTTTAAAAATAATTTTCTGAATATGAAATGTCATACCTCGTTGAGCTCGTATTTAAATTTCTAATCGAACTGTATCCAAAAATAGGAATGCAATTTTTTTTTCAATTTTTTGCAAATTTTGTTGATGTCACCCCTTACAAAAAATGCAAAAAATCACAAAAAAATGTATTTTCCCAAATGCGTCAAAAAGTGATAGGGATGTTTAGCGTTGGTAATTAGCTGCTCAAAACTGTCATTCTTTTATCTTTTTGATCATTTTTATGGAAGTTATGATGAAAATTCCCATCAAAAATATCGAATATTTGCCAAAAGTCGTTGTTCCGATTTTCCGATATAAAATAATCAGTTTTTTGGCCACAACTTTAAAAATAATTTTCTGAATATGAAATGTCATAACTCGTTGAGCTCGTATTTAAATTTCTAATCGAACTGTATCCAAAAATAGGAATGAAATTTTTTGGCCATTTTTGGCCAATTTTGTTGATGTCACCCCTTACAAAAAATGCAAAAAATCACAAAAAAATGTATTTTCCCAAATGCATCAAAAAGTGATAGGGATGTTTAGCGTTGGTAATTAGCTGCTCAAAACTGTC
This sequence comes from Drosophila orena, assembly GCA_005876975.1. NCBI lineage: Eukaryota > Metazoa > Arthropoda > Insecta > Diptera > Drosophilidae > Drosophila > Drosophila orena. The sequence continues at coordinate 1,111,908 of VCKV01000086.1, forward strand.
ATTCTTTTATCTTTTTGATCATTTTTATGGAAGTTATGATGAAAATTCCCATCAAAAATATCGAATATTTGCCAAAAGTCGTTGTTCCGATTTTCCGATATAAAATAATCAGTTTTTTGGACACAACTTTAAAAATAATTGTCTGAATATGAAATGTCATACCTCGTTGAGCTCGTATTTAAATTTCCAATTGAATTGTATCCAAAAATAGGAATGCAATTTTTTTTTAATTTTTTGCAAATTTTGTTGATGTCACCCCTTACAAATATGCAAAAAATCACAAAAAAATGTATTTTCCCAAATGCGTCAAAAAGTGATAGGGATGTTTAGCGTTGGTAATTAGCTGCTCAAAACTGTCATTCTTTTATCTTTTTGATCATTTTTATGGAAGTTATGATGAAAATTCCCATCAAAAATATCGATTATTTGCCAAAAGTCGTTGTTTCGATTTTCCGATATAAAATAATCAGTTTTTTGGACACAACTTTAAAAATAATTGTCTGAATATGAAATGTCATACCTCGTTGAGCTCGTATTTAAATTTCCAATTGAATTGTATCCAAAAATAGGAATGCAATTTTTTTTTAATTTTTTGCAAATTTTGTTGATGTCACCTTACAAAAAATGCAAAAAATCACAAAAAAATGTATTTTCCCAAATGCGTCAAAAAGTGATAGGGATGTTTAGCGTTGGTAATTAGCTGCTCAAAACTGTCATTCTTTTATCTTTTTGATCATTTTTATGGAAGTTATGATGAAAATTCCCATCAAAAATATCGAATATTTGCAACAAATCGTTTTTCCGATTTCCCGACATAAAATAATCAGTTTTTTGGCCACAACTTTAAAAATAATTTTCTGAATATGAAATGTCATACCTCGTTGAGCTCGTATTTAAATTTCTAATCGAACTGTATCCAAAAATAGGAATGAAATTTTTTGGCCATTTTTGGCCAATTTTTTTGATGTCACCCCTTACAAAAAATGCAAAAAATCACAAAAAAATGTATTTTCCCAAATCCGTCAAAAAGTGATAAGGATGTTTAGCGTTGGTAAGTAGCCGCTCAAAACTGTCATTCTTGTATCTTTTTGATCATTTTTATGGAAGTTATGATGAAAATTCCCATCGAAAATATAGAATATTTGCCAGAAGTCGTTTTTCCGATTTTCCGACATAAAATAATTAGTTTTTTGGCCACAACTTTAAAAATAATTGTTTGAATATAAAATGTCATACATCGTTGAGTTCGTATTTAAATTTCCAATCGAACTGTATCCAAAAATTCGAATGAAATTTTTTGGTAATTCTTTGCAAATTTTGTTGATGTCACCCCTTACAAAAAATGCAAAAAATCACAAAAAAATGTATTTTCCCAAATGCGTCAAAAAGTGATAGGGATGTTTAGCGTTGGTAATTAGCTGTCATTCTCTTATCTTTTTGATCATTTTTATGGAAGTTATGATGAAAATTCCCATAAAAAATATCGAATATTTGCCAAAAGTCGTTGTTCCGGCTTAAAAAACGAGACCTTGCCAATGAGGCTTAAAGGAAGCCAACCGAGAGACCTATTTCCTTTGAGGAGGGTCGGTAAACGCTATCTGTGATTGGTCCCTTTTATGTTACTATTATTGTTTTAAATTTAGACCAGCTAACTGTAGCTAGCCGGCGCGCCCAAATGGGCTGAATTAATACCTGCCACAGACACAAAGAGCGAGATGGAACTCCCCGTATGCCTTCATAAAATAAAAACGGATAATAAAATAAGTATACGTGTATGTATATTATATTTTGTAGCACAGTGCTGTGCGCAGCTCCCCTGCCCATTCCACGACCGATTTATTTACGACACAAACGTTTTTCTGGCAGCTGCCAAGGGCCTGTACACTTAACCATTTGAATCGCCCGACTTTCGAGCGGCTTCAGAACAAAATCGAAAACGAATGCGACCGCTCGAGTCACCCACAGACGCTGGGAACGTCCGTAATATTGGACCCCTTTATGAATTTATAAGTCCCAGCCCACTCCTTCCCTCTCGTGCCCCACTAGATGTCTTTTCCACTCAGTTACTCGTTTGCTGCTTGGCTGGCCACACGCGTTTCAGGCCATAAGCTCCGCTCCACACACGCAAACGTACTGACAAAAGTGAGTCAGCGAGCCAGTCTGTGGGTCAAGTGTGCACAAGGTACATCATCAAATTAGGCGCTCCAACAGTTCATGGAGTGGTGCGATGAGGCTTCGAAGAAGACACACTACTACCTACGATGGCGCCAGCTATCGATACACTGGAAACACGGCTTGAGTTCCTGCGCCAGTATCTGCGGCATTAGTCGATAAGACGCACAAATCAGCGCTTCAACGGTTGCCCGCCCACGGCGCACGATAAACGATAAGCCCCGGGTCGCCAGGAAACAGTTCGGTTCGGGGATCCAGGAGTCATTGCTCCGCCGCCTTTGTCCGAGGAGCACATCGTCCCGCCGTGGCACTCTCCGCTCGCATCCAGCGCGATCCCGGCACTCGAAGTATTTAGGCGGCACATGCCACGGCACAAGCCATTAGCTGGCTGCTGCTGCGGCCATTTGGGGCGCATATGAATTTAATATAGACGCCAACGTCAGTGCAGCTGTGTGTGTGTGTGGCGGCCATTATGCGCCGCAGCACATACAACATTATTTTATTAAGTGAGACGAGGCCAAGGGGGAGCGCTGAAACAATGTGCGTCATCCCGCCCTCCTAAAACACCCACGACATCCACGACGAACATTCCTCCGGATCCATTCGGTGTCCTCCGTTCTCCATTCCACTCTGCAACGTGCCAGACGGAGGAGGCGCCAGAGGCATGCGGCGGAGGCTGGAAGGGCGGATCGCATTCTGTGGCTGCATGCCACTGCGCTGGCATGCACTGTGGTCCCATCGACCCCAGCCGGATAATCCTTGGACCAGAAGCCAGCAGCCAGAAGCGGGGAGCAGATGAAAGCGCCACCAACATCGGTTCATTTAGACTCGCTGCTAGGCGAAATAGCTTCAGATTGGTCCGTCCAACTGACATTTGAGCTCTAACCTTCTGGTTGCAAAGGAAGGCTCCACTCCCACTCCTTGAACACGCACCATTCGCCTTGGAGTGGGAGCTTCGCTTTGGCTGCCGCAAAACAAGAGTAGTTATCTGAATTATCATTTCTCAGCCGGATCCGAACCAGGATCTGTCTGCACGCACTACTGGCTGGCTGGCTGAGTGAATGAATGAATGGCTGGCTTGGCGATTGATTATCGACCACCCAACCCATCTGGCCAACCGTTCCTCCCCTGCTCGTTCATCCTTCGGAGGCTGTCGCGGCAGATAAATTTCATTATCCGCAAACGCAGTCATAAAATCTGACATCGCATCCATTCTTGCAACAAACGGCGGAGAGCAGCTCTGACTTCATTTTCCATTTCCCATTTCCCATTTCCCCCAACACTTTGCGTGGGCCAAAATGTTCCTGTTTTATTTGGCATGAATGTGCGAATAAAATTAAATTTAATAGCACATTTTACGTCGCACATATTGCGGGGAGTGGGACTGGGAGTGGGACTGGGAGTGGGACTGGGAGTGGGGCCCGTCCCCACCATCATTTTACATCATGGACACTGGTGTTGTCAGAAACAACGAACACCCCGTCATCCATCTGCGACTGCCGGCGTGCTGATAGCCAAATGGGAGCTGGGGAATTCGCCAGGACATGGACCAGGCACAGGCCCACCAGCCACCAGGACCACAGGACTACAGGAGTAGAGAAGGAATGCGAGAAGGTGCGGTTGCATTACGGTGTCAAACGAACTTACCGACGGGTGACTTTTCGAAGTTTGGCCTTTGATGCGCATTCATTGCTGGCCATTTTCCTCCCGAAAAGCGCCGATTGACAATGGAAATGCGTGGAATGGGATGGGATTGGCCGAATGAATGGCAGTAAAGGGCTCCGCGGGGTACGCTCGCCAAGATCGCAGATAAAAAGCTCCCCAGCAGAAGGTATGAAAAGGAATCTCTTTGATTAAACACTGGCGAATCTATGCGAGATGAATCGTTAACCAGTTCCCGCATAAGAACTCATCAATCTAGGAGCACTCCACACTCAGTCCAGCTGCGTATTCAGCGACTTGGCCATATTGGCCGGTTTTTTCTTAGCTCAAAGTCCGTCCGGTCAAATGCAATTTCGCCCACGGCATCGTGATTAAATGATTCAAACAGGGTATGCTCCAAGGAAGCGAAAACTCTGCTGCCAATTGAAAAGTAATCCAATCGAGGAATCGGGCGGAAAAGAGGAAAACGGAACGTGAGCTGCAGCTCGCCAGGTGGGCAGATGGGCAGGTGGGCAGATGGCCAGATCGGATTTTAAGTTCCTCGGGTGGGCAGGCAAGGAGCGGAGCGGAGCGGAGCGGCCAGGACGGAAAGTGGAGGCAGTGGGAAAACACAGCCGAAAATGCAATATTGCGATTTTATAACACAAATTGCTTATAATCACCCAGCACGAACAAGGGCGGCCAGGATGGGATGGGGATGGGGATGGGGATGCGGATGCGGATGGGGAGCAAGTGGGTGGCAGGAGCAGAGTGCCAGAAAACGGAAATGCACGCTGTAATGGCTTGGAAGGGGGCGGTGGCCCAGGCGGCGGAAGGAGGGCGTGGCAGGCGGGGGCAAGTGGAGTGGCAGCTTTTCTGCGCTCGCCATCATGGCAATGGCATAAAAATCATATTTCCGTTTTATTATTTGCTGTTAATGAAAATGCAAATAAAATTGGATTTTCCGTGCCGCACAAAAAGGCAGCAAAATGAAATGTTGTTGCTGCAATGGGGCAGTGGAAAAGCGAGCGGACTGTGCTGCAAATGTATTTCCTGCCGCATATTTCAAATAAACATTTCGGTTTTCGCATTTCAGTATTTCTGTATTTCTGTATTTGTGTATTTCTGTGTTTTTATGTCGACGGCAGGCGAGTCGACAAATGAAAAGCATCAAAAGAGGAAAAATACGAGCAGTGGGTCAGAAGAGGCCAGTGAAAAATCATTTGAAAAGCCAGCACAAATGCACAAATGCACAAATGCACAAATGCACAAATATGTGACCCGCCTTGCACCCGATGTGGCTTTAGAATTAATTGGGTCATAACTATATGCTATATAAGCTGTTTTGCAGGTTTTTCGACGCACACCAAACTTATCCAAGACAAGCTGGCCTCTTCGCTTGAGCAGTATGAGCTACACTTCGCCAGGAGTGCTCCAGGAAGCTCAGGAAGCTCGATGCTCATTGCTAATCACGCCGTCGTGCAGGACGAGGAACCCGAAAGCAGCTTTGCCCAAGGCACTCGAGTGGAACAAGTCAAGTCAGCCCGAGTCGGGCTTATTCCCTTCTCGTATGGCAGCAAATCGGGAGCCCAGACCTAACCCAATTCCGCTCGAGAACTGTGAGCCACTGGAACTGCAGGTGCTTGGGGTAAGGGGTTCGGTTCGATTTGGAAAGTGCCATTTGTGCTATTCAAATGAAGTCAGCAACGAACTATTGAGCAGGTGGCGGGCGACACCTTCCATCCACCCATCCACCCATCCACCCACCAACCCACCGCTCCCAGGGACTCCGCTTCCTCCCTTCCGCCCTTCCTCACCACCTGCAGCTGGAAGCACTACAATGGCAGTGGAACAGCCAAGGAGCAGGCAGGAGCAGCCAGGGAACGAGAAAGAAAGGAAAAGACTTTCGGGCTCCGTCAACGAAATCACAAATTCAAGCACCTGCCACTCCCCCTTCCGCGCCCGCCGTCTTCACTTCTTCCTCGAAGTTTTCCCCCTCGTAAATGTTTGCAATACAAATGTATAAAACATTACCGCACGGCTGTGCCACAGACGTGCTCCGCAGATGGCGGAGGAGGGGGAACTCCTCCAAGGGAACTCCTCCGATTTTCCTGGCTACGCTGCTCCTTTGCTGGGACATAAGCTATAGTTTCGGGCTTCGGCTTTGCTTGCAGTGTAAATAAGAAGGCCAAGGAGGACTTAGCGCCTGGGTCTGCAATGTGTTTTAGAGCTAAGACCCATTTATAAAAATGAACCATTTTTGGCTGGTTTTCCGTGCAGTGGGCGTAAGGCGGAAAGCTGTGGCAGCATAGGAAAAAGCTTAACCTATGTTGAATTTCCACTCAATGCCTCCTTTTCCGAAATATATTTATATTCAGGTGTGTAATACACTATCTTCTATGCTTTTGGCCCCCATTTCCATTCATTTGGGTTTCTTTCATTTCGTTTCGTTTACGCTGTCATTTGTTCTGGATCATTTGCTCCATTGTGAGTCATCGTCGTCACCCTCATCATCATCATCATCATCATCATCATCATCGCTATCAGCGAAGGGTCATCGTTATCAGCGTTATCAGCCTTATCAGCAGGGCTGGAAGGTAGTCACCTCGTCGGATTACAGTTGTTGACCCACAACCCATTGCTGTTTCTGCCACTCGAAGGTGAACTGCGATTTTAAGAGCCCCAAAAGCAGGCTCAGAACAGCACTGCTGGCCAGGAGCACTTAACCCTAATTCCTGCTACTCTGACACACCAACTAAGCCACAGACAATGAACACATTAGCCAAAGTCCTGGCTGCCCAGTTGCCTAGTTGCTTAGCTGCCAGGCTGCCAGGCTGCCAAGTTTCCAAGCTGCTTGGCCAGTGGCTTTGCCTTTGTCAATGGTGAAATGAAAATGAGCAAAATGCATAATCGAAAAAAACCATTGAAGCGTGAATGCTTTGTAGCAGGATTCAGGAATGGGCGAGTGCTTCGAGGGGGAGGACCCTTACGGCCAGCACGACTACGTAAACCTAAACCTTCGATCCGAGCCAAAATAAAAGCCAAGCCAAGGCAACCAAACGGAACGGAACGGAACGAAACAAAACCAAGCAAGGCAAGAAGGAGGGCTCTGGGATGTTGGGGTCACTGCACAGTTACAACCACTCATCTACGTATCAACCCACCCCAGCCCACCCCAACCCAACCCCATCCTCTCCAGCAAAGCAAGCACATATGTATGTACGTGTATGTGTGTGTGTGTGTGTGTGTGTGACATCGATACCACAACTAATGAACGATGAACAGGACGTGGACAACTCTCGGACTGACAAATGACAATGGAATCGGGTCGCACAGAGGGTCGGCACAGAGCAAGTACGGATCCGACGAGCCAGTGGCTGAGGGATGCGGCTGCTCAAATGACTTACCATGGCTGACCAGCTACAAACCCAATTGAATCCCAAACTTAACCCAATCACGAACGGCGGTCTCTGCACCCACTCTGCACCCACTCCGAACCCAATGTGACGAGCCCCGAAGCCAGATACTTTTGCTGCACTCCCAGGGACAACACTTAAATGGGACACCAGGCTGCACCAGGCACCATCAACTTTGGCCTGCTTTTGGACAAGGTGCTCTTTTAGTTGGCGAGCCATTTGTTTTCAAAACGATGGCTTCGAATACTTGATGCTTCACATTCACCTTTGCTGGTGCATGCCGCATTTGAAAAGAGTACGAGTACGAGTACGAGTACGAGCATATGCATCCATATGGATGCATTTTCGAATCGAATGCCGGAATTCTGAAAAGTTTTGCGGCTGCGACGACTGCATGGCATTCCCGAATGAATCATCCCACTGCCAGTGGGTGACTCATGGGACGGTGGACTGAGCGGCGCCGCTGGCTTCTATCAGTCAGCGAGCAGCGAACTGACTAATTCAGTTGACTCCAGCGAAATTGGGGGGAGTTGTGCCGAAGGAGAAGGGTGTGCAACTAAAGTTGGCCGACGGTTCGCAGTTCCTGCCCGACAATCAAATGGCCAACGACTGCCAGCCACCCTCTCCCCCCCTTCAGCCTCCTGTCACCCCCCTGGAAGCCCCAGTCCTCAGTCCCAGTGTAGAAAGGGACTTTGTATGGGCCGTTTGGCAGCAACGATTGCGTGTTCCGTTTGCCAGGGGCGGCTGGTTTGAGGAGGACACGTCGTTGGCATCGAGTGTTTGGGGGGATTCTCTGCCATATTGCACAGTGCGAGCCATCCCGCCATCCCGCCATCCTGCAGTCCTGCAAATCCCTCCCTGCTGCTTTGTTTTCTGGATGATTCAGACATGTCCTTATATAAAAAAAAGAGTGTAAAAGCACAGAAAAAAGAAAGGGAGAAAGGAGAACGTGAGGGTGAGGGTGAGGGTGAGGAACTGGGGAAGGAAGGGTACACAAGCAGAAATTCTGATCAACAAGAGTACCCCCAGTTGGTAATGCATTACTACAAGTCTGGAGGAAGCAACTACTTGGGAAATCCCGCTTGAAAAACACAGATCCCTGCCGACAGTTCTTCTTGCTGAAAAAAATGTCCTTTGTTTTTTGCGACCAACTGCCAGCAGTTTTTTTGCACAAAGAAAAATGATCCAGTATTAAAGTCCTGGTGAAAGTCCAGGCTGGCATGGGGTAGTTGTGCCAACCAGGGTGGGAATGGTGGGTGTGCAAGCGACATAAGTAATCAACGACCGCCACAAAACTGACGACGCCGATGCGTGCCCCTGATAACAACGACGCCTGACTGGAGTGGTGGCCTGTGGGTGGCTGACCAGGTCCCAGGATGGCCAGGATGGTTCTGCCGTGAATCGCAGGCAGCAGCGGTCTAACATGAATAGCCGAATTAAGGGGAAGATGGGTGGATGGTGAATGAACCAATGAAGAGCAAAGCAAATTGCAGGCTGCATACAAAGCAAGCCATGAAAGGAGTGCAGTGCGCCATAAAGCAGCTTAACTGCTTCCCTGGCCGGGATTGGGCCGAGGTCCTAGCTCCTGGGTCCACGGAGCTGCTGCACCTCGGTTCTTCTCTTTCAATTGGTTCGCCTGCACATGAATATGGATTTTATAGGGTTTTTGTTTCGCCACAGAAGGCTGGCTGTTCGCTCTGCGTTGCCAGGGGAGCTGGCTGCGAGTTATTTAAGAGCCAAGAAAGTAAAGCAGAATGGTTAAGGTCAGGCACGTGGGTTAGGCGAGGAACTAGATCTGCCGCCGGGCGGAAACTGTTCGCAAATGATTTAAAAACACTTTGGCTTAAGCCAACACTATCCTAGCAACGCATGTCTCCCTGCAGGTGTGTGTGTGTGTGAATGGATGCACCTGAACAAGAAGATTCGTGGTGAATACAGGTCCGGCCTCAGACCAATTTGGGGATTATGCTGAGACAGAGCCCGATTGTTTTTGGCCGCATTGTTTGCAGCCCCAGCCGAAGGACGCCTGACCCAGCCCCGCACTCCAATTCCACGATAATTGCCAGTCGCTTGGGGCTGGCGAGTCGAAATCAAAATGCCTGCACGCCCTGCTTGGTTTCGGCAACACCTCCGCTACCTCCGCTACTTTCCCATGCAAATTGCCAGCCGAAGCCAGCTGCTGCTGAACCTCTACCCGCTGCCATCCGGATGGCAGGATTTCGTTTTTCGGCTTTCGTTTGGGCAGTAGCCAGCGACAAGAAAGCGGTTCAATTAAGCCAATACTTGCGCACACTCGCGCCTTGTTAGTTTGAGTTAGTTTGGCAGCCCCCATCCTCCATCCTCCATCCTCCATCCCCATCCCCATGCCCAGCCTAGACTTCTTTCCCGCCTTCAAGCCCTCGAGCCTGCAGCGACACAGCCAAGCGATGGCACATTTTTCGTAGCATACTTTGCGCGGCTGCTTAGGCCATCACAGCACACCACACAGATACCCGCTCGAGTGCTTGTGTATCTGGCTCTCTGTGCGTGTGCGAGAGTGTGTGTGCGAGAGTGCGGTGCGTGTGCGTGTGCGTGTGTGTGCGTTGGCTGTGGTTGCGCTTGGCATTGCTGTTGCACGCAGAACGAACACTGCGATTTGGTCAGCTGTACTCGCGATGAAAGTTGGGATACAAGTTGTCGAGAAGGGAGCAGTGGAGCAGTACAACAAGTCCCTAGTTGCTAGAGCCCTCCCGAAGGCACCACTTGCCTTGCCCGGCCACTGTATGGATATTGTTTGTAGCGCCGATCAATGGACTGCGTCTCTTGCGGGTTCTCTTTTTAAATCAATTTGTCAACTCGGCCCGATGCTTAAAGCCACAACGAAACAATGTTTTAGGGTGCCATTTTGGCCCAGTGTGCTCTGCCAGTTTCAGTTTCGGTCTCGGCATCGGTTTCGGTTTCGGTTTCGGTTTAGGTTTCGGTTTCGGTTTAGGGTTCGGTTTAGGGTTCGGTTTGTGTTTGTGTTGCTGTTCTGGGTTTCGGCTCTTTCGGCTGACTCCTTCGTTCCATCGAGTATTGTATCGAATGTGGAGTGGAATGGACTGGTCTGCTGTGGTGTGGTGTGCTGTGGTGTGCTGTGGTGTGTTCTGGTGTGCTCTAGTGTGGTGTGGTGTGGTGTGTTGTCGTGTCGTGTCGTGTGGGTTGGTGGAGTAGTGGTGTGGTGGTGTGGTGTGGTGTGGTGTGGTGGGGATTCGGTGACTCACCTGAACCTGAGCGGTGCCAATGGCCAGGACGACCCAGAGGCTCCTCAGCAACAAATTACGACGCAGCGCGGCGCACATTGTTCGCACTCCTTTCAGCTCCTTTGCTTCTTGGCTGGTTGGCTCCTTGTCCTGTCTCCTGGACAATCTGGGAATCTCCGGGTTTGGTGTGAACTTAGCTGCTTCTGCGGCTGGACTGACGTGCTTCCAGTTCTGGTTAATTGTATTTGCTTGGTTGGCTTTTCGTTTAACACTTTGCTGCACAGGCGGACGACGGAAGCAGCAGCAAGAAATCGAAAACACAAAAAAATTTCATTAGCAAGCGATTCGGAATTGTGGCCTTTTGTTTCAGCCTTTAGCTTTCTGGGTTCGGGGTTCTGATTTCGGATTTCGGATTTCTGATTCTGATTCTGATTCTGATTCTGATTTCTGTTTTCTTGTTTTCTGATTTCTGCGCTCTGAGGTTCGTACTCCGATTTCGTTCGATTTGCGGTGCCCAAGTTAGCTGCCCTCAGCGCAGCGCTTTTCCTTTCGCCGATGCCCCGAAACCTATGCACGGAAAATGTCAACTCGGAAAACTCAGTGCGTGTATGTGTGCTAGTATGTGAGTGGCCGTAGTATTCGATTGTGGAACGTAGTAGAAGAGAGTCCGTGATGGGCGGGGGGGCAGGGAATAACAGTGAGTAGCAGGGAATGAAAGGAAAAAGGAGGGAAAGCAACGAGAGCACTCGCTGCCATCTGTCCTGTCGTACCCACTCGCTGGTTCTCGGGTTCCCGAAACGGAAAATATGAGTGGCACTATGGCCGCCGTTCTGCGCCTGGAAAACTTGTCAGCTGCAGTCGTCGGCTTCCATGTCCCCCAACCCCCATCCCCTATCCCCCATACCCCATCCCCCATCCCATGTCCCATGTCACTTGTCCATGTCTTCTGCTCTTGGCAGTTCCCACGCTAATCCACCCACCCGCCAACCCTTGCCACACTCTTGGAACGTCTTCGTCGGGCTTCTGCGCACTTTCACGGCCCCTTTCTCACTGATTCTGCGCAGGTGCGCTGGCTATGGTCCCCCAGCTAAGTTGGCATCACAAATCCACTATTGGCATCGGCTTCGCTTTTTCTTTTCGAACTTGTATCACTTTGTTTTGGATGTTTCTCTATGGTTTTTGTTGTTGGGTTTCTATTTTAGCACTCGCACTTGAACAGCAAAAAAAAGGTATTGAGCTTGTTTTGGTTAAGTGATTTGACGGTCTCTCAGTGTGTGTCTCTGGTTTTCCTGCTCCGCGGCTCCGCGGCTCCGCGGCTCCCCGGCCACCACCTCTCTCCCGCCCGAGCGGGAGAACGCCAAGAGCCACTGGCCAGCAGCCCCTGGCCTTCCCCAGCTGACGGGGAGCGGTCAGACGGGGTGGCCCGAAGAAGCCCCTGGAGCGCTGAGCTCTGGAGCTCTGCCTGTACGCTGTACCTGGCGCTGCGAACGCTCACAAACGACTGCGAGTGCTCTCGTTGCCTGCAATCCTGCGAGTTCCAGTCCGAAAGTGCGAGTTTGCGAAAGTCGAACTCGGGCGCAGAGCGCGTGCCCGGGATCGATATTAAGGGCGAATCGAGTCAAGCAACTGGCCTTCCGCTGTTCGCTTGTCGCTTGTTCCGCGGGGGTGGCAATGCTCGGCTGTCCGGGCTGCGTCGTTCGTGGCCTGTGGCCTGTGGAATGTGGCAGCCGAAGAGGGCAGCAGCAGGTGCTGCGAACTGAGCACAGAACTTGGGAGAACTGGTTCCGCCAGCGAACCGAGAGTTTGGCGCCCACTTCTGGCGGAGTGGATATTGGCATGCAAACGCACCGCTAGGTGGTAACTCTAAGCGAATTTCGCACAGGTGAGCATCTTCACAAGGCAGTGCTGACTTTTGGACTTCTTTGCCTGGATTAATTCGTATAATTCATAATGCGGGATCACGGCGAAACTAAAAGTGCAGTTCGAAGGCTCCGCACTAGGTGGCGCCGCAACTCATTTGTGCGATTTGACCGATCCGAGTCTCACACCACCAACCGCCCAATTTCATATCCACATCACCGGGTGACTATTGTTTGGCATTTAGCCAAGCTCGGAACCACTGTCACACTTCATCTAACAGGGTAACTATTTCCGCCACAGCGACTGGCAACTCTGCTGCCGCACAGCTGATCGAACCACCGGCTGTAAGTTAGCCATCTTACATTTGTTTATTTACGCCGCCGCCTACTTGCTAGGCCCCAGGAAAGCGTACAACCAGGATCGGAGCTTGGCAGAGGTCCGGAGCCACACCCCCACACCAACTCACAATCCGCCCAATTGCACAGCTGGCTAAAACGGCGGGCGTGGCAGTGCCCGGTTGTCAGCTGCAACGTACGTGGCAATGCAACTCACATCGCACTTGGAGGAACACTGAGCCATCGAGCGCGTAGCACTACCCCTTGAGCCGGGACTAGCCCCCTTCCAAAGCATTCCGAAACCAACTGCTCCCTCCACCAAGATGACGGCCACGTTGCGTTACCGCGGCGACAAAAGCAATCTCCTGGAGTTCGCCAAGAACTTGGACGCGTTCAAGAAGGTGCCGGAGAAGTACACGGAGACCACGGAAATCGGAGGCACTCGTAAGCATTGCAAAGCACATGGTATGGCCGAGATAAGCTCACTCTATCCACTCCACAGTATCACTGTTGAGCCGCCTGTTGATCGTCTACCTGGTGTACACGGAGCTGTATTACTACTGGCACGAGACGGCCATTGTGTACCAGTTCGAGCCGGACATCGCCCTGGACGAGCAGGTGCAGATGCACGTCGACATCACGGTGGCCATGCCCTGCGCCTCACTGTCCGGCGTGGATCTCATGGACGAGACGCAGCAGGACGTGTTCGCCTATGGGACTCTGCAGCGGGAGGGCGTCTGGTGGGAGATGTCCAAAGACGACCGGCTGCAGTTCGAGGCCTTCCAGATGCACAACCACTACCTGCGCGAGCAGTTCCACTCGGTGGCCGACGTGCTGTTCAAGGACATAATGCGAGTTCCCCATCCGGCGCGGGAGGGTGCTTCGCGGGTGCCTGCTGCCCCGCCGCCAGGAGCTTTGGCCTTGTCTGTGGATCTGATGGGACAGCACAACATCCAGCCGGAGAGCAAATTCGATGCGTGTCGTCTGCACGGAATGCTGGGCATCAACAAAGTGGCCGGAGTGCTCCACCTCGTGGGCGGAGCTCAGCCCGTTATGGGACTCTTTGAGGACCACTGGATGATCGAACTGCGACGCATGCCGGCGAACTTCACGCATCGCATTAACCGGCTCAGCTTTGGACAGTACTCGGGGTGGAATGTCCAGCCATTGGAGGGTGACGAGATTGTCATCCACGAGGAGGCAACCACAATACAATACTTCCTGAAGGTTGTGCCCACAGAGATCCACCAGACATTCACCACCATCAACGCTTTTCAATATGCCGTCACCGAAAACGTTCGAAAACTAGGTGAGAATGGGAACTTGGTGAAAGGAACTGACATTAATTAATTTGATCCGCAGATTCCGAGCGCAATTCGTACGGCTCCCCTGGCATTTACTTCAAGTACGACTGGTCGGCTCTTAAAATTTTGGTGGACAATGATCGCGATCACCTACTAACCTTTGCTATCCGCCTGTGCTCAATTATATCCGGAATCATTGTCATCTCGGGGGCGATAAATGCCTTGCTTCTGGGCATTCAACGCCGCCTGCTTCGCACCTTCGCTCCGGTCTTGTACAACCGATTGAACAGTGCCAAGCCTGCTGCTTCCGATGCTGCTGCTCCATCGCCAATCTCCGCGAAGGCCGGGACGACCGCTCCGCCCGTCAACGAGCTTCTGCACACAGCCAACCTGATGGCCAGCGTGGACATCTCGGCGTATTTGCCCACGACGCCGCCAAAGCTCAAAGCCGGTCTTTAGCTGTTCTAGGCAACAGCGAATCTCAGTCTGCAGTCCACTAACCAAAACTAACTAACTTTTTTACGTAAATGTTGTATTGTCTCATTAAGATACGAAAAAAAAAGTACACACTTATATGGCAAGAATGTGGAACATGAATATTAATAAGTTGAAAACCGGGCGAGTTGCGTTCAATCGCTTAATCGCTTAATCGCTGCCAAGGATCCCGGTGTCGATGTTGCTCCAGCGGCCCGAGCGTCGGTAGCCGAACATGCTCTTCAGTATCTCCAGGCCGGACTCCACAGTGGTGCGCACGTCGCGCTCGCTGCCTAACTTCGGGTTGATCTCCACCAGGTCGACGCCCTGCACCCGCTTGGTGTCCCGAAGTGCCTCCACGATGCTGATTCCCTCGCGGAGCGTCAGGCCACCGCGCACCGCGGTGCCCGTGCTGGGCGCCACATTGCTGTCCAAGGCGTCTATGTCGAAGCTGACGTGGATCTTGTTCTGCGGATTGAGGGCGTCCAGCGTCATCTCGATAATCTTGGGCACGCCCACCCGGTCGATGGTCTGTTGGAGGACGGGACCATTAAAGGAAGTTGGGTGCGGAAAGGGGGGCGGATGAATTGTGTATGGCAAGTATGGAATCATTTACGGCATGTCCCCCCTCACTGCTCCTAAAGCAAAACGTTCGCCTGGTTCTGCTCGTATCCTTCCTTATCGCGACTGTACAATACCCACTTCTCTGTCTCATTTTCGCATATCTATTGTGAAATATTCCAATTTCGATTGAATTAATGATCGACAATAAATTTGCAGCTTGGGCAAAGCCAAATCGGGAGCGATGGCATTAAACCATTTTTCAACAAATGTCGATTTTGCACGAGCCATAAATAATGGGCAACGAGCCGTTCTGACAAGGATGCGAACGCGGATGCGGTGCGGATGCGGATGTGGCCAGGCACGTAATTTTGTGTGAGTCACCACCACCGTTTCCCGTTTTCGTGTTCGGTTTCGGGATCGCATTGGATCGGATCGGATGGGATCGGAAGTCCTATTACAGGGGGTAATGGTAGGGTCTGCGCCAACCCCTATAAATGCCGAGCTTACATCGGTGGACGCAGGACGAGTGATCTCTGTGTAATTCGCTCGCCAGTCTTGCCTTCGAGCAGGAATAGGGGAAGAAACCGGAATTTCAAAATGTTTACAACTGGCGGCGAGACTGCAAGGGATCGGTTCGGTTCGGATCGGATCGGAATGGATCGTATCGGGTTGGGTTGGGTTGGGTTGGTAGGAGCGAGAAACCAAACTGGAATGCAACGAAATGAAATGCAATTTGGGAAACGGACGGGACGACACATGCTTTCTACCTAGGTGCAGATGCCTTTCTCTAGTTTCTACACAGCAAACAATAAATCCAATTTAGACCAAATTTAGCGTATGGAGTACTAATGTGCAGGGAGAGGGACGAACGAATTTTCCGTGCAGCAAGGCTTGTGTTAAAACTACATATGCATGTGTTCAAATGAAATTGCGATGATGGCCAACGGCTTTTTGCTCAGTGCACTCACATCCATTGCATAGTAGCGTATTCCGACTTTGTTTAGGATGAACGCCTCGTAGGGGTCAATGTCCCGGAGTCCGATGTAAACCAACTGATCCTTGGGCAAGCTGAAATGGCAAGCAGAAGAAAGCATATGAAATATCCTTAGCAGCTACAAGAATGCGCGATGGAAGCCCGCTGAGACTTTTCCTACACAGAATAGGGATACTTGGAGGAACGGGTGGGCCGCCAGCAGCTGACACGTAAGCAAATAGTCGTGGGATCCAGTCGAGGGATCACCGAACCAAAAAGTACAGAGAGAAGAAACAGGAGAAGCCCTTAAAGGACGAGTGCGCTTGATCCTTGAGGAAAGCGTTCGATCCTTGATAGCATTGCCAGGATCACTTTTACTACTAGATCTCACTAAAACTATCAGTATTGATCAGTTCGCTAATCATACATACACGTATATGTCTCGAGAGATTTCCTCCGAATTTATTTGTATTTTTGACTAGTCAAACTGAAGACCATTTGTAATATCTTTTCATCATTTCGGGGTTACCAATGAAGGGATTTTTAAGGGATTAGGCCAATGTTTTAAAACTTCTAGGTGACTCGCGATCCACGACCACTCGACATGCGTGCCCCTGATTAGTAGGCCAGGTGTTGGGTCTGTGGCACGATCGCAACCCTAAGGACTGCACTCGAATGGCATTTGGAAGGAGAGCAGGCTTTCTGCACTGCTAAAAGGTGAAATTGTCTGAGCACGAAACACGAAACACGGAACACGGAGCCCGGAAAAACGGCAACAAAAACATGGCAGACAAAGGAAAACAATGCCGCCAGCGGCAAGGAGGGAGAGGCGAAACACATGCCACGATTCAGTGTCGAATGTCCTGCGATCCCCCGTTCATATGTATGTTTCTATATTATGTGTCCGCATCCCTCGCCTTCAATGCTTCCAATTCCCGCATCGATCCTTCCTTGCTCCTGGACTACGAGCCCGATGTCTTATGGTAATTTTTATGATTATTACAATTGGTTTCGGGGGAAACTGCATCTGCCGCCGGCTGCAGATCGGATTCATTTGGATTCCGTCTGCCCGATCTGGATTCAAGATGGGATCGGGATCATGGCCATTCGAGCATTAGTACGTGGAACGTTAAAAGCGCCTTAGGCGCCCCTATCGAAATGCTTGCAAGAGAAAGTTACTTCAGAGGAGAACATGCAAACGAGAATTTCGAGTCCATGGTCCTGCTTCCCTGCTTCCTGGGGCTCCTAGCTTTCGGTGCGGCATTTGTTTTGGGTTGGTTCGTTTTCCGCCACGACTGGGAAACGCTAAGGGTGGGCTTTCTCTTTTGAGCCGGGAAAAAAGACCAGACCCTCCCCTCCCCCAGGCATTTTCCAGCTTTGTTGTAACCTCGTGTTGTGCCTGCTTTTTAATCCCGCTTTGTTGTAACGCAGGCCATTTGTTGTTTTTGTTTTGTTTCTGGCGTGGCTAAAACGGATTAGGTGACCCAACCCTTTCGATTTCGAGTCCCATTGTACTTCCATTTTTCTAAAATGATTACAAAAAAGCGTATTGCCTATTTTTGGGGTGGCCAGCAAGAAGAAACAGGGGGGGGGGGGGGGGGACAGCACGTGGCCGCCAACTGGGAATCCCATTATGGATCCTGCAGCTTTCTCATCGCTGCATAAGGCCAAAGTGGCTGCCAAGAAAGAGTTATTTATAAATCATTGGGAACAAACTATTCCTCTAAATGAACTTTGCCAATTCCTTATTTTTACCCCCACTCAAACAGGCATTTGCATATGCATGTGTATTCGTATGCTAACCAAACACTCTGCGACGCCGATCTGTCTGAATCTCAATTCGCATATCCTTCGAGGGCAGCAGTAGCGCCACTCCACCCCGTTTCCGTTGCCACTGGCACCACACCACCCTTTGGAAGGACATCAAAAACCACCCCCGGCCGAAGTTGCGTTACAATTCTCGCAGTGCAGTGCAGCGTAGATAAAGCAGACAATGCAATCCGATAAAAACGTCTGTACTTCTATATTCTACGTACCCCACACGGCAAAGTGGGCAATAAAAATATTTAGGGAACATTAGGGAAATGCTCAACTATAAACCATAGCGAATGCTTCTCGCGAAAAGTCGCACCCTACACTGTGAGTTCACTGTACCTCACTGCGTTCTGTAAACTGGAACAGAGCGTCCGACTGGAACTGGCAAAGGAAAAATCAGCACATGGAACAGGAAGCTTACAAGGATTGGGGGAGTCCGAGGGTGGCTACATGCGATATATGGCATACAGTGTGCACACACATACACATGTACATATACATACATGTACATACATACATACATATATGTACATACTATGTGGCGTGTCTAGTGGCGAATAACGAATACAGGAGCAATGAAGCACACGAACCAAGCGAAACGAAACGAAACGAAACGAAACAAAACGAAGGGAAATATGGAAAAAGGCAGAATTGCATTACTTCGAAACTAAACCGGCTCTTGGATATGGGTCCTGGGTCCTAGGTCCTTGGTCCTCGGTCCTTGGTCCTTGGTCCTTGCTTCTGGCTTTCATGACGTAGGGGGTGTACGAGCAATACTGCCTGGAGAAACCACCCTAACCTCTGGCGTTGGTGGTTGATAGTGCAAAAAGAATAATAACGGAAACGGAACCATAAGCCCAAAACAGCCCTTACAACGCGACTGATTTGTAAGGATAATGGTCGCATGCATCATAAAACGGTTGACGACCTCGTCGCAAAGAGCCAACATTCTGCAATGATTTCCAATTCCTCCTGCTATCTGGGAGCCGCCAATAATGGGCCACCAACAGATGCGGAATCGCCGGATGGGTGGCCGCTATTTGTACTAGCTGAGTTTGTAGTTCATCTGTTAGGTTTACCAAGTTAGCGCTGCTCCAGTGGATCCGAGTTGCTAAACTGGACAAGAGAACTTTGCTCTCTCTCCATCTATGTATCTCTTTGCCTCGAGAAGGGGAACCTCCATTTTGGTTCTCAGTGTAGCTTAGGTTGCGATTGACCTACCACTCTAATGCACCCACTGCACTGGGTGCATCTTTGAACCCCAGCTTTGGCTTTATTTGGGATCTGTTTTTGTGTACGAAGCATTTTGCATCGCGTTATAAAACGAAAGCATCGCTGATCGGCTGAATTTGTATCGAAAATCATGAAAAACTTTGAATACAACATAAACCACTGAGAGAGCGGTCGATGCGCAGGGGTGTATCGAGGGGGGGTCCTCAGCAAGACAGCAGTTTACCACTTGTCACGACTCCTAACTCGTTGTTTCGCATTGGGCAATACTTTTCCAACCACAAGGTAGGTGAATTTCCGTATTTATCGAAACACAATTTAAGCTAAAACTTGGAGCTCCGGGTCCGATGGCTATATATTAAGAACCAGCTTTCAGGAGTACCAGTCGCATTCGCCCCTCCATCGCGGCGCACAGATACGCCCATGGCGCCGCTCTCTTTGGCTCTCAACCTTCCACTCTCGCTCTCGCTGCGACCACCATTGCAACCCCGATACGAGATGTGAGAGGTTGGTCTATGTGGAAATGGAAACCGAAACCGTCAATGCCTCAATTTCGCATTTCATTATTTCATTTCCACGCCAACCATCGTGCGCCGCGGTTTGAACGCTCCTGCCACAGGAAAAGAAAATAAAAGCAAGGAAAATCCTGAATCCTAATCGAATACCAAATATCGTGCTTGTGTGCTCTTTCCGCAATTGATTTTTTTTAAGTAGTGCATGACAATAACCGTTGAGTTGACTCCATCCGCAGTAACTACAACTGGAAGCTGACAACAGCCATTGGCCGAATCTCATCTCACACCGAGCGAAATGTAAGAATATCCCCAGGATTTGGATATCCACGATTTGTGCAAATGAATGAAAGACAATGATAACAATATCAAACAACAACTATGAAACTGAGTATTTTTTTTGCTAATGATCGCGTCGCGCTGCATTATTGTGCAATTTACTCACTTATAATCCGCGTGTCTGCATATATCCATATGTACCTATATCTATTTTTTTGCTAGTGGGTGTGTGATGTGTGTAAGTTGTATACATTCAAACGAATATTAATAGGCAAAACAACAATATGCAATTCGATGGAGGAAAAAGCGAACCTCCCAAAGAGAGTGGAGGAGAGATGGGCGGCGGTTGGCCATAGTGAGAGGGGGCGGCCAGTGCGAAGATAGTAGATGTGCTCAGATCTACGCCTCTGTGAGCTGTGTATCTCTAAATACTTGCTGCTCAAATTTAAATCTGTGTGTGTATGTGTGTGTGTGCTTGCGTGTGCGGGAGAGAAGAGCGCTGAGTGCTAGAGCGAGAGCCAGTTCCCGAGAGGGCGCAGCTAGCATATCGATTTTATGATTTTATGTGCAAGGAGCATTGTACGCATCAACAACAACAAACGGAGGAACACGACCAACTAACCGTTAGAAGTAGACATTTTTCGAGCGCCGCTGAGAGGGTGGGTGGGAGTGTGTGGGTGGCGGAGTAGTTGCAGTCAACAAAACGCCGGTTGCCATAAAAGCGAATGCACGCACGCAGCCATGAATCACAGAGCCATGTAGTAGTAGCAATATTCAACGCTTAGGATTTGATTCACAGCAAAGAGCAAAGGAGTTTTCCGTCCAAAAACGACAGCAACGGTGGCTTTTTTCCCCAGTGTGCGTCTGTATTTATGCTTGTGTGGGAGAGAGCTCGAAATAGGTAGATACCTATGTATATGCACACGCATTTATTTATTATGTGTACATACATACATATGTGCCTGTAAGAACAATATCAGCTCAGGCATACAAAGTCTAAAGCCCCTCCCCGCCCACCACCTAACAACAACAAACATATCTAAATCAGTGCAGGTAAAGAGCGGTTGCTAAAGGCCCAAATAGCCTCCTCTCCACAATAGATTGTATCAAAAAGTATTGTATATAAAAGTATTCTCGCTACCCCATACGTATGCGTATCTGCACGCAGACAAATTTTTTGCATGCCTTATTTCGCCAGTGAAATATGAATTGAATGCTTTGGTTGGGGGAAAATCGATAATATCGATTGGCGATAACAATCGCACGCACACACACAGGCCCGCAAACACGAACAACACCGCCTACTATACCAAACAACTAAAACTACAACTACAACTACAACTACAACCACCAAACACATCGAATTTACCGCTTTTTGTTTTGTTTTATTTTTGTTTTTGTCCACACCAGACGTCAGCGACGGCGACGCCAGCGTTTATTTATTAAAACCGATTACATTATAACAAACACCAAAGTCCTGGACTACCGAAGAGTGTGTGGGAGAAGAGCGAGCAGAGAGCAAGGAGGAGCGCCGTGAGAGCGCGCGCGCAGGATTTCAGATTGCAGAGAGAACTTAGCAATTAGTTCGCTTTGTTTGCCCAACCAAACAACAACAACAAGCAACCAGCTCCCCAATACCAACAACACACACACTCGCTCTCTAAACTAAAACAAGTGAGTATTGAAAGACGACGGGCCGAACAGACGAGATCGCAGGACGAAAGAGAGAGTTTCTCGAAGGGTGCGGTGTCGCGTCAAGGCAACTCAGTCAAACGCCCACTGCAGAAAATGTTTAAGATAAATGTAATTTAAATCATAATCATAAGAGCTTAGCTATATTTTTGGTATTTATGTGCTGTTTCCATGTGCATATGTATGTATGCATGCCTATGTTACACAAGTATCTGTTTCTTGTCGGATTGCAGTTCGGGCTATCGGTGCCCGACTCTAATTGGCTTGCCATGGCGATAGTTGAGTGAGCGAGACCACTGCTTGAGTAATCCTGGGTCAAAGGTAGGCGGAAAAGGGTGGTACGGGATGACGACGACGTGCGTGCGCGTGACCTTTTGACTCTTCCGTAAGCGCCAGAAAAAAAGGTGCGAGGTACATTTTGCTTGGGTCGCCTATTGCCCTTAACAATGGATATATGTACATATAAATAGGGGATAGGGGATATTGAAAATGCGCAACGCTTTAAGAAAAGCATCCCCGAAAGCAAAAGCGGTAGCAAGAATAATCTTTCCAGTCTCAACTACTTGCTTCAACAGTCTAACCAGTCAAAGTCAGCTAGTTTTTGGCCCAACTTTGGAAGTGTCGAATGCGTTAACTGAAGCCCAAACATACCGTGCACTATCGAGGTCCTACTGTAGTGCCTATATGCAAATTCAATTGCTGCCATTTCCATAGCGATCGCTTTTCGTCGCTTTTCTCTCTCTCTGTCGCACTTAGTTCAGTGAACCGACACACTCGCTGGTTTCGTTCCGAGCAGCAGCCTCTGTCTCTCTTGCTCAGCCTCTCTCGCCGCCCCCTCTGCCTAAGCCTCTGTTTCTGCTGTTTCCGCTCTCCGCACCCCTTCCTTGCCAAGGTGCCCATGTAAATGGCGGAGCCGGCTTAGGGGGTGGCAATGCCGTGCTTTTAACCCTTATCGGTGGCAAACTGCGCTCGTACACTTGGAGAAGATGCCGTTCTACGTATCGTTTCTTCTTGCTTCGTTTCGCCAAGCGAAGTATTACAACTTGTTTGGCTAAGGGTGGGTCTACCGCCTATTGCTCACTTATGGTGTTTTCCCAAGGGGTGCGGGTTGGTTTCTCGCATGTCCTGGCCCCTCAATCCCCTGTTCTCCGCATTACATAACTGGGCGGGGTGCACGGCGACACTCACTCTTACACTGAGAGAGCGCTGTAACAGTTTGCCGAGTGGTGTGGGAGAGGGGGAGAGGGGTCGTAAGAGCGGCTACAGCTAACAGCCGTGCCAGAAAGTCCTGCGCTCGCCCCAGAAGCATCCTGTTCCTGTGACGCGTCGGATCTGGTCTCGCTTTCGCTCCGCTACCTCCACTTCCTGCACCTACAGTGCACTACATGAATTTAAAACTAGTGAACGGATTAATTAGCAACGAATCGCAGAACAAAAGCGCGCTAATCGCCGACACAGCAGAAGTGTAAATTCAGAAAAGTTCAGTTCTTCAGTGCCGAAGGTGTGTGTTTGCTTTGGAGTGTGTGTTTTCGTGTCTGCAGAGCTTTGATTTCTAGTGCGCTGGTGCGGGGGTGCGAGGGTGCGAGGGAGAGAGGACTTAATAGAGGCAGAGAGAGCGGCCGCATGAGAAAGTGGGGCGCTGGGCGGCGCCTGTGAGCAAAGCTCCTTTGGCCGACCGTTATTCCCCGAACAAAGGAATAACATACATATGTATATTCATCCCTTATCAGCAACGTTGTATCGAATTTTTTTTTAAGTTCAGAAAATGAAAGTTTAGTGTAAGAGGCCAGATTTGGGAAGTGATGAATTGTGTTGTCCCAGGGATAACCGCGTTTGTGCCTAATTGACGAACATACATACCTAAAGGTCTATTAAAGATTTATTAAGAGTTCACCGTCGGAAAAGTAAATAGTCTAGTTCGAAAGTAAACGCACACAGTGCTTACAGCGTAATTATGCTGTAATATCCTACAATTGTCCAAGTTGCGGGTCACATTTTCGCGAATCCTTACGTCTGAAACCCTTTTTGTAGCCATACGTCCCCACAAACATTCGAGGATATATTTTCCTTGTCTGTTTACGAAATAGCTAGAAAATATACACATCACATCAACATCGTTAGAAAAACCAACTATTTCCCCATCAAATCCAACTGATTGATTACCCACTAGCCCATTATTGCTACTAAAACCCATTGCAAAACAAGAAACTACTAACACATCTTGCAAATGTTTTAATCTTGACATTTAACTATTCTTTCCATGCGCCTCCCCCTGCGTTGGTCGCGTCAACCAACATAAACTTCTCGACTCTGCCCGATCGATCCCATCACCTATCACTCAGTGGACTTTATTATGGCAAATACCGGAGCTGGCGGCGGAGTGGAAACACAGGCACAGCTAATGCAGAGTGCAGCGGCAGCCGCAGCAGTGGCGGCAACGAACGCGGCCGCCTCGCCCGTACAGAATGCAGCCGCCGTGGCTGCCGCCGCCCAGCTGCAGCAGCAACAGGTGCAGCAGGCCATCCTGCAGGTGCAGCAGCAGCAGACACAGCAAGCGGTGGCCGCGGCCGCTGCGGCCGTGAGCCAGCAGCTCCAACAGCAGCAGCAGGCCGTCGTGGCCCAACAGGCGGTAGTGCAGCAGCAACAGCAAGCGGCGGCGGTGGTGCAACAGGCGGCGGCCCAACAGGCTGTGGTGCCCCAGCAGCAGCAGGCGCAGCCCAATACCAATGGCAATGCCGGATCGGGATCGCAAAATGGCAGCAACGGCAGCACGGAGACGCGCACAAATCTCATTGTCAACTACTTGCCGCAAACGATGACCGAAGACGAGATCCGTTCGCTCTTCTCCAGCGTCGGCGAGATTGAGTCGGTGAAGCTGATACGCGACAAGTCGCAGGTCTACATCGATCCGCTCAATCCGCAGGCGCCCAGCAAGGGACAAAGTCTGGGCTACGGCTTTGTTAACTACGTCCGGCCGCAAGATGCCGAGCAGGCTGTTAATGTTCTCAACGGCCTGCGACTGCAGAATAAGACCATCAAGGTGTCGTTTGCCCGACCGTCGTCCGATGCCATTAAGGGCGCCAACCTCTATGTGTCGGGGCTGCCGAAGACGATGACCCAGCAGGAACTGGAGGCCATCTTCGCACCATTCGGAGCCATAATCACGTCGCGCATTCTGCAGAACGCCGGCAACGATACGCAGACCAAGGGCGTTGGCTTCATTCGATTCGATAAGCGGGAGGAGGCCACAAGGGCCATCATTGCCTTGAACGGCACCACACCATCCAGCTGCACAGACCCCATAGTGGTAAAGTTCTCCAATACGCCAGGCAGCACCAGTAAGATCATCCAGCCGCAGCTGCCCGCTTTCCTCAATCCCCAACTGGTGCGCCGCATCGGGGGCGCCATGCACACGCCAGTTAACAAGGGTCTGGCCCGCTTTTCACCAATGGCCGGCGACATGCTGGACGTAATGCTGCCCAATGGACTGGGAGCGGCGGCGGCGGCGGCCACAACGCTGGCCAGTGGCCCTGGCGGCGCTTACCCCATTTTCATATACAACCTGGCGCCGGAAACGGAGGAGGCTGCCCTGTGGCAGCTGTTTGGTCCATTCGGAGCTGTGCAATCGGTGAAGATTGTCAAGGATCCCACAACGAATCAGTGCAAGGGCTACGGCTTCGTCTCGATGACCAACTACGACGAGGCGGCCATGGCCATTCGGGCGCTCAACGGCTACACCATGGGCAATCGGGTGCTGCAGGTCAGCTTCAAGACCAACAAAGCCAAGTAGAGCGGTCGCGGCCCAAATGGAAGTGGAAATGGACGCAGAGGGAGCATACCCGACCCCAACCATTATCTTGATTCTAAACAACCTGACCACACAACACACATATATAAATATGCATGGTATAACGGTAACTAAGCGCAACAAAACAGTATGTGTACAACACACAAGTAAAAAAAAACAAAACAAGAAAGTAGCAGGCAGGAGAAATACTCTTTCCACTAAACGACAACGAAACGGCGGAAATCCCCCTAAAAAACACAAATCTCCCCCACAATCCTACCCAAAAACCGCCGGCCAAAAGCGTTGCAATAGAAAAATTCTTCTTGTTTAGCATTTAAGTAAACAACATTAACTAAACGAAGCAAGCAAAAGAAGTTGAGGAGGGAGATCGGGAGAAGCAAAAGGCAGGGGGTTGAGAATGAACCATGAGATTTTAAGGAAATATTGCAATATGAAAGCACGCTGTGGCAGTGGCAGCTGTGAAGGAAAGGTCAGAGGTTGGCACGGTCAAGCTAGTCACAAAGCAAAACAAAGAAATCAACCAAACAAACACACAAACACACAAACACACAAGCAGATAAACACACACAAAAACGAAAACAAATTTAACTTTATTAGCAAAAAAGAAAATGAGAAATTTTAAAAATTTATTAACTCTAAGTAAAACGCAGCAATGAAATCTTCCAGACAAAAGAAAGCAAAACAACAAATCTGTTTGTTACACTTCAACTTTTTCTACCATAAAAACTTTGAATCTTGATACTAAACCCAAAACAGAATTAAGAAAATAGAGGAATTCAGTGTCTACACTTTATACACATACGGTGCTTAAAGGACACCAGTTTGGCTTGATCGAAAAGCGCAGGATAATGAGTATTGGAGGGGCAATTAGGAGGATCGCGCATATAGTAGATATATAATATATGCATAACATGGAGGCTGCTACAGTATTACAAGAAACATAAACATAAACATAAACACTACATACTTAATGAACGAGCACGTTTAATAATTCTAAAAATATATGTTTATCCATATGTATATGCGATAATTCTATGTCTGCCTAGATATACAACTAAATATAGAAGTTTAAAGTGTTTTTTATGTTTTGTATTTGTTTTCTGCACTCAGAAAACGAATTCCGATTGAATCAAGCCAAACTTATGTCCGTTAAGCACAACTAAACTCAGTGAGAACTGAGAAAAAGCATATAGAAATCACGAAGAATGATTGACAGAAAGCTAGCGACGTGAAAACAAAAGTAATACAATAATTTATGCGCAAATTTAAAATGTTTTACTAAAGTAAATAATTGTTAGTGAATATTGATACTGTAAATGTGCGAGTGTGTGCACAGGTGCCTGCAGATATATAGTCCGCTATGTACGACGCATGCTGGCGTAGGCACACCTTATATACTTTATATAATGTATAGTTCAAGGAGCAAGTACGCATAAACAAAAACAAAAACAAAAACCAAAACCAAACACTTGCTAAACCAAAACAATTTTAGCGTTAAAAACCAAGCGTAGCACAAAAGATTACTAAAAACGAAAAAGTAGAGCAGCAGCAACCATTTTTTATATAACAACAAAGTAAAAGTAAAAGTAAAAGTAAAAGGAAAAGTAAAAGGAAAACAAGTGAGGAGGCAAATGCAAATATTCTCGAAGGATGCGAGCAAAAGTATAGCAAAGAGGTTTTTCTAGCTAAGTAAGGTGCTAAAGGACGGAGAAAACGGCCACGTATGGACAAGGATTAATCCGCATCCTGCTTATATAAGACCCAACAAACCCGTGTCCAAACCTACATCTTTTGTGGATCTTTTGCGTTACTTTATCAGTTGATATATATTCTGTATGTTTCTTTGCTTCTATGGATAGTTGAAGCGCGAGAGTAAGACACACCACACACACACACAAACATCAGCATATATAATTTCGATTCTGGACCTATATTCCGTTTTTGAATTTCTATTTGAATTTCAATTTGAATTTCAATTTGAATTTGGTTTTGTTTGATTTCTTTGTTTGCTTTGTACACGAATTGAATTTAACAATAAGCTCTGCATCCAGCCCATAAAACCAGTCAGACCCAAACCATGCATATTTATACGAATGATTTGTGTTTAATTTCTTTATAAAGTTTACCTTAGGAAGCTCCCAACCGTTTTGAGTTCACTCTCCAAATAGCATAAATTCTTGACCTAAGTTTCAACGAACATTGAACAGAATTGAACGGAACCCAAAAAGCGAAATAGGAATTTATTTTACTTTGGTTATTCTTACGTCACCTAGCGCTATGTGTAATCGGACGTATGTATATTACCATATATATTTATATATATCTATTTTTTTTAATAATTATAGGGTAAAAAATATTTTTTGTTTGAACAAAATTCGCAACAAGAACTCTAGTCAGAAGATGGAAAACAAGAATATTATTACGATGAGGCAGCCGCATATAGGGAGGAAAAGTAGATCAAAACCAAAAGAACTATGGCAATTTCTAGCTAATAAATCGATTGAATGATAGAAGCCGCCTGCTCTTCCCTTTCCAAAGATTTACCCACTTGAAACCTCTAAGAAACAAAAAAAAAAAAAGAAGCAAGGCAAACGGAAAGCGTCACAGGAGATTTCCAGATGAAAATGCAATACATTATACACAATCAACTAGTTTATTTATATACATATACCCACTTAAGAACACACTGTGGGACAGGAGAAAAGGAGAACAGAATAAAATCTTGTGGAAGCCAGGATAATACTTGATAGTACTTGATTTTGTTTAGTTCGTATTTCTGTCATCACATATTTTTACACGCAACACAGACACAATTCTTAATTTAATTTAATTAACGAATCCTTATTTGCATACATATATATGTCTACATATTTGTTTGTCATCGATGATCAAATTAATTGTATTAATTATAATTATTGTGCAATAGTTTTAAAATGCAACTGAAGGCAAAACACAGCAACAAATTTTCAAGTATCTCAAATTATAATTTCATTAGGTGAGGCAAACGAGAAAAGAGAAACGAGAAATGAAATATTTGATCTTATGTAACATAATTGTATGATTATTCTATACACCGCAAGCAAAAGAAAGAAAGGCAAGCCCAGCAGCAACAACAACAAAATTTACGAAAATATATACAACAATTATTTTTTAAGCGAAATTGTATATGTACCACCTGCATATACATATTAATATCTCATAATTTTTCTTTACCAATTTACCTATTAAGTAAGCAAAGAGCCAAGAAAACAAACGAAAACGAAACAAAAAAGATTATTTATTGTATTTTATAATTACGCAATTTTATTTAATTCAATTTGAATTCAATATTCCCTTGATTTGAACAAAGCTACAAGGAACAAGAAGATCATGATATGATAATGAATTAGTCTAATTATACACACAACACAAGAACAGAGAGACAACAAGATAGATATAGAGAGATAGAGAGAGAGAGAGAGAGAGAGTGAGAGAGCGAGATAGAGAGATAGATAGAACGATCTCTACAAGTCTATACACAAATTCTAGAACTTCCAAACTCTCTCTCCTCCCATTCTCCCCTTTTCTGAATATGTCTCTACTTACTCTAATGTGCGGTTTAAATTTAATTTTGTACGTTGTCTGTCTTTGATTTCGTTTTTCATTTCGATTTCGTTTTACCAAGAACCCTTTTATGTTTCAGCCTTAGTTTAAATTTATGATTTTATGCTAAACCTACTGGAATTGTCACAGCAACAACAACACAACAGAGCTATTTAGTTGATATTCTAGCTATATACGATCTGTGCGTATGTTACGTTACTGCAAACTCCTGTGAATCCTATCGAATGAATATTTATATTTTGATTATTATTATTTAGTATGACCTATTTATTTATTTATTTTTTTTTTTTGGTTTGTGTATTTTGATTTTTTGTCTAATTTTGCAACGAACATGTTTACTCTTATGATTTTATTTGATTTCCGCACCAAACAAGTAAAAGAAAAACCAAGAACAATTTTCTTTCAATAAAAAGAAATCTTGATGAAAATTTTAGCATCATTTTTATTTGTTATTTTTTGGTTTTGTTTGTTTTTAAACTGTACGACCCACGATTAACAACAACTTATTTTCCAAATCCTATATTTTGTTCCCTCTCTATCTTTCTCACTTCCTCCCTCTCTCACTCTCTCTCTCTCTCTTTCTCTCTCTCTCTCTAAACATGTATAATTCTCACTCTCTCTCTCTATTTGAAAGACCTTAAATCCTCTGACAGTCAGTCACATGAAGATGAAGGAATCGATCTAGTCAAGGCCCATCTACAAAGAGGTGCCATCGGAATCCGTTGATCTCAGCTTACCAGAAAAGACATCCCCAGACATTCCCAGTCAGTAGTAGTCAGTCAGTCAGTCAGTCGTGTGGTGCTTGGCGTAGTCCTCGTAACTCCACGATCTAGAGGGGTATCCCCCGTGTAAAAAGAGCCCAAAGACATGCATTCCAGTTTTTGTTGCTTGGTGTAGACTCTGCCAGTTGCGATATTATTTGTATTTGTGTGCAAAGAAGAGTACTTTTAATTTGTGTAATGCCATTATGTTTAGTGCTTATGATAAATGAATCTCATAGTTTAGTTTAGCGGAGAAAGTACGGTCACCTCTCCCTTAATTTATATATTTGTGGGTTGGGGATATTCGAAATATTGCAACAATTTCTGTGTATGATTTCGTCCCGCATCTCTGTATTGCTTAATTCTGTGTAATTTTTGTAATTCTTAGAGCACAGTTTATCTATCATTTCGATGGGCAGAGAAGAGATGCTGGAGATGCTTAGCGATAGCATTAACGAAACACAAAGGATACCTTTACCAATCATTAACAAATATATAAATATACCTTTCTATATATTATTATGATTAAAATAATGACGACGTCGACGGCGAGAAAGAGGAAACTATTTAATTTATTTTATTAACATATTTATATCGATTAATTAATTAATAATATTTATCACATTTCAAATGATATTTCAAAATGGAAAACACTAAAAAAACGAATACAAGCAAATGCGAAAAAGATATTAATATTATAAATGTATTTAAAAATATACGATTATGAGTTTTTCTTGCTTTTTGCATATATATGTATTTCTCTCTATATAGTACATATCAGACACACCAAACTTTTGTTTCAAGATTAAGTTCGACTACTGATTTGTTTAAGTTTCGGTTCAGACTATTTTGGATATTCTTTCAAAGTTATTATTGAGTTACACTTTTGAGATTGTCTTTGGTCCAATATAGGTTGGGTGTTCTTTGCGTTCTTCAAATTGTTTATATTAATACAATAGCATTTTTCATCGCAGACAGACTTCTGTTCGATTTACGGTTCCTTTCTTCCGAATATATTTTGTACAGTGTATGTCATACTAACACACACCCACACCACACACTCAATTTCCAAATATGCCTAAGTTTGTTGTGTGTTCTCTCTCGACAAGAGTATGCCCTTTGTTTGCTCTTATGATTTCGCGCAGAGTATTTTCACGTACGCTTTTTTGCTCCCAGTGTATTAAGCCAGCTGAGAAGGAAGATAAACTATGTGATGATGATATGGCATTACGTTATAAGGAAGTCAAGCTGCTCCGATTTTGGCACTTAAGTTGTTCCCCTTTCGTTCCTTCCGTTGTGCATATGTATGCAGCTATACACATGTATTTGTAAATGTATTTACATATATACTGATGTGTATATAGGTATACATATATATTACCGATCGATATGTAGCCGCTTTTGGTTTCCGGAGTTCCGGTTTTAAGTTTGTTGTTGCCGTTGTTATACATTGTATTGTACGTATCCTCACTTACTATTTTTGTTTCGTGTGATTTTCGGTAAGTAATCGGAGAAGCTAAAGATAGCGCATCGCAGATCGGACCAAGTCTAACGCCGATCTCTACTAATTTTGGCACACATTTTTTCCTAATAAACATTTGGCAGCAAAACTGATGATTTCTCTAAATGGTTTCTTTCTCGTTTTATTGATCTGTTTGTAGCAAAATAAAAACTGTAAAGCTAACACATGCATATCCTGCAGCAAAAAGTATAATCATTTATAAAGAATTTTCTAATTTATTTCTTTCTCTTGATTTATTTCCAGGTGTGTGTTATTGTTGTTCGTTCGATTTTGAATTGAATTTATGAAAAAAAGAAACAACCAAAAAACATTTTCAAACACATTTCCTCAAGTTGAATTTCAATTGAATTAATTGATTACTTGGTTGGCCAAGGCCATAATGATTGTGTATATATATTGATTGATTAACACTTAATATTAACTGTACTTATTTAAAGCATATACCACAGATGTCCACAGATCCCAGTCCCTTATTCCGAATCCAAATCCCGGAACTATCCCAATCGATGCACACACATTACATGATTTGTACTCCTCGTACACGTACACACACCAGCAAGGAATCACTTGAGTTTCGGATTGTATTTTCAATAAGAAAATCTAAGCGAGCAACAGATTATTTTGAATTTCAAGGAATTGGAACTTAAAGGCTTTTTCCAGTATCTATAGTGTATTTCATTTTCAACCAGCAAAGCACAATCCACCGTCTTCACAATCACTACTTATCAGTATCTAGGGTAGTCAGAGAAATTAACTGCGATCTTTTATACCCTTGCTAACGTTGAGTCGACATTTGTTTTTACATAGATCCAGATGCCTCTTATCTTTTGAAACATTAAACATCCAATGTATTGGTATTATTTAAAAGACTTCATATTTTTCAAATATTATACAATCGTAGTAAGCGTTAAAGTATTTATTCTGTGTGAGAAATATTATTTGGAGTTATACTCACTTGAGTAAGCAAATTAATATATTTCTTGAGTTAATTAGGAATCCTCGACTGATGTAAATAAATCTGATTTCGATTTTCATTCTTATTTCGGTTTTCATCTTGTGCCAGTCATTCGTCCGTACAATGTGATTATTTGTGATTTGTCATATACATATACTTATAGGAATATGCCTAGTATAAACCTTTGTTGTACATTTTGAGTTCGAGTCGCGAAGAATTTAAGTTTTATCCCAATGCCAATAGGCCGAGGAGCAGAAGCCTCGACCACGCCAACCCCCCACCCAGTGGTCCTATCTATATATAAAGTCTAGTGATATAGCGCCATATAGATACATAGATACGATGTTTTATCGTGAAACGTAGAGCTGAAATCATTGTTTGATTTCCGGGATTTCCCGCAGCTTCCTTAATTACATTGTGATCTCTGATTTAATCTTTCTTCAGTTAACATTTTGAATACCTTTTCGACTGACTTTCCGAAAATCGAAAGAAAACGGAAAACGGAAACGGAAACTGCCCAAGGCAAAAAGCAATGTGTAAATTAATGAAACTAAAAATAAGCAAATTAAAGGTTGATAGCAACTACACGCAAAGACTGAGGCAAGCACAAAAAATAAAAATGAAAACAGAGAAAAAGCGAAAAATCGAAAACTCGAAAACTCGAAAAATCGAAAAACAGGAGTCAAAGCAGAGTCAATAAAAAGAAATAAGTCATAGTACGTTAAGGCAACTGTGATAAGGCGAACAAACCCCCCGCCAAGAACCCCCCTTCAGCAAACCACCACCCAAAAACAAAAAAAAAATATATATATTATATTAAGTACAATAGAATGGAATAAAAGACACTCCGAGAGACTTAAGTGCGACTTGTCTAGCCGTAAGACGATCTCTGAATAATGTACTTTTCGCTCTGCGTTGTGTATTGGTGTTTTCGGATCAGCGCAACTATTGTAGTTCTTAAGCCCACTTTGATCCGAAGCATTGATTAATCACTTTCGCCCTCCCCCCGTTGACTCACTCAAAGAGCTTGCTTTGAGAAAAACGGAAACGGTAGGAAGCGCATTATTTGGACACTTACCAGTTGGGCGCGATCTCCTGGAGGCCAGCGTGCTGCCAGGTGTTACGGAGCTGTTCCAGCAGAAAGGATACGGGCATCCCATGGATGTTGCCCGACTGCGAGGTGCTATGCAGATTGATGTCCGCATGTGCGTCGATCCACACCAGGGACAAGTTCGGCGTGTGCTGCAGGTGTCCGGCCACGGATCCTGCAACGCGATTCCATTTCGGACTCAATCATTGGACGTGGGATCACGTGGGTTGGTCACTCACCGAAGCCGATCGCATGATCACCACCAATGGCCAGGAACTGCGTGTTCTCCGCGAGCATCAGTTTCACCTGCTCAATCAATGCCCGGTTGCAGGCCATGAAGTCCGCGTAGTTTCGGATGTGGTGGTAGTGCACACGCTGCTGCTGGAGCAGGGGCTCGTCTACGGCGTACTGCAGATTTCCGTAGTCCCGTATCACCAGGCCATCTGGTCAATAAACACACATATAAGCCCGAAACGAAATGGTTGTTTTAATTGCAGCTTCTATGATTTCCTTATTACTCCTTAATCAATACTATGCAACTTGTAGCAAAGTGGGGCTTTTTTTAGAAAACTAAGCCAGCAATCGCTGCGTCTGGAGCCGAATCCCTTATCCCTTTGAAGGAAGGTAGCTGGCTGACTCACCGTGACTGCTCTGGAGCACCTGACGCAGACTGCTCTGGCGGAGAAGATCTGGCGCCAGTTCCACGCCCTGTTTTCCCTGCCCCTTTGCGAAGGGCACTCCAATGATGCCCAGCGATTGCGCCGCTTCCCTGGGAGCTGTGCTTCCGGTGCTCTTGAGCCGGTGCAGGCGCAGAGACCTTGAGGCAAATTTACGGCTCCACCACATTTCGCATGCGATCTAGGATCTCTTGGATTGGATCTGCTCGCAGTGCTATAGAATCCACGACTGCGATGCCGGAATGGATGAGACAACAACGGCGGCGACACAACGACAAAAAGCGCAAATGACAACTATCTATTCGGCTGTGGACCCCCTGATAAAGCTTGAGCGGCAGTTCAGCTGGGATCGGCGGACATTGTAGTTACTGTAGGCTGTACGAGCAGAGTGAGAGCCACTGGATGGGCGATAAGGCGGCTATCGCCAAGTGACCTTGATCCTGGCTCGGACGACAACAGTGGCGAAGGCAATAGACCAACTGGGTCACACAATTCATCTTCTGTAACTCAGAGTTCTGTATATTAGGCCTCACGCAGTTCCTTATCAGTCAACGTTCCCAAGGTGTTACACATCTAAAATGCTATTGGAGCAAAAAGGCAATTACCATACGTGTAAGTGCAAGTACATAGTATTACATATCGGGGGGACTGTTTCCATACTGCTTTTTTCATCCGATCCGGAAGCTTGCGATGGATTGGATTACAGCTTCATTGTTGGTTGGCTTCTTTGTGTTGGCGATTTGTGTAACATAATTGTTTTATTTAGATTCAGTTGCTTACTTAGTATAAATTGCCATATATTAGGATATGTATACGATATATATTTGTATATGATATATACGTGTATATATAATTTTACTTTCATGTTATTTTCTACCGCTTTGTCTTCTTGTGCTCTCTATTTAGATAAAATCGTGCTAAACATTTTATATGAATTCCTTGTTTATATAAATTGATTTGATTTTACGTTTGAATTTTCCGTTTTGGGCATATTCAAAATATTACAAAAGCTGTTAACTGTTTTCTTAAGATTCTCTAGCGTTAAAAACCATTATTTTGGAAGCCAGATTTTAGCATACAGAGGGTTAGAGTTCACGGGATTAGCCATTGCATAAATTGTAAAATAGTAAGCTTAATATGAATATTTAAGAATTGATTTTTTTGTATAATGAGCTGCTAAGTAGTTTAACGTTCGGATGACATTATTTACTAATTTAATTGAATATTGACACTGTATTTGACTCATTTTCTCATTAAATCAAACTCAACCCGTTCTGTTGCTGTTGGCTGTGATTTTCGGCTTCTATTTGCTAGATTAGAGTTAGTATTCTTTCACAATTGTTATTTCATTTTTGATAGAGTTACAAGGCTCTCAGTCTTTAGTTTAAGTTACATTTACGCATACAGTTCCCTTGGCTGGACATAAAAATGTATATCTCTATATAGACGGTCATGAAAGAGAGATTCGCCGAGTGGGTAGAAGGATTTCCTATTTAAAGCTGACGGCTGTGATGCATTCTGGGTGCAAGCTCAGTAACACTAAAACGCAAAATAAGTGTTTCGTATTTTAAGGGTACATATTGCACAAAAATAAAAAAAGGTAGAGCGTTGGTTTCTCTTGAAAACGTTTTGAATCACAGTTATGTTGTGTGTGGTTAATGTGGGGGATAATCGGGGCTTAGGTGATCCCTGGAGGTTGTGCCAATTGAGATTGTGATCGATTGGGGATCACCCATCAGGACATCTGGCATCTGGCATCTAGTGCCGTCTCTTGTTCCCGTTGTTGTGCAACATCACTATATCGTCTTCACTGTCGTCAGCCACATCAAGTTCTGGCTCCATGTGCGGGCCATCGTCGTCATCGTCGTCCGTGTGCAGGATGCGCTCCAGCTGTTCTTCGTCAAAGTACGGCTGTATGGTCATGCCGCCTGAACAATAATAACAAAAATAATTAGTTCGATGGTGCATCATCGAATGTGCCCGTTGGCTCAACTCACGTTTGATGGGAGATCGAAAGAGCTCCGTTTCCCCATCATCACCCGCTTCATCCTCCTCGAGGCCAAACTGCTCCTTACCCCTCTGCGGCAGCAGTGAGAAGTTGTAGTAGGGCTTGTCCCCCCGATGGCGGCGATAGAACCAAAACTGGGCACACAGCACGCAGACGATCACACTAACAATAATCAGGACACTGGCGCACAGAATGAACAAGAAGCGAGGCAGTCCAAGGACATGATCGTTAACCTTTAGGTGAAAGACCACGTTCTCCGTGGCCAATCCGCCCTGAATCAGGTGCAATTGTCGGGTGGCCTCCATATGTCGCGGCGCCTCTACTTTCAGACTGATGGTGCCCAAAGGCACCGCCGATATACGATACTGTCCCATGCTGCCAGTGAAGTTCCTCAATTGAGTCTGCCCCACCACCGAAACCTTGGCGTTCCGCACTGGGTGGTTGTTCTCATCCAGCACCACTCCTGCAATGCTAGTGGTGGCTCTGTTATTATTATTTGGCAGCTCCAGAACAACGCCACGAAGCAACGTATATGGATGCAGGCGTATAGTGCCCAATTCCGTGGTTTGACCGTCTTCTATGTTCACCTTAATCATTTGCGACTCGTAGTTGGGAGCGGTTACCTCCAAGCCATAAAGACCGTGGGGCAGCATCAGCTGGAATCGCGCCACATTCTTCGTTACATTAATGATTCTGTCGTGCTCCAACAATCGCACATAGGCCTCCCTCAGGGGTTGTCCCTTATCGTTCTGCACCAAGCCACTTACTCCGGTTCTCACTAGAGCAAAAAAGTTCTTTATCTTATCGATGTTCTTGCGCCAAACGGAAGCGATCTTCTTCTGGTGCGGCATCCGGCAGCAGGAAATGCCCAAGGTGTAAACAGGCAAGTTGTATATGCGGTACATCATATTGGTCAATCTGTTGGTGGTCTCCCGGTGGAGCTGTCTCGTGGCGGATGGGGGGCACTGCAGGGGCGAGTAGTTGAACTCCGTTCGCTGCATCCTATGGGCAAACTTCTCCAGCACCGAATCCCCTTTGGGATAGTTCAGCTCGGAGTTACCGGCTCCGAAGGTTAGCATCAAATCGAAGCGTTCGCTGCGCAGAAATTGCAGGAATACGTCCTTGGCCTGCTCTGACTCCGGGCCTAGAATGCGTTCAGCTAACTCATCCCCAAGGACTGGATCGCAAATGGAGGTGCTGTTGTGGATTACCAGAGAACAAATAAGATTCTAAGCACTAAGGATTTGAGGCCACCCAAACTCACTTGCTATTGTACATGTCAAAGACAGTATGGAACTTGCTAGTCTGCGGAAGGAAGTAGATAACACTTCGCTTGAGCAGATCGACTATAGACGCATCCTGCAGCTTAAATCCCTCTACCAAGTGACGTATCAGGTTGAGCACAATTTCCCTTCCCAGAGGAGCCGTTGTATCGTAAAGGGAACTGACCACCAACAGCTTGTACTTGTGCTCCTCGGGCTCGCCAATCTGCAAGAGAATCAAATGAGTGGGGAGCTAGAGATGCACATTCCCGCCATAATCACACACTCACATCAGAAGTCATTTTGAGGTAATTGAAGAGTGCGCCAAATTCAGAATCTGCATATCCAAAGCTGGCAATCTGTCCGTTTTGGTTCTCCAGCTCCGCCAGGCGTGCGCGAACTTGCGGGTTAGTGTGGTACCTTGTGTTGACCACGTTTTCAATAATCCTAAAGTCATTGGCGGAGGCCCAATGCTGCGGATCGTCTGGCATGAGGGTGATATCCATCCGCATTTCGAAGGGTTCGGCATCGGGCACTTCAACTTCCATCCGTAGTGGAGCATAGTTGTCCCCCAACACAGTGAGATTGTGTCGACCAGGCAGCGCCAACTTCCAGTAGTCACCGAATACTTGACTGTAGGTCGAATGATTGGCTCCATCCAACCGAACAACAGCTCCCGCAATCGGCGTGCTAATGGTGCTATGCACAAACCCATGAATGCCACGATGCACTTGCTCGATAAACTGTAGCAGCGACTCCCGATGATCCTGCCAGTATTTCGGAAGCTCGGCGGCCATGGGAAACTTATCGCAAGCCATTTCGATGGTTAGCTCCAGGCATCCTGCCCGCACATAGTTCCAGTCCTGCATTCCGCCAGTAACACTATACCACTGAGCGCCATTGGTGATGCCATCAGCGAAGAACTCATTCTGGAAGAGCTCACAGGGCTTGCCCAAGTGCATAGTGGGATGTGCATTCGAATAAATCCCGGCCAGGTGTTTGAACAGAGCATTATCCTCAGTGGGATTTGGCTTGCGACCATTGATACTAGAATTCCGCAGTCTCATTAACGGATCGTTGAAATCATTTTCGTTGTCGTCGAAGGGGTAGTTGGCAACCAAGGAGCCGCCATGCAGATTGGCGGACAAAACAAACGGCAGCGACAGTGTCCAGTTCATGACGGCAGCCACCTCGGGCTCTGTCACCTTATTGTACCTATCCGTGCCGTACTGGTCGGGGAAGTTTCTGTTCAAATCAACTCCATGGGCATTTGCTCTTCCAACTCCGCCGGCTCGGTCGCCCTCGATGGAGATCTCATACCCATCGGGGTTCATGCTGTACAAGAAATGCATACGGGTGCCATTCACCAGCTTGGTAATCCTGTCATCGTTGCCATAGCGTTCCAGTATATATTTGGTGAGGAGTAGCAGCAATTCCTTGCCCAACACCTCGTTGCCATGCATGTTGGCCACATATTTGAACTCCGGAACTCCCGGAACATGGGAGCCCGGGGTGGCGAAGATCTCGAGCACCCAAAGATCACGATCCTGGACACTTTTGCCAATGCTGTAGAGGCGTGTAAGGGAGGGAAAGCTGGCGCTCATCGTCCTCAGGTAGCTGGAAAGGCAATAGAATTTAATTTAGCTGGTGTTCCTCAAACTTTTTTTCTTGCAAATATGAAACGCAGCATGAAACGCAATGCAATGAAACCCATTGCAATATATTTGCACATTTCAGGAAGAACTCTCACCTCTCCATGGCCGTAAAGTTGTGGTGCTCGAATTTAGTCGGGGTCAAGAATCCACTGAACTGCTCCTTGAGCTTCTCCGGAGGCTCAGAGCGCACGACCTTTGCCTTCCGGAAGTTGCCTGCGGAATAGGAAGAGCGGAAACGGAAATGGGTGAGGAATGCAATGGGAGTTTTTTGTAAGAGGGTGCCTCATGCGGGTTCCGGTGAGAATAGGATGCAGTGCGTCTAAGATTCAGCAACGGGAGAAGCCAGAGTTAGCAACAGAATCAGAATCAGAATCAGAATCAGAAGCACAAGCAAATGCACAATTTCGATCGTTTATTTAGACATAATTTCATAGTTCACATTTATTTAAGATAAAACACCAAAGAAACTGCTCGACCTTCGTACGCTTGTCATACATACGTGTACTTATATAAGCAAATTCATTCCGCAATCTTCACATTTGGCACAGACGCATTAAATTTTTGTTCGGTTCTTTAGGTACTTAGTGAGAAATACATTTTAAGTTTCATTTAGCTGTAACTGGGCATTTCTTGGACGCCCCTAAGGCCTTCGAAAGAAGCGAGAGGAAAATGGAAAAACAAAGAAAATGGAAATAAACAGCTGCTGGTGGATATAAACGAAAAGGAGGAACACAATTGAAAAACCGAAACAAAAAGTAAACGAGTAAATGAAAATAAGAATTTTGAAAGCACGAACAATTCATTTTGAAGGCGAATGAATGAAAATAAAACGCAGCAAGCGAGCATTAGTATTTTATTTATCCTTCGCAAGGTCCTTCCAATACCATTTCAATATTCCTCACTCGATTGTAACCTGTGCTCGCTAGCATACATACATATGTATATCAAAGCCATATGTGCCACATTTCGCCGCACTGTGAAATGCGAGGTTCTTTTGTTTTGGATAAAGATAAATGCTCAACAATCATTTCTGACAGGATTAACCATAGAGTGCGCATACAATCGCATACAATATCGATAGAGACAGTACATTTAGCAGTAGGTTCATGTAGTGGGCTTTGGATTTATCATGGTTATTTTCGCACAGTTGCTAAAATACTCGACAATATGTTTTTTGGGGTGTGCGGAAGTGTGTTTTAGATAAGCGGAATATTGATAAAGCTATAACCGATTCCTATTGGGTGTTTGTCATTCGATGACCCTAAGTGGGCCAATTTCATTAATTTATTTCAAGTTTGAACGATGTTCCTTCGTGTTTGTTCTTAATACGTATACGTTCTCTATATACAAATAAGCATCCACTAAATATGTGCGCGTCAGAGGTAATGGTGTGGGATGAACAGATAGATAGGCTGGCAGACAGGCGTATGAAATCGCGCAAAAACATAAGTCTCAAGGTGAATGGAAATGCAACAGAAGTGTTTAAAGGATAAATTACAAGGTGTATGTACAACAGATTCGAGACAAAACCAAACCCATTCATCCACACGACGACAGCCAACATTACTTTATTTTCTGCTAGCTCCCGCGGCAAACGAATAAAGGTTCTGAATGAGAGTGAATGGATGAACATGCCAAATGGTTGTGTATCTGAATTCGGAAATGGCGGAGATAACATATATAGTACAAGGAAGGTGTGGGGGGAGCAGGAGAGCAGGAGAGCAGGGCAACTATGCATCGCTATAGGTGGATATATGTATGTATCGGTTTTCGGTTTCGGTTTTGCCCACTAAAATATATATGCGCATGTATATATGTATTTCCGTCGCATCCCTCTCTAGATATAATAGGGACTGTAAAAACGGCTAATACCATCAAAGTTCGTCTCGACGGGCACAAGCTTGAAGTCCAGGCGCAAGGCCTCCTGGTTATCGTTGGTCACCCGGACTTGTTGCGGAGCACTGGTCTGGTAACTGCATTTGGGATATAGAACGATTACAAGATTAGCAAGGATGCCAGGCTAGAAATAAGCAGAAGACGAACCCAAAAGCGGAGGCATGCACGCTATAGAGTCCCGGGGTCAGCAGCCTCCAGTATTCGCCCCGTTTGGACGTGCGCATGGGTTTCTCCTCCAGTCCAGCCACGTAGACATTGGCATCGGCTATCGGAAAGCCATTGACATCTGTCACCAGACCCTTGATGCCGATATGCGCCTGGCGCAGCAGCTGCAGCAGCGATGCCTTGTTCCGCTGCCATTCCTGGGGCAAAGTGCTGGCCGCCGGATACTTGCAGCAGGACAGCTCGATGGTCAGCTCGAAGCAGTTGCTAAACGCATAGTTGAAGTCCTGCATTCCGCCGGACAACTCGTACCAATGGGCTCCGTTGGTGATGCCTCCCGAGAAGCTGTCGTTGCAATTGTTGCCCTTCCTCATAATCGGATGGTTGTCCGAATAGGTGTGGGCCAGCTGCTTGAAGACCCGATCATCCGGAGTCAAGCTCTCCTCGCAGCACTCATTGTGAGCCCTGCAAGGTGGATAAGTGGTTAGTACTATGCTGATGCTGGGTCAGGGACTGTCATCCCATTGCAGAACTTACAAGGAGTTGTCGTAGGGATAGCTGGCCACCACAGCTCCACCGTGGAAGTTAGCGGAGAGCACAAACGGTTTGCTAACGATCCAGTTTACCAGGGCGGCTGTTTCCGGCTGGCGAGACTGGGCGCGCAGCTGGTGGACATGGCTCTGCTCCAGGCGATCGGGGAAATCGCGATTCAAGTCGATGTTGGCCGCATTGCCACGACCCACATAGTTGGGCAGCGACTCGCAGTTGCCTTCCTGCACGGAAAATCATATAGTACTTTTAGTATCAAGTACAGCAAGCTTTAAGAGAATCAATATGCGATCGTTTGATCGTTTGATCGTTTTATTGCATGCCAATTTATAGTGCCATTGCGATTTAGTTCACTGATG
Organism: Drosophila orena; assembly: GCA_005876975.1. Classification (NCBI taxonomy): domain Eukaryota; kingdom Metazoa; phylum Arthropoda; class Insecta; order Diptera; family Drosophilidae; genus Drosophila; species Drosophila orena. Next base: position 1,153,703 of record VCKV01000086.1, read on the forward strand.
CCTAAAGGCAGCGGTAATGCACATGCACATACATACTTTGATCTTCATTTCATTTTCAGCAGACTGCGACTGATGATTTCGATCACTGACGGTTTTTCGCCAAACTCAAAAGTTTCTCTTTCACCGTGTTATGGACTGATTGATATGCAGGTCAGTTCTGGCCGGAATTGACCATTTAGCATGGCAGTCAGGTGTCAGCCGAGTGATTACACCATGACAAGCGCGGCGAAGAAAAGGGTCCCATCGAAAACCGATAAAAGGTATTGTGCAATGGGACAGCAAAGCAGAGCGCATCGGTTTTCCCCAATTTCTCCCCCAAGAACAAAGTACCAATCAATCAACTTCGGGGGAAAATAACAGTATAAGAAAATACAAAAAGCAATATTGTGCCAACAGAGAAGCAACTTATTAAATCATGTCATCAATATAGGCACAATGATCACGCCACCGAACGAAACCTCAAATGGAAAAAACAAAACTAGAAAATAGAAAATAGATAACAAATACAATCAGTGCAGAAATGGGAAGATGAGTACCACAAAGAGCTCGACCTTTGCATAGGCATTAAAAACGCAATGAATAATGGGAATCGTTAAATTCCACAGAGTGCAAATTCCGGGGGCAGTTCGACGTTATCCGTATTTTTATGAAATGTTCATAATTATTCATGGGCATGACTAAAGTTCCTCGGAACTACGAAAAAAGAGCGTCTTAAAGAAAACGTTATCACAAACTTTAAGTTTTTTTCTTGGGTATAAAGTCGAAGGAAAAGGTACTTTAATATGGCTACTGCTATAACAGCGTTAAAGATGTTAATAATAAACAAACGCGCAGAAAATTAAAAAAAGGTGCGTTTGTGTGCAAAATGCAAACATTCGGGGAGCAGAGTTTGTTTGGCGTAGCGCAACGGCTTGAAAAGTGCAAAGTTTGGGGTTTTTTGGGGTAAGATGTTTGCTTATTTGGCAATATTTCGAGAATTCCCAGACAAGTGTTCATTTACATGCATTCATTCATTCACACATTCATTCTTTTGATTATTTCCGACCATTTTACCAGCCATAGATTGGCTCTAAAGTGCATGCCGCCTCATTTTCATGTGTATACAGTTGCAAAAGGGGTTGGGGTGTGAACGATTTTGGGTATAGATAGCACTTTTGGAGTCTGAAGCTTGATATGCCTGCATGAGCTTAGTTATCGGGTTTCAGAGATGAAGTAAACTCCATCCTATCTGCTACAATATTGTCTCTGCTCAGGCTTGAAGCGCCCACCTTCCCATCCAATATTCCTCCAAGTCGGGCTACCCCACTTATTGATTTTGCCCGAAAGTTAGACACGACAGCACAACAGGTGAAGCGACGGTGTGTTCTTTACCTTGGACAACGCATAGCCATCCGGATTCATCGTGGGCACCAGGTAGATGTCGGTGCTGTTGACCAGCTGGCCCAGTTCGCTGATTCTTTCCTGGTTGCCGAGCAGATATTGCGCCAGATAAACCAGGAGCTGCCTGCCCACCGTTTCGTCGCCGTGCATATTGGCTACGTACTTTACGGGCGGTGTGAGGAGATTCCGCGACCGGGTGTTCCGCGAGATTTGCAGGGCGAGCAGGTTCCTGCCCTCCAGAGATCGGCCCAGGAAGTGAACTTTGGCCTGGTCGGGGTAAGCCTTCTCCAGGCCAGCAAACAAGTCCTCCAGCTGCTCCTGGCTGGCATAGTGCGGCTGCTGCAGGAAGAACTCGTCCTCCTTGATGGTGTAGCCACTGCAGTGCGGCACACCCATCGCCAGCACGGCGATGCCGATGGAGGCCAACAGGAGACCCAGAGTTGGCATCTTGCGATTTGCAATCTTGTCGAGATTGTGTTGTTTTTATCACTGGCGTGCGAACTGAGCGAGATACAGTTATTTTCCTCCGCTACCTCTCGGCTCTCTCCCGCACGCAACTCGCTCTCTACCTATTTGTCCGTCGGGCCTCCGTTCGTCGTGGGTCGTCGTTGCAGCTCAGGCTCGAAAAGTCAACTGTTTGAAAATTTGCTGCGTTGATTGGCCTTAAGCGCCCATTCGCCCGCCGCCTCTGCCGCCGCCGCCGCTGCCGCTGCCGCCGCGCACAGTGGGGGGATTGAAGTGGAGCGACCCCACTGTTTATAACAAAATACCAAAGCGATTTCTCGTGGCTTATGCCTGTTTATTGCATGAAAAAGAGACCAATGAAGACCAATACTATTTGGTACAAAGGATTTTGATCAGCACAAGGCTGCTTCATCCCACTGTACTCTCCAAAAGCGGCCCCAAACGACAAAGAGAGGCGCTAATTGTAGGGAAATTACACGCGGCAGCGAGCGCGAAATCCATTAAAGTCCGCTCCCGGAGTAACTTTACTTCACCACTGCTTTCGACAGACACGAGGTAATAGATTATAGTTTATTCATGCGCTTTTAATTCTGTTATTAGTGCCGGAGAGGGAAGTTGCCAGACTCAAAAAGTGTGTGTGGCGCCTGCGCATGTGTGGGTGAGGGAGAGGGAGAGAGAGAAGAGAGCGGACAGCGGACAGCGGACAGCGGAGAGAGCTCAAAGAACGGACGTCAACAGGATATTTTTACGCAAAAATCGATAGCTTCACTCCCACGCCGTGACGTCAGAAGGCAACCCGTCCGGATCCGCACTCCCACGCACACACACACACACACGCGCACACACACAGGACTTATCGATAAGCAAGCGAATTGGCACATTCAACCAATTGAGAGCGTCAAATCGCCCTTATCAGCGCCATTCCAGAATGCGAGCATATGGTCGTCACCTTCCAGTAGCCCCTCTCCGCCATCCTCACCCGCATTCCAATTGTGCCAACCAATAATCTTGATAAGCGACGTGTGCAACTACACAAAAACAAATTGATCAGCGCCGATCCGAAGATGATCAGTGGGCCAAAGATTGGGATGCACCTCAGACGAGGCGGATACGTATTGTATATACCGTCATTCAAAAAGGGTTATTACTTATTTTGCGTGAAATAGTAGTAAAATACTAGAAGCATTTAAATTGTGATTGGCATTCAAGACGCAAGCGTAATTAACGCGAATTTAGCAGATACCTGAAACTCAAAGAATACGTCTTAAATGCACATGGCTTTTGCAGCTATTTGATTCGTATAATCTAAGCCAAGCTATTTACTGCCGAGTGCACTCGGGCGTTCGAACAGATATTAGCTATCTTTATAGTACTCTAAACTCGAAGTGGCAAACCCCATCAACTACAACCACAAACTGGTTGCGAATAAATCCAAATTGCACGAAAGTAAGGGGATGTAAATCACACACGAACGAACCTACTGTTTTTGTTGTGACACCTAACCAGTTTCTTGTACAGCAAATGCCGTTCGCACCCCTGTCGCCAGTTACTCTTTCTGTTGTCGAGTTGTTGAGCTAATGAGTTTCTTAGTTTCTGAGTTCCTGAGGCCGCAACAATCTGCAATCACTTGCGAAATCATAGCGCCAGCAGACCTACGAAAAACCTCGCAGTTTTGGAGAGGCCATAGAACCAGCGAAAATGGCACAGGATGTGGAGTCAGCATCGCCACATCATCGAGCGATGGTAATGTGAATTTTTGGAGGCCTAACTTGCATGGTTATTAAGCGGCTTATTAAACTAAGCCAGTTAGCCATTGAGGCGCATAGAAAACCAGGCGAGCGACAGAAAGAACGATACAGACTAAAAACATTACCTATACAAATTTGTAACATGAATTTGTAGCATGAATCGAAAAATAAAATATCAAAACTATACAGCCGTGCAATTCAAAACAAAACAATTTATTAAAGTGTACTCAAAACATTATGGAACATTGTGTGGAATTACCGCGAAAAGCAGGTGGAATTTCCCAGTTGACAGTGGAGCAGATAAACAGTATGCGGCATAAAATTCCAAAGAGCTGCGTTAAATGTTAATTGTAATTAAAACAAATGTAGTAGGTTCAAAAATGAAGGACATGTTGGAAGCGTTGGAAGTTCAGATGCATCTCTTGGCTGCTAATTGGGTGATCACACACGCTGGCTAGCCAGGGGCCAAAAAGTGGGTCAAAACCTTCCGTTCCCACATTCTTTTCAGTTTGGGAAAGATTTTTTTCACATTTTAGACCGATCTCGATGCCTTTTTGTGTGCGCGGTATTCAAAAAAGACTAGCTCATTCACACAAAAGCTCGAAACAGGGAGTAAAGAGAAATGAAATGGAGAGAGGGAAATACATTTACACTGGCATAAATGCCAAAAAGCAATTCTGCTGGCTTTTGTAACAGTAATAAGTACAAGAGATTGGGGAATTCAAAAGACGGTGGGGAAGGGAGCAAATTCAGAGTAAAATAAGGGGAAAATCGGCTCAAGTGTAATATAATATAATGTAATATAAAAGCCGCTGGGGAAGGAGTAAGCCTTATTTTCCCAGTCTTGTGTGTTGTATAAACAGTTGGCAGTCACTTTACAATCACTTTTCCGTTCACACAGTTGTTTTTCGTCGATTCTTGATAACCGAGAAATCAGGAGGTGACTCACCTTGGCTTTGGCGAATCCATCGGGATTACAGGTGGGCAGAAAGTGGATTTCGGTGAGGTTCAGCAGCGCCTGGATCTCCGTGTCCCCATCGTAGTGGGTGGCCAGGTACTCAGCCATATAGAGGACCATCTGGCGGCCCACGGTTTCGTCGCCTTGTATATTGGCCACCAGCTTAACCATGGGCCTGAGGAGATCTCCATTCTTGGACTCCCCGGTGGGTGCACTTAGGGCTAGCGCGTGGATAGGTCGATCCTCCAGGGACTTGCCTATTGTATAGGTCTGTGCCAAGTCGGGGTAATCCTTGGCCAGCTGGTTAAAGAGTTCTCCGATTTCATCGTTTTTCAGGTAGTGCGGATTCTCCAGGAAATTGTCCACTTCCTGGATGACCCGGACTACGCTGTACTCTCCGGCTGCGCAGCCGATGATCAAGACCAGGCAAAAACACCACATTTTGGGGGATTCTTGGGTACTTTCCCGGTGCTCTCCCGATTTCTGTACACGTAGGCAGACAGCAATACGACGATTGGGGCACAAGCCGCAGGCGCGCCACTTTCCTCAGAAAGTGGATGCCAAATGAATGAACTATTTTCCCAAGAACCACTTTCATGCACTTTCTCAGTGCAAATTTTCGTACTTGTGCCACAAATGTTCGCACGCCACGCACACAAACGTAAAAAAAAACACCGAACACCGACACACCGACACACCGACGCGTAGATCTACGCACACACATACGCACGCACAATAGAGCTGCAGTTATTGCACTTTCTTTTCGCAAGCCCTTTTTGGCACCGATCTTCTAGCCAGCCTATGAATCAGCGCATATCCGCTCCTTAAGCAATTGCCAAGATATATCCATTTTATTCGCAGCACGGAGAATATAAATAAAAAGAGCAATGAAGTCACGAAAGTACGCGAACGCAACAGCGACCACTGTTGCCACTCGGCTGCGATCAGATGGCGTTGCCAGATGTGACAGCACAGAGTTGCCAGATGGCTGTTGGTTAACAGCCGAATGGCGCCAAATTTGAATATAAGCATTCCCCGTCTCTCGAGGTTCTACTAACTTTTATTTTCTCTAGAGCTCAACAAATAATTCTCCAAAAGTGAAACGAACACAGGAATAACCATTGTGTGTGGCCTAAATATGTACGGTCTGCTATATATTACTTTTTAAAACGTGTCGTATCAAAAACTACCTCAAAATACTATTATGTTAAGGCAAAATTTGGAAAAGTGCATTCAGACATTCCGGTTCGTCCTAAAGAACGCTAATCATCTTACATGGTGTATACTCTATGTTAAGCATTGTGTTTTTGTGTTTTTAGAGCAGTGAGTTTTCATTATTCCTGTCTATCACTGGAATAAAACACAAAAAAAAAGAAGAAAAAAACACCTCTTGCGCATACAATTGGGTGTACATTTTCTCAAGTGTATATATGTATATAAAGTATAGGACCTGTTTCCGAGTCTAAATGCTTGGAGTGGGCTTGCGATATATAGTTACACAGTTGATTGCTTCAGATTGGTGTCAATTTAGTCCCTACATTTGCGTCCCCCTTGACACATTTACCGCACCTATGCGGGTGGCCAGGGAGGCCAATCAATAGGGTCATTGATTATTCATGAATCTCATGCCCTGCTCCATCGAGGCCTTTCTTTGGCTTTTTGCGACCCTTCTGGGAGCTGGCTATCCGCTGTTTCAGAGTGTGGAAAGTCTGCTGCATGCTGCGCATTTGGTAGCGTATAGAGCTGCTGACGTCACGCTGCAACTGCTGCACCTCGCGAATGTCCTTGCGCAGATTCTGGTACTCGTTGGTCACCTCGCTCATCGACTCGAGCAACTCGAGGACCTCCATCTCGTCCATCTGCTCCATCGTCGTCTGCTCGAGGCTGCGCTCCACCGCATGCAGCTTGTGGGCCATCGTGTACAACTGCGATCCTGCATTGGCCACCTTGAAGCAGAGGGAGATGTGGGTTACTTATGGATTATGGCATTTCCAGCATACGAGAATGAATTTTGCCCAATTTCCTCCTCGCTTCATTTTAAGGAAGCACTGGAAAAATATTCCCCGAAAAATGGGTCTTTATACGTTATTTAAGTACTTCGGACACTGATCTTAAAACCCCATTGTTCCGTGCCAACTGTGGCGACAATCAATGTGGCTTGTGATTTATTTTGCTGGCCTGCTTGTAATAGACCGCCGTGGAGTGCACCTAATTTCTCTCACTGCACGCCGAGTGCCTACACTTCAGAATGAATAAGTGGCTATTTGCATTTGGCTGGTCGATAAACTCATAAACCCACCGATTTCTCCAGAGCGCTGATGTCCTGGTAGCCCGGCGTGGCCTCCATCTTTTCCAGATCCCAAGCTGCCTTTGGACCGCAGCTTCCTGGCATGCCAGTAAGTAGTAAGTCAGCGTAGCAAGCCCATACTGCGCAAAATAACAGAATTGTTGTTGCCTAACTTAAGGCGCGTCGGCCGGAGCGCTGGCAGTCCACTCCGAGCTCTCCGAGCAGAGTGAGCGAGTCCTGCGATTGGTGCTGCTATTTATATGCTCTCGCACACACAGTTGACTTCCGCATTCCGCAGCGAGAGAGGGAGAGAGTGAATGAGAGAGAGTGACAGTGCTGGTATTTTATAGCTTCTTTGAAAACAATGTATAAATGTATTCCATATTTAATCGAACTCTTCTTGGTCTATGCACTCACTTCCCGAAGCCATTACACTTTGTCTAAACGCCATGGATTTTAACTTAATACCCGATTTGATTCCTTGATTGTGATTGATTTGATTTTCCTTGATTTTCCTTCAAAAAGTGATAGGGATGTTTAGCGTTGGCAATTAGCTGCTCAAAACTGTAATTCTTTTAATTTTTTGATCATTTTTATGGAAGTTACTATGAAAATTCCCATCAAAAATATCGAATATTTGCCAAAAGTCGTTTTTCCGATTTCCCGACATAAAATAATCCGTTTTTTGGCCACAACTTTAAAAATAATTGTTTGAATGTGGAATGCCATACCTCGTTGAGTTCGTATTTAAATTTCCAATTGAACTGTATCCAAAAATTCGAATGAAATTTTTTGGTCATTTTTTGCAAATTTTGTTGATGTCACCCCTTACAAAAAATGCAAAAAATCACAAAAAAATGTATTTTCCCAAATCCGTCAAAAAGTGATAGGGATGTTTAGCGTTGGTAATTAGCAGCTCAAAACTGTCATTCTTTTATCTTTTTGATCATTTTTATGGAAGTTATGATGAAAATTCCCATCAAAAATATCGAATATTTGCCAAAAGTCGTTGTTCCGATTTTCCGATATAAAATAATCAGATTTTCGGCCATAACTTTAAAAATAATTATGAAATGTCATACCTCGTTGAGCTCGTATTTTAATTTCCAATCGAACTGTATCCAAAAATAAGAATGCAATTTTTTGGGCATTTTTTGCAAATTTTGTTACAAAAAAAGGCAAAAAATCAAATCAAACGGGCTGAATGAATAGATAAAAAGGTCAAAAAGAGATTTTTGGTTTACCCCGTTTGCCTTAATAAATATGTATATGTATATAAAACAAAAAATAAAAAAATTCCTTGATTCCAACCGGGCATCACTGAAGAGTAGAAGGCAGCCCCAATTGTCCCATTGAAAGACACAGCAAACACTTTCTGCAAAAAAGAGAAAGCCAGCCGTTTGTGTGGCTGCATCTTAGTCCACGGATTCTGTTTTCCCAGGTGCAGGCTAGTCCTTTTGATTATGTTGACCAGGAAGCGGAACTGCAAGCAAAAGCTTTGCCCGCCCGATGATGAAAGCGAAATTGCTTTTTCAATAGACCAACAGCCTAGAAGTAGGCAGCACAATTTTCATTCAGAAAGTGATCTACATACATACGTACATACGTACATACGTATGTAATGCCGACTGCCGACTGCTTCTGTCCACGTTACGCTCCCAGGAGGCATTTTGGGATTAAACTGTTCAGCTAGGAAACACTTATCACCTAATTGATTACTTTTTCCCTCTTCGGCTAAGCTCTAGTATCGGTATTCGATTAGATTCCGTTTTAGTTTGACACGCGCCGTGGTGTATGTATATGTACATACATACATATGTACATGTGCCATACATATCTACATACGTTGATGGAAAAACACACGAATTCTACATTGGATCCGCCGTGTTTATAAATACCCTATGCCAGTTGAGCATGTCCAGCGTCGAATATCCAATGCACTTCCATGGCGTACACTGAAAAACAGATTTTGCACTTAACTGCAGCACATCAATTGACTTGAATACGCGACTAACGGTAGAGTGTGTCTTTGATTGTAGAGTGTAGACCCTCACCACTAGCTAATATGCCCTTCCAGCAGGGAAATGACGGGAACGCAAACACCGCGAAGCAAACACGGCACTCACACACACATGCTCACAACGAGCCCCCAAAGAACAGCAACAGCAACAGCAACAGCAACAATTGCAAAACAGAGCAAAACAAAAACAACAGCTGTGCCCCCACGGGTTCCTAACGGTGTGTGCGCCAGCGTGCATGTATGCACGTGTGTGTGAGCATCAGACTACGGCCACTTGCTATTGTTAAGCACTTTTGACGTGGTCTTCGCCTTCGCCTTCGTATATCAACAATCACACCACACAGCACCACACAGTTATGTATTCACATACATACATACACATGTATGTGTGTAGAACAGTGGAGAATAACTGGCTTCGCAAATGGGCGGCTGCGCTGCGTTCAGTTTCAGTGTAGCCACCGTTCGGAGAGCACGCGATCCGATCCCCGCGCCAAATTCTCATCTCCGTTTCCCCAAGATGTCCCTAGTGCGATTGATCGGAGCAGAGGTGAGTTTCCCGGTGCCAATTGGTGGGTGGGGTGTGTCCTACAGGCATGCTGGCATGCTGACATCCTCATCCTGACATACATACATATGTATGTAAATATGTACATACGTTCAGAATGGATCTGTGCTCCTCTCTCTCTCTCACATTGCGCGTGTGTGTGTGGCCGTGAATTCGTCAATTGGCGATGCAATTGGCCTTGGGCATGCAATGCATGCACTTTGGGCGCCCATCTCGCACTCCATCCACCCGAGTGATTGGAATGGGCCGAATGGCGGGTGTGGGCGGCAGATGGGCAGTTGAAAACAACACATGTTACGCAATACGTCGCTACGAGGCGGAAGAAGAAGAGAACCTGAACGAGAACTTCAAGCAGATAAAGCCCACAGGGCGAATTCGCGGGGGATTTAGCGGTACAATGTTTGAGTTGGCGTGAAATCCAATAAAACGAGATAAGCGGTACCTTTCCACGCCAGGCGAGCCACGAGAATCTCAATCCCGCCAGATGGACACTGATAAGCGTGGGCATAGTGCCCCCGCGCGCCCCAATCACTCGGCTATCAACACCCAAAAAATAGACCTCACCCCACCCCACAAAAAACAGAATTGTCCGGCCGTTGAGGTTAGGATTCCGAGCACTTGGCAATTTGCAATGCAAATGGAAGTCAGGTTGACTAAGCGCAGTACATTTGTTGTCTAGTATACGAGCATGTAGGGGAATCGAGGGTACGCTTAGCTAACGAAATTTACACTCATTGCACTGGCTGTTTACCAACTTATGTATATATGTATGTGTGTACCTTCTTTGTCACCAGGCCCGCCATCTGGCAAAGAGGTCCTACTCCTCAGCCGCTCCCACCACCAAGCTCTTCATCGACGGCAAGTTCGTTGAGTCGAAGACGAGCGAATGGATTGAAGTGCACGACCCGGCCACCAACCAAGTGGTCACCCGTGTGCCCAAGGCCACACAGGCGGAGATGCAGGCGGCCCTTGAGTCGAACAAGAAGGCTTTCCGCTCGTGGAGCAACCAGTCGATACTCACCCGCCAGCAGGTGATGTTCAAGCTGCAGGCTCTGATCAAGGAGAACATGGGCGAGCTGGCCAAGAACATCACCAAGGAGCAGGGCAAAACCTTGGCCGACGCAGAGGGCGATGTGCTCCGCGGCCTTCAGGTGGTGGAACATTGCTGCAGCATCCCATCCCTGCAGATGGGGGAAACAGTAGCCAACGTGGCCAAGGACATGGACACGTACTCACTGGTCCTGCCCCTCGGTGTAACCGCTGGCGTTGCGCCGTTCAACTTCCCGGCCATGATACCGCTGTGGATGTTCCCGGTGGCCATTACCACCGGTAACACTATGCTGCTGAAGCCATCGGAGCGCGTGCCCGGTGCAACCATGCTGCTGATGGAGCTTCTTAACGAGGCTGGCTGTCCGCCGGGTGTCGTCAACGTAATCCATGGCCAGCATGACGCCGTGAACTTCATCTGCGATGCTCCCGAAATCAAGGCAGTGTCCTTTGTGGGCTCCGACCAGGCAGGCAAGTACATTTACGAGCGGGCTGGCAAGAATGGCAAGCGGGTGCAGTCCAACATGGGCGCCAAGAACCACGGCATCATCCTTGGCGATGCCAACAAGGAGAATACTTTGAACCAGTTGGCGGGTGCCGCTTTTGGAGCTGCTGGTCAGCGATGCATGGCCTTGTCCACGGCTGTCTTTGTGGGCGATGCCCAGGCTTGGATTCCCGACCTGGTGGAGCGTGCCCAGAAGCTGAAGGTAAATGCCGGCCATGTGCCTGGCACTGACGTGGGACCCGTGATCAGCGCCGCCTCCCGTCAACGCATTAATGACCTCATTGAGTCTGGGGTCAAGGAGGGAGCTAAGCTCATCCTGGACGGCAGGAAGATTACCGTGCCCGGTTACGAGGATGGATACTTTGTGGGACCCACCATCCTGAGCGATGTTACGCCCAGCATGAAGTGCTACACTGAGGAGATCTTTGGCCCTGTGCTGGTCATCCTGAAGGCCGACACCTTGGACGACGCCATTGGCATTGTGAATGCCAATCCCTATGGAAACGGTACCGCCGTCTTCACAACCAATGGAGCGGCCGCCCGCAAGTTTGTCAACGAAATCGATGCCGGCCAGGTGGGCGTCAATGTGCCAATTCCCGTGCCACTGCCCATGTTCTCCTTTACCGGAACTCGTGGCTCTTTCCGCGGCGACCATCACTTCTATGGCAAGCAGGGCATCAAATTCTACACCCAGACGAAGACGGTCACCCAGTTGTGGCGGGAAACGGATGTGACTCACACCCAGGCGGCTGTGGCCATGCCCACCATGAAGTAGGCGGACCTTGAGGAGATTCTGGAGAAGATTCAGATGAATTGTTCCACGTATTGAATTTCTGGATGCTTGCACACAGGACGTATTTAGAAGCTAGATACAAAGAAATTATTGCATTTATTTTTGTGCCTGTTTATTAGATGTAAGACGACTAGAGACAACAAGTGTAGCTTGAAAGTAATGATATGTAAATGATAACAATAAAACGATTATTGTGTAAAATACCGATTGAATATTGCCTTTAAAAAGCAATGAGGATCCCCAAGTTGGAGTTGGTATCGTTTGGTATGGATATGGAATCGTTGTAGAAGAAAAGACATGAGGGATCCTTTATGGTCAACGGTGTATATTTTACAAAGAGCTAAAAACATTTGATTTATGAACACAAATCCCGGTAACAATAGCACTAGCAGGTCTGCCACATGGCACCGGTGGGCCCACTACTAACTTAAAGTCGTTTAGTCCACCTTATCCTAAATTCCATACCCTCTTTAGTTTCGGTTGCCGAATGCTTGGCTGGCCACCAGTTCGCGGAAGACGCCCTCCTGGATGCCCATAAGCTCGTTGTAGCTGCCCTGCTCTACAATCTTTCCCTCGCTTAGGACGGCGATCTGATCCGCATTCCGTATTGTACTGAGTCGATGCGCAATGGTCAGCACGGTGCGTCCCTGGATAAGATTGTCCAAGGCGTTCTGCACCAGGTTCTCCGAAACGGCGTCTAACGCACTCGTGGCTTCATCCAGAATCAGGATAGCGGGGTTCTGGAGGGCAATAAATGAGTAGGCTCTTATGAAATTTGAAACTTGAGTAACTAAGAATTCAATATAGAATCTACCTTGATTAGAGCCCTGGCAATGGCCACTCTTTGCTTTTGCCCGCCACTGAGCATCATTCCCCGTTGGCCGACGAGCGTGTCCAGTCCGTCCGGCAGTTGGTCGGTGAACTGGCTGACATTGGCGTCTTCAATAACCTGCTGCAGTCGTTCCGGGCTCGGTGTTTCGCCAGGATTAGCGCCGTACAGAATATTCTCTCGAATGGAGCACGAAAAGAGCACCGGCTCCTGGCTGACGGCACCAATGTTATTGCGCAGCCACTGCGGATTCACCGTTCGCAAATCAATGCCATCCAACTGCACCGTGCCCCCCTGGGGATCATATAGTCGGAGCATTAGCAGAGCTATCGTCGTCTTTCCGGATCCTGAACGCCCCACTACCGCCGTGGTTGTGCCCGGCATCAACTTTAGCGAAAAGTCGGAGAGGACGGCCGATTCAGGACGAGTTGGAAACGTGAAGAATACGTTCTGGAATCCTACTTCGCCCACCGGCTTGGCCAGCGGGACGATACCCTTGTCAATGGGTATCGAGCACTCCCTGTCCATAATCTCCCAAATACGCTCCGCGGCTCCAATGCCCTTGTTCAGCTGGCTATAGAAGTTGGACAGCCCATTCATCGAGATGGCCACATAACCGGCGTAGAGCATGAAGGCTGTGAGGGCTCCAATCGTCAGCGAGTCTTGTAACACCAAGGTGCCTCCATAGTACAGCACTGATATAATGATGAAGTTGCCACAGAAGCCAGTCTAAAAAAAGCGTTTACAGATTTGTATGGTTCTCTCAGGTACCCTTCCTTTAGGTCTTACCAATCCAAAGAAAATAGCTCTGGCACGTGTCTCCTTGTAGCCAATCTGTAGAGCTTCATCCAGCTGGTTATTAAAGGCAGCTACTTCCTGTTGTTCGCGGCAGAAGGTCTTGACCGTCTTTACATTACCAAATCGCTCCTCCGCAAACTTCATAATCTCCGCGTACTTGTCCAGCTCTACTTTTGTGATCCGCCTCACGTAGCGTCCGTACACGATGGCCATGCCCGCCATCGCGGGAACCACCAAGGCACTCACAGCAGCCAACTGGGGGGAGGTGTAGATCTGCAATGGAACAACTGGATAAAAGGAGGTTTTAGGCAGTGCAAAGCACCTATTGTTATATCGTACCATCATGCCCGTGCCGACGCCAATCATGGCTACAGATCGCAGGCCATCCGATACGTTCTGACTCAACGAGGTGCCCACCATGTAGGTGTCGTTGCTCAGCCGGTTTATCAGCTCCCCAGTGCCTTTGGTATCGAACCAACCCACCTCCTGCATCAGCATAGATCTATATAGCCGGGATCTGAGACTGCGCACAATGCGGAGAGCTGAAACGAGGCGCAGACAGACATAAGGTCTAGATGAATTGGTTCTTATGAAAAAAATAAAAGTAATCTACCCTACAGTTATACTCTATATGCACTAAAGAGTAAATAATCAAAGTAAAACAGTCCAAGTGGTACAATTCCCAGAACAAATGAATTTTTTATGAGATCTATCTACTTTCTAGGATTCCACTTACCCGCATTTCCAAACAGATAGACGCGGGCGAAGTTGGCGAATCCGCCCAGCACGAAGATCCCGAAGAGGAGCACCGAGTACTCGCCCAATTTGGCCATGGCTGCGCTGTCCATGCCCGATTTATTAAAGACCACATCAATGACCTTGCCCAGGAACAGAGGAACCGACATGGTGATGGCTGAGGAGACTACCAGACAGCCAATGCCCGCTGAAAGGTACAGAATGCAGTTAGGGATTAGGGAAATTACAAAACGTGTGGTATGTTAGTAACCTGTCAGCACCCATTTCTCCGATTTACTCAGACTGAGCAGGCGGCCGAACTGGGATCTGCCCATTTTGACGGGGGCGGGAACGATTCCGGCTCCAACTGCAGTTGGCGCGTCCGCCTTTGCATTCCTGGCCAACCACTTGCTGCTCTGTGCGAATCCACGTCGCATGCACCACCACGGCATGCGGAGCGTTGGGAGCAGGTAGTTATGGTGGCGGGTCGGCGGCGGAAGGCTGTGTTGCAGCGACCGGGCGGCTCGATGGTGGAGGCACCTGCCCAAATGGTGATTATATGATGTGGACAACCTGATTTGGCTGTTTTGCCTGACCCGGAGAGTCGTGCAGAGGTGTGTGAGCCTCGTACAGTTCAACAGCATTGTGATTCCTGTCTCATTCAGAAATTTATAAGAGAAACAGTAGAATTTGTTAAATGATTCGAGTTATAAAATAAACAACTCGAATCCACAACGATGCTCTGCTTCTTCCTCGCTGCTGGGGGACGATCAGCTGTTCCGGCAGTGACTCGGACATAAGAAGCTAAAAATATCTAGATTTAAGTTGATGTGAAGCAATAACCTTTTTCCTAGTACCATATGCCGAATGCGTTGATATATTTATTTATAAGCTGCCTTATTGTATTTGAGCTACCTATTAATACATATCATTAGCCAATTAGGCCAAGTACTCTGAATGAATTGTATTCCTATACCGGCTATAAAATAGCCAGATTTTACATAGGTACAACAGCCGCTTAATAACAGCGCCTCCATATATCGAAATATATCGATATCCAAATCGAAATCGATTTGTGATATCGATACCGATAAGCCCTTTGTTTATTTTGCACGTGCCACAGTGAATTAAACTTGGATTTGAAGCTGCATTTGCTGTGTATTTCACTGGACAAGGCAAAATGGACACAGGCGAGGGTAAGTGCGTAACATTCCGATGGACCAGGCCAGTAACTCCCGTCCATTCGCAGCGCTGAGGTCCTGGCTCACGGAAACGAGCAAGCCGTTCGCGGCACGTGTTGAGTTCGCGCTCAAGGTATGGCAATCTGTGGAGTTTCCCTATCCCAACAAGTACGAGGTCATCGCCGACTGGCTGTCAAAATCACTGGGTGCGTGCAAGGACTTACCCACCCAGCAACTGAAGGATTTCCTAAGCCTGAGGGCGCAGCCTGGCTGGATTACTCAGACGACGAAATCAGAGCTGATCCGCGCTCTGTACGAGATTGTCTCCCGGGAGGAGAACGCAAATGAGTCAGCACTGGAACTCCTGCCCATGGTTCTCAGCTCTGAGATGCTCCAGGATGCCCTGCGGTCCAGCAACGAGCTTCTATTCGAATGCTATGGCAGTCTGTTTACATGCCATCAAAAGTGCGTCGAACTTCGCAGGGATACAAAGGATGGGACTGAGAGCCAAGACCACTGGGATGCGGAATTTGTGGTTCCTGTGATCAAGCAGCTGACAGAGATTGTTCGCCGCTCTCAGGACCCTGATAAGCTTTTGGAAGAGTACAATTCGAAAACTGTTCGTCCTCTTGTGGAGCTGCTTCTGACCCTAAAAACTCCGTGTCTAGACGAACTGGCTGCGCTGGAGGAGCAAATCAATGCTGAGTTCAGCATCGCACGTACCAAAGACCTTCCGCTACATGTCAGCCTGATCCTTTTGGAGGCCAGCGTCCTGAACAATCGCTTCCAAAATGTTAAACTCAGCGACATCCTATCCTGCGTATTTGAGACAGAGACACTAGCGCAGTCATCGCTTCAATTGGCCGCCCATTTCCTAATGTCACTGGGTAAATACGATGTATCCCTGCAGTTTAAAATGAGCAATCAATCGATCACCGGCTTTGCTTTTGTTTCCAATCAGCTGCTGCATTTGGTGCGCCAGTACAAGACGTCCAGTTTAAAAGAGGTTTTAATACTACTCTGCTCTGTGTTGCGCTATAATCCCCTCCTGCTGGAGCAAAGTGTTTACCAGGTAACCGTTTGGGTGCTCACGACTCCCAAGGAGAATGCCCAGGTGGAGGAGCTGTATTCGGAGTACCTCGTCCTACTGCTGGACATGTTTCGTCGTCTAAATCGTGCCGAGCGGTTCATCATGAATCTGCTCAAGACCCTAAAAGAGTGGTTGGGAAAGTACACCTTGGATGTTCCCCATAATGAAGCCAAGAAGCGACGCACGCAGGACTCTCAGCTGACTGAAGATGAACGCCATCCGATGGACGAGCGCTTCTTGGGCATCATTTTTAGTAGAACCCCATTAGCCCCATTGGCTCGTTCGGCCAATGACGCTTTTAAGCAGCTCTCCCAAACCTGGCCCAGTCACTCAGCCGGTGTGGCGTTCACTCGTCTAATGAGCCACCTGATGAGCAAGCCCTCTCTCGTGATTTGGAAGACCCTGTTGCATTCCTTCGCGGAACTGCTTGCGGACGATCAGTCGAAGGAAGTGCTGCCCGAAAACCTGGACTTTGCGCGTGAACTGCATGCTGCGCTCCTTTGTCAATACCTAAGCGGCACTCGGCTGGCTGAGCAAGTGCAGCTTTATCAACTGCAAGTTGAGCAAGAACTTGAGCACACGTCCCAGGTGCTCGAGCAGTTTGGACGGCTCCTACTAAGCCAGGAGCACAATCGCCGGCTCATGAATGCCTTTCTGGAGTGCGCAGAGCGAGCCAGTGGCTTCGAGCTTCTGCTGGCTTTCTACTGGCCAGACGGGTTCCCCGCCAGCCAACGGCCATTGCGGCTGAGGAGTTTCCTGCCCACCGCCGAGTGGACATTGATCCAGCAAAGGGTGTACAACTTCGGCAAGAGCTGCTGCCGACAGAGATTGCAGCGTTTGGAGCTGCAGCTCGTTGAGAGCGGTTGGTTGCTGAAGGATCAAAGGAAGGCCAGCTGCTCAGATGCCCTGGCAGAGTTGGTGGCGCCGCAGCAACTCTTTCGGCTATCCAGACCACAGAAGCATCTCCGTTTGCATCAAAGGAAACATAACCAAGTCCTGGAATCCGATCTCAATGATTCGGAGACCATTGAAGTGCATACATTGCAGCTGCTTAAGGAGTATGGAGCAGTGGCCGAAGAGGCCAAGGCCAAAGGGTCATTGCTGGTCAAACTGAAACAGGAGGAGCAAGTGGAGGAGAACTCGCTGATACACTTTCTACGGGAAAACGCATCGGTTCCAAATAACTTTCAGATGCCCCCGGCCCAGGTGCTGGTCGAGACTCTGCAGGGCCTACCATTGGCTCAGTTGCCGCGCAACATTCGATCGTCCCTCTGGCTGGTGATCTTCGTTCTGTACAGGGATCTCATTCGCAGCCATCAGGAGGAAAACGCCAATCAGGTTCTAGAGCTACTAATAGGTGAATATCCCAATCGAAATTACAGTTCAAACTCAGTTATTGGATAAACTTACTTGATTGCAGATCTTATGCACTTTGGTCATCCGCTGCCCATATGCAGCTTCTTCCCGCAGCTAAGCGAACTGCTTGCCCTTATCCCTACCAGCTCGACGGCGGGCTGGAGCTTCTACGAAACACTTTTTGCCCGTTGCATTCGCCGAGAGGGTGCCGGCAGTGCAGCGTTTCTCGAAAGTTGCACGGCCTTCTTGAAGGATCAACTGGCTGTGTCCAACAAGTTGCCAGCGGAAGAGCGGCGTCTTTTGCTGCTGGCCATCGAAACACTTAGCAGTGCAACTGGAGCTCAGGGCAGGCGATTGCAAGGCCAACTGCACGCTCTCATCGATATCTATGGCACAATGGTGACTCTCAAGTTTCGCTCCAAGAAGAAGGAGGCATCTGCTTACAAGGAGTTCGTGGACTGCACTCTGCCGGGCTATGCAACTTACGTGAGCAATTGCATCAATCGCGTGGTCAGGCAGGAGCAGGAAAGAGCCAAGCAGGAGAAAAAGAAGCGGGAGAATTTGGAGAAAACGAAGGCCGATGCGGATGCGGATGCGGACACAGCGAAGGTTCAGGAGGAGGAGGAGGAGGAGGAAAACGGAAAGTGGAAGCCGCTGCAGCCCATAGACGAAAATTTCCGACGCATCTGCAAGATATACATTGGTCACTCGGTGCGTACCTCTTGTGGTCAGAAGTATTGATAAACCAAACAATAAGCTTCCTTTACTTTTAGTTGAACTATCGGGACGCTAATGCCATACGCTTGCTGAATGTGGCTCTCACCCATCGTCAGCGTTTGCATTTGGATCCGGATGAGATAGAGTTCGTGCTAAGCAGCTATTGGCGGCAATTGAATGCGGACATTGAGATGGGCGACATTTTCTCCACTTCAGCACTGGATTGTCTGGAGCCGGCCATCAAGCTGATCATTGGCTACAAGACTAACGAGGACTTCCTACTGCTCCTGCGCCGTCTGTCCGCACAAGTGGAGCAAATGGCACGCCCTGCGTCGCAAACCCAGCATGCTGCGCTCCAGAATGTGCTAAGCCTTCTGGCTCTCTTTGCCAAATGCTCGTTGAGCAGCGTGAAGGGAGCGGTGAGTCTTCCCCAGTACCCTGTTCTTGTTCCCTAGTTAATCCTTCTAACTTTCTCCCCAGATGCTAAATGAGCATTTCGAGCTGATCAGTGTGAGGGTTTCGCTGCGCCTCCCGGAACCCACAGACTTGGCATACTGTGGTCACGCCCTCCGACTCCTGGAGGCTCAGCGCAATCTGGCCGAGAATCGTACGGTCCCTCTCACAGGAGAGACTCTGGACTGCCTTCTGGGCAGCATGTTGGATGTAGACATCAAGCACTTGATCAGGCACGGCGGCAGTTGGCAGCACTTTGTGGATCTGTACGGGGCACTCGCAGACAACCTGATTGTGCTGTTGAAACAACACAGTAACCTGATGTCAGACCGCGCAGCCCAGCTGAGTGCCCTGTGCCGGGATCTGATCCAGGCTATCGTTGGCTATCGCGCGGAAAGAAATCAGACACAGGACATCAGTGAAACGGAGCTGGATGGCTTGGCGGACTTGGGTCTGAAGGTGGCTACTGTAATGGCCACAGTGAGCACCACACAGGCGCTGGCCGTGAAGAGAGTGGCGCCCTTCCTGCTTATCTTCACCATTCGCCAAATGGTGGGAACCGAAAGGCCGACGACGCTGTTCGAAAAGGTGTGCTTAACGTTAAGGGAACGCCATTGGGCAGGACAAAGTCAAAAGACAAGTGTCGCAAGTCTCGCAAGAGTAGTTCAAAGATGTTTGTTAAGTGTTAAATATATAGTTGCATATTCTTTTAGGAGAAATACGTTTGCCATTTTTATTCTACGAACACATCCACTCAGTAGATGTTTTTATAGAAGGCTTCCTTTGACTAATAATACGACTTTTTCCGCAGATCAAGGTCCACATAGAGCGCGTCTGCCACCAACTGATCGGGATGTGCGACCACCGTGCCGGACACTTCATCCTACGCTCCAGCAACGAGGCCGGCGCCAGGATGTACGAAGGACTGGTGAAGGATCACGAGAAGTACCACAAGTTCAGGGGCAAGGTGTAGACAAGGAACGCAGAATACACGTGTTAAATTTTCTTTTTTATATTTAAGTTTAATTCCAACATTTCGAAAATATATAAAAATGTGTGCCCTATATGCCTTGAGTCGTGCCAAATTTGTACTGCTTCAGAACTTAAAATTTAAGGAGCACCAAGGAGTTCTCGGGTGCTTGACTGGGTGAGAACGGCTGGACGTCATTGCGTAGGGCAGGTCTTGGAATCTCTAGGTGAAGAACATCTGGCAGTGCTCGCAGAGCGGATCGTCGCCGTCTTCATCATGATGACCACTGCAAATAAGAAAAAGGATATGAATGAACATGCATTTAATCGGACCACGTGGTTTCCAAAAGAAGCAAAATGGCTACAACTTACAACAAAGTCACGCAGCTGCGGCAAATGAAGCTGGAGCACTCGCCACAGGAATAGCCACACTCCTCGCAGAGATCCATGGTGCAGTTGGCGCATACGTCGTGGATGAGCGTTGGACGCTGGCAGCAGCGGGACTTGCCGCGCTCCAGACGCGGATTGGACAAGTCGTCGCGAATGTTGCGCAGAATTATGGTGCCATCGCCCATCAAGTGGTACTGATCGCATAGTTCCGGCTCCTCCTGACCCTCTCCCATTGGATTCTGCTCCTGACCACGTCCATTGCCGGCTGCGCCATCGAAAAGCATCTTGCTGGTTTTATCTGCGAATGGAATAGCAAGTTGGAAAGTTCCAGTATTGTTAGGAATGCCCCTTCCCCACCAGCTCCAATATGACTTACAAGAGAAGAGAAACAAACGAATTTTACTTAATTTGTTTAAAGTTGCAAAAAAGCGCAATCCGAATGCTACAATTTTGAAGTGACAGCAAAATAGAAAGACCGTACGCAGGCGTCCAGTGGACTGGCCCTCGGGCGAAACGCCGAAAACGCCAAAATGCACATGGTTGCTTCTAATTTCTCTATCGATTTCCACTTCCCGCTTCCAATTACGAATTTATGCACACAAAAGCATTTTCGCGTTTATCAAGTTCACCAAGTTTGTATGTACGTATATTGGTGGTCTGTTCTTTCGCGGCGGGAATCTCTGCTCTGCTACGCTCTTCTTCTAGTCGTATAACGGTTTAAACTGATCTTTGCAAGAGATCGAGCAACAACAAGTGCGCCATAACTGCACCCTGAGCGGTAAACCTACCCCCACCCCCACCCCCACCGGCACCAGCACCATCACCAATGGTAGGGTACCTACAGGGTAGGGTGAAGGTAGGTTGGAGCAACTGGGGCAACGCTCTACATACCATAGATCTCCTTCATTTTTTGGGGATCGCGGGAGTCGCTCATTTTCTGGTTCACAAACACTTTCCGCTGCGTGAGATTGTTATTGGCGTCGCCATCCGCAGATCGCGATCGCTTTGCTGCTCTTTTGCGGACCGGGTTCTCCATGATGAGATGGACAGCGTGGGCTGGCCAGATCGGATGGGAACCTCCTGCACTAGCCCAGCGTTCCCTGATTTCTTCGCTTTCCCAATTTGCAGGCCAACAGTCTTTACTGATCTCGTTCTTCTAACAATTTAACCTTATTACAATAGTGCTACCGTACTGAAAAATCCCTAAAAGCGGCACCTGCGATCAATTTTGTGATCGTCTATCGATCACCTGTAGTTCCTTAAGTTGAGGGAAGCGGCAAATTCAAAAAGTGATTGGTTGTGGGTTTTCCGTACAGCCATATTGCCATTTATTTGTGAATGTGAAAGAAAGCAACACATCCCTATGGAATGACATTGGCAGGAATTGATTGGGTTTTAAATGGGTTTGGATGTAGGACATGATATTAATGAAATCGAAGATTTTAAATGGTCTCCGCTTTCCGAATTGGTAAATGAGTACTGGCCTAGTACTTCCTCATATATTACTTCTTGCGCGAGGATCGGTTCTTCCTCTGATATCCCATGTGTTTGCTTCTCTGGCCCTGGCCCTCCGGTGGCGAGTCCTCTGACGGCTTCTGGCTGATCTTCCTGAGGGAAGTGTCCGAGTTGGAGGCGGCCTCAGCAGCCGCTTTCTTTGCGGCCAATCGCTGCTGGGCAGCCGCCTCCCTTTCCTTGCGAACCAATGCCAATCTGGCGAGATCGCCCAGAACCTCCTTGCTCATCTGGATGTTTTCGCATTGCATGCGCTCCTTCTCATTGTCGTCCTCAGGGAACTGATCTTCCGTTCTCTTGGTTACCTCTCCGCGCGGCGAACGATTCGGATTGCAGATCTCAATTAGGCTGTGCACACCATGGTTGCGAACTTTCACTTGATTCTGGAACGGCGCCTTGCTGCTCCTTTCGTTCTGGCGAGCTCTGTCCCACTCCTGCTGCGGAACATCCGCGGGCATGAACTCGCGAGGATGACCTTTGTAACTCACGTTCTCTCTTTGTGCCATTATTCTGGATTGCTTTCGATGGTCTTTATCTTTATCTCCCTCCGAATTTTCACTATGGTGCATGACACTAAGTTTTACTTTGGGTCGAATGGAAAAAGGTGAACACTGTCTTACCTCCGATGTAAAATGAGCTAAAAAACGTCGTAGGGAAATTAGGAGAACCTCGCCGTGCTTTTTGATGTGTGCCTGGCAAATTCAGAATTAGTAGCGTCTCCTGAGAACACTAGAATAATTATTCTAGTGGTAATACTTTGCTTTTGTTACTATGCTTTGAATAGTTTTTTTTTTTTTTTTTTAATAATTTTTGGTAATAGTAAAACATCTTAGATTTCTCAGATTGTCTTATATTTCAATTTAGACTTCTGTTTGTTCTATTAAAGCTGCGTTGTATAAAATATTCAATTTTATTAAGTTTCTTTAAAAGGCTAATAGAATTTAAATTGAATGTTTGTCTGCTCCCTCGTAGTTTTCGCTGAAATAATTAATGGCCAATTCTGTTATTAAACAATATTATTTCTATTAATTCTATTAAAGCTGCGTTGTATAAAATATTCAATTTTATTAAGTTTGTTTAAAAGGCTAATACAATTTGAATTGAATGTTTGTCTGCTCCCTCGTAGTTTTAGCTGAAATAATTAATGGCCAATTCTGTTATTAAACAATATTACTTTTATTAATTCTATTAAAGCTGCGTTGTATAAAATATTCAATTTTATTAAGTTTGTTTAAAAGGCTAATACAATTTGAATTGAATGTTTGTCTGCTCCCTCGTAGTTTTAGCTGAAATAATTAATGGCCAATTCGGTTATTAAACAAAATGGTTTGGGGAAAATAATAAGGGAAAGGGCGAATTTATTTATTTTTAATTATTTCAAAATACCCAAAGCCAACGACTATCGATATTTATTGACTATCGGCCAGGGTTGCCATGCTATATAGAATTTGTTCAGTTTCCCGGAGTAGATTTTGGCCACCTTTTGTGTAAAGACACAAAGAAAACGATGCAATTAATGGACGCCGAGTGCTGATGCGATCGGAATTAGAACCGCGAGCAAGCGGAGCTTATAGTGACCCCCACATCCAGATCACAGACACTCGGAAGGATCGCACAGGACACGGAAAATGGTGAGGCGGGGGCTCCGGGCCAATCCCACTACTTTGCGAGTGATTCAGAGTGATTGCACCTAACCGGGAATTGGTTTTCACCCACCAACTGTCTGTACAGCACGCCGCATCTTTGACGACGGTGGAGGGTCTGCTGCAGGAGTTTTATCAGCCCAGCACCTCCAATGCCCGGAAACGAGAGATCGAGACAAACCTTTTGGCCTTCAAGTCGCAGCCAGAGGCGTGGCAACTTTGCCTCCGTGTGGCCACCGCCTCCGACATCACCGTGAATCAGTTCCTGTGGTTCTTCAGCACCTCCACCGTAGAGCACACAATCACGCGGAGATGGACGCAGTTGACGTCCACGGACAAGACCTTGCTGCGCGAGACCCTTTGGAACTCGTATGCCCAACTGGGAGCCACTTCGAATGTGGCCAAACGGCAGAGGGACACGTTGGCCCAGTTGATAGCCCTGGTCGGAAAGAGGGAGTTCCCCGAACAGGACCCAAACTACATGCAGCACTGCATGGAACTGACAAAAACACGGTTTCAGCTTGGCATCAACCTGCTCAGGATCACCTCCGAGGAGGTGGTAAGCAACAGGGGCGACCTGACCACCGAATGGAAGCAGTACTTCTACTCCTGGTGGGTAAATAGATCGGGGCGGCTGCAGTCTTATTTCTCCAACAGAGCAGAGGTCTTGTGGTCCGTTTTAAGACTTTTTTTTTGTTTTTCCACATTTGATTGCCATAGCCATACATGCACTGTAACTTCTCGTATCCACCATGTTCGTATAGTTCTTACTCCATAAAACGAGCTGGCATCAAGCATGGAAGCTTATCTTAAATACTTTGCCACGTTCACTCTTGATTTAAGAGTTTAATTGTGTGTCATCATCTAGCATGCTGAAAGATTTTCGCATCGCGATTTTAACTTAAAAACATGATTAAATGTAGGACACGGTCAGCGCCGTCATGTCAGGTGGGTCAATACGTTACATCCTTTCAGGAGATCAAGTATTTTAACGAGTCACGGGTATCAAGAGGTCGATGTACTCCAATACAGCGTTTCCTTATGTGCAAAATTGGTTCTTATCATACTGTACTGAACCATACTCCGTTTCTATTATTAATCATTGTGGTAACATTTGTTTAAGTATACCCTTTCATGTTACAGTCCTTACGATTGCACCATTTCGTTGCACATCCTGTTTCTGGTCTGGTCCTTGAGAAATATATTTCCCCTAGACAATTATAGTCTGCTGACCTTTTAAAATGCAACTAATTGAAGCGTTGCCCTAGTCATCGTACTAAGTGGGACTTACTGAACTGTAATTACTAGTCGGTTGCCACGGCACTGTTCCTAACCCATTCTGTGCTCCCTTTGCCGTGTGTTTCTGTAGCATCTCCATGTGTGTACCCGATGTTCTGGACCTGGTAACCAAGTATCTGCTAATCGCTGTGTGCCACATCAATGGCAAAGACATCCAAACGACCATACCAAGCACCCTCATGGACTTTAGTCTAACCTCAGCGCTGCCAAATGACAATCAATTAAGGTGGGTCATCAGAGATTCCAAGAAAGCACACATATATGAACATACACCGCATTTCTTTTGAATGTCTCTTTTGGCCGTCTACTCCACAGTTCCTCAATTTTCGACCTGCTCGTATGTGTGCAGCACTTGGTCTCCTGGATACGCACTGAACTGATCTCGGAGTACTTCCTTATGAGCATACTCGACCTCTCCCAGTGGCGACCAGCCCACGAGCCCATCTCCCTGGTGGCCCTCTCTGTGCTGAACGAGCTCCTCTACCTCCAGAAGCCGCTGCCCTTCGAAGGGGCCTTGATGGGCGGCGTGACCAGCCTGCTGGAGCAGCACAACAACAATCGGCGCCAGAGCGAGATGTACAGCGACAAGTTTCGGGAGCTGCTGCGCCTCTACACCAAAAAGTATGCTGGCAAGCTGATGCAGGAGCCGGACCTGCTGGAGACCTTCCTCAATCTGCTATACAGCTGCACCACTGAATGTGAGTCGCGTGGTAAAAATGTTGCTTTTTGTGGTGGATCCTTTTAAATGGTTTAAATGGTTTAAATGGTTCAAATGGTTAAATACAACGGTTACTCATTTTGTATCTGCCAAACAGTAAACGGCGCCTTGGACTTCACCGAAAAGCTTGAGATCTGGACACCCATCATCAAAGGCATTGCCCAGCAGCCCGCCAAAATCACGCGCTATAACAATGTGCTCACCCAGCTGGTGGATGAGATCATGAGGCGCACTCAGTTTGAGGCCAACAAACCCGAGCTGGAAGTGCTGGAAAACGAGCTCATGGAGAACGATGTAAGTGGTGTTTGCTTCTTAATATTCTGTGCTAGATGACAAATATTATATATAACATGATATAAGTAAAAGACATTCATCCAACTGCATTCGCCGATTTCAGAGCTTCGCCACCGAGTGGCAGCAGTTCCTGGACCAATGCTTCGAGTCCCTTGCCCTGCTGGCCAACACCAGAGGTGCCCACATCGTTTTCGCACAGGTCTACCACCACTGGTCACGGCCACAGATGTATTTGCTGTCCTTGGAGCACGCACTGGACCACGGAAGCGCTCGAAGCTACGAGGCGGCTCGTAAACTGAAGGGCGCCAATGTGGGCGAGATTTTGCGCGACTTTGCCACCGTCTGTCAGGCGGTGGTGCGTCTGGCCCCCTTGATGGACTCATCGTCAGCAGCACCAGGGGTTGCCGAGGAGATGGAGTGCCAGCTGCAGATGCTGTCCGACAGCTTGCTGCAGACTCTGCAGCTCCTCGCAAGCAATCGCTTGTACAGCGGCGGCAGCGAAATGGACAAAGCTACGTTCCAGACTGATTTGGACAACCTGTAAGTGGGGCATGCTGAATGCATGACGGAATGCTTTTGAATGATACTATATGATACTATGCTTGCTCCTTCAGATACGCTCAAGTGCTACTGGCCATGAGGAGCATCTTTCCGCTTACGAAAGCCATGAGCAGCGAGGAGCTGCTGCACCGCCTGTTTGCGATCCTGGGCAGCATTTTTGCCTGCAATGGATCCTTGTCGGCCGCCTCCCCCATTGTGCAGCAGACGGCCAGCGAGCTGCTGCTGTTCATATCGACTGTGATACGGCCCAAGTGCCTGCTGGATATACCACAAATTCAGAGTCTGCTGCAGGCAGGCTCCCGCCTGGGCGCCCAATTGCCGCGCCAGGTGTGCATCAATGTGCACATCAGTCTGGTCAGCTACATGGTGCTGCCGTGGAAGAGCGTTCCGGAGCAGCAGCAGGAGTACCCGCGGCGTCTCTGGATGCTGCGTGAATATGTCCAGGGGCTGGCACAGAACTTCCTGGACCTGGACCTAGCCCAGGCCAACGAGAGCAAGGTGGCGGCCACCACGCTCAGCTTGCTGGGCACTTTCACTGCTCTCATTGAGTATTTCAAGGCCACTGGAGGCAATGCCAAGGACATGCTGGCAAGCAGTTTTAAGGTGCCCTATCTCTTTACGTCAACTTGAACGTACGATCGATCCTAAGCCATTAACGTCTTCCGCTTTGCAGCCCATTTTGACAAAGGCCCTAACGATATTCAACAGCTTCGGACAAAGCAGCATCGCCATGGCCATCACGGTGGCCGAGTTTAGTCTGAGCATGCTCCGCACCCTGCCCACCCATTTGGGGGCCCAGTTCATCAAGGAAATGATCACCCTGTTCATCAGTGTCAGCAGCAGGTGGGTCTCCCGTCTCTTTCTTTGTGGTGTGAGTTATACTTATGCTTGTGCTGCTGTCTCCTTCCATCTGCAGGGAGCAACTGACTCTGAGCCGACTGGCTGTGATGGAAAAAATACTGCAGATGTTCAAGTTGATCGTGGAGCAGCCAGGGAGCGCTTCCCTGGGGCTGCTGCCCTCCATTTTGGATTTTAGCACGCAGCAGATTCTGCCCTTGCTGCAGCAGCAAAATGCGGCCGCCGATAACAGCGAGATCACCAGTCTGTTGTACGCCTTGTTTGACAGGTGAGAGAGAGGCTGCTGTGAAGTAAGTCGTACTGGTGTTGCCAGGAATTAACGCCCCTTCTCCCTCCTAGTGTGCTCACCTGCAAGTGGCAGTTCTTCTACAAGAACCAGCTCTCCAATGGCCACAGCGGTGGCGGCTCCGGCAACTTCAACTGCAGCGACAACCTGCATCCGGCCCACTTCATGGCCATCCTGAATGCGTATGGCCAGATGCTGGTCAGCGGCACTGATCCCAGTAATGTGCGCAGCGTGCTCTTCTCAATGCAAAATGTGAACGAGAGGAGTCGGCTGTATCAGCGCGCCTTGTTCAAGGAGCAACTGCTGGCTTCCTTTCAGCGCGCCCTGCTCAATCTGCTGTTGAGTGGAGAGGGCTCTCTCCACTTCGACATGATTGCCCAAGCCCTGTATGCTATGGGCCAGGTGGACCGGCGCCAGTTGCTCGAGAGCTTTGTTCACGCCTCGTTGCCAGTAGCTCAGACGTCGCTGGAGGAGATCTGCCAGACAAATGTAAGTTGCAAGTGGTGGAGCTTCACCACAAACTGACTTTGCGTTTAATTGGTACTACCCCTTCTTGTCCAGGACATTCCAACGTTTACGCAGAAACTCACGCAGCTCATGCAGGACGCCCACTGCGTGCACCTCAATGAGACGGCGTAGGCCTCCCTTCCCTCCAGCGCGGGACTCCTGCTGCGTCCCATCCTCGATCTGGAGGATACGCCCGCATACGTTTAGGTTCTTGCATGTAAATAAGATACTGTATTGTTTTATTTTTGTAACTTTTATATGTAACTTGCTTTCGCGCGTTGTATGCCATATTTCCCGATACTGTCCGTCACCGACTGTCCCCAAAGTCCCGAGTTCCAGCACCATCCCACCAGATTGCGTTTGGTTCTTCCTTGTGCGATGTTGTGCTTCCGTTTAGGGAGCTCGGCATTCGTCCCGATTGATAAAAGACATTAAATGTTAACTTTAAACAAGCTTCGTAACTAGGTTAAGTCCATTATTATCGTTAATTTTATGTGTACCACGTAGCAAACATACGATTACTCTGCTTTCTGTGCTGTCACCGCAACTCGATAAAAGTCATACTACATATACATACCTACATATACTTAGTAGCATATACATATACATATACATATACACGTACATATATATATCCATAAATTACTTAGCATATCTCAACATTTAAATCAGTTACGTTGTAAGCCAGTGGAAAGTATCAAGTAGGGAAACAACTGGAAGGGCGAAGAACCCGGACGCCAATCCACGTAATTTATTCTGCGAAGAACTAATACCACACAACCACAAGTAAATCCAAGGCGTTTTAAGTCCGTTGTAATGATTTGAACTATGTATGTATGTAGTATGTACAATTGCTTAGGTCCTGCAATCAAAAGTCCAATAAAACTATTTTTACCATTTTATTCGCCAGTTGTTCGCAATTATTGAGTTACCACGACGTTCAATGAAACGATGTGTTTATACATACAAATATAACTTGTGCTCTCTTTCCATAATTTAGGCACATACGTATGAACACACATCTATGTACATGTGTACATCAAAGAGATCGGATTATGAAACAGTAATCACTCTCTTTTGTTTTCTTTCCTTTTCACCTCCATGAACTATCGAGTGCTCTCGCTCGAGCTTTTAAACCCGTTACTTTGTTCTAAAGTTGCCCGAAATAAAACTTTAATTGGAATGTACTGTGATTTCAGTGATTTCGGCGAATTCGGAGAGTGCAGTTCGATTCTAGGCAGAGATTCATTCTGTTGGGCTACGATTAGTGATAAAACGCGAAATTTGTTCAAAGTCATTGCTAAAGAAGTTCCCGTAGTGCGTGTGTGCGGCGTAGCGTACGGTTTTTGTTACCGCAGTGTGTGTGCTCAATAAATTAATAGCTTACATGCATACATATGCACATGTGTATGTATGCACATAAATGGCGGCCGTGCAAAATCGCTGTAAGAAAGTCATTGTAATTAATCAAGCAAGTGGGGCTACTTTAAACTAGGTATGTATTAGAAACTCGGGTAAGTTGTAGGTAACTTATGTTTAGTGAACCATGGACCCATAACCTCAATCATTGCAAACTGTTACTGCTGTTATTCTGATGTTGAATTCGCAAAGAGGAGTATGTATGTATGTATGTAGGTTATGTTGAATGTTTGCATACGCGTGTATGTATGGCAAAAATAGAAAAGGAGCGATCCCTGGACATATTTTAGTTACTACGCCTTGCGCACGCGCTCAAATAATAATAAATCCCACTGCCATAAAAGTAAATAGTAATAGGGATCACTTGTATAAACAATCGGGTAATGGCGAGGGAGCGGGAGGATGTGGCGGACGAGGACCACAAAAGCGACAGCTTCCTTTCCTTTGTCTGTGGCTTACAACTCTCAACTCTCTTGTTTACTCACTCGATATTTCCCTGCATACTTTTGCTCAGGTGTCGAGGACAAAAGCGCCGAAACCAAATTTAATAAAAAGCGAAAGCAAAACAATGGAATAGCATTAAAATGTCAGGAAGCGAGGCCAGAATCACCCACTTCCGCTCGCCAGCAGGTAAGTGCCGTAGAATGCAGGTAGCCGAGCGGCCACTGGCTGGTTTGCATATTCCAGATCCTGGATCCTGAACCCTGAATCCTGAATCCTGGATCCTGGCAGCCTGACAGCCTGCGTACTTCCGCAGGAAGTAGGGTGGCTTCAAGAGACAGTAGACACATTCACTTTTCATTCAAATGTGTCTGAAATTTCGCAAAAAAGGGGTATTTTCAAAAGTGCCGAAAGTTACAGAACATAGGAATAGTATTGAAATGGAAACCACCCGAATATGTGATGCATTTTATTTATGATAGTAGAAATTTATATGACTGACACAAAAGTACCTTCGGTTAGGTGAGTAAGGGTGTGTTTAAACGAACGGGAAGAACTCAAATATTTAGGATTATGTGCTTTATAAGCTACTGTAAAGAATGTTTCCTAAGTTCCTAATACTAAGATTCCATATTCCTTGTTCTCAAAATGGAACAACGACAGCTTAGTATTTAATCAAGATATCAAAGATATAGCCACGGACTTCGAAATGCAGTCATAATTGCTTATACGGATCCACAATGACGCAGTGCAGCCATTGGGTATTGGGTAGCCATTCCAAAGGTAGCATCGCCAGCGAGTACGTGACATTGATTTGCTTTGCTAATTTGTGGGACTGAAAATCGAAGTGGCATATGCTTGACTCGAACCAGTGGCCTCCACCAGAAGTCTTGGAACCATATAAAATGTTGAATGTGGTCAACGGCGATTCACAGTTGAGTGCTGGCGGCTGATATAGCAACAGTGCCATCTTGAGAAGACAAACAGGATTTGCAGCAGAGGACCAGGGATCAGGAGCAAAGAGGAAACAGCAACCATGGCAGTGGAAGTAGTGCAGGAGACGCTGCAACAGGCGGCGGCCAGTTCGTCGACGACGGTCCTAGGATTCAGTCCCATGTTTACCACCCTAGTGGGCACCCTGGTGGCCATGGCATTGTACGAGTACTGGCGCAGGAATAGCCGGGAATACCGCATGGTTGCCAATATACCATCCCCCCCGGAGTTGCCCATTTTGGGACAGGCTCATGTGGCCGCCGGCTTGAGCAATGCCGAGATCCTGGCCGTAGGCTTGGGTTACCTCAACAAGTACGGAGAGACCATGAAGGCCTGGCTGGGCAACGTCCTGTTGGTGTTCCTAACCAATCCCAGTGACATCGAGTTGATCCTGAGTGGCCACCAGCACTTGACCAAGGCGGAGGAGTACCGCTACTTCAAGCCCTGGTTCGGAGATGGTCTACTGATCAGCAATGGACACCATTGGCGTCATCATCGCAAGATGATTGCCCCCACCTTCCACCAGAGCATCCTGAAGAGCTTCGTGCCCACATTTGTGGATCACTCGAAGGCGGTGGTGGCCAGGATGGGCTTGGAGTCTGGCAAATCCTTTGATGTTCATGACTATATGTCGCAGACCACCGTTGACATCCTGTTGTCCACCGCCATGGGTGTGAAGAAGCTGCCGGAGGGCAACAAGAGTTTCGAATACGCACAAGCCGTCGTCGACATGTGCGATATCATACACAAGAGGCAGGTGAAACTGCTTTACCGCCTGGACTCCATCTACAAGTTTACGAAGCTGCGCGAGAAGGGCGATCGCATGATGAACATCATCTTGGGCATGACCAGCAAGGTGGTCAAGGATCGCAAGGAGAACTTCCAAGAGGAGTCGCGCGCGATTGTCGAGGAGATTTCCACACCTGCTGCCAGCACTCCCGCCTCCAAGAAGGAGGGTCTTCGCGATGATCTGGATGATATCGATGAGAACGATGTGGGTGCCAAGAGGCGATTGGCTCTCCTGGATGCCATGGTGGAAATGGCCAAGAACCCCGACATCGAGTGGAACGAGAAGGACATCATGGATGAGGTGAATACAATTATGTTTGAGGGCCACGACACCACCTCGGCGGGATCTAGTTTCGCCCTCTGCATGATGGGCATTCACAAGGACATCCAGGCTAAGGTCTTCGCTGAACAGAAGGCCATCTTCGGGGATAATATGCTGCGGGATTGCACCTTTGCCGACACCATGGAGATGAAATATTTGGAGCGCGTGATTTTGGAGACCTTGAGGTTGTACCCACCAGTACCGCTGATCGCCAGGCGTCTGGACTACGACCTCAAGCTGGCCAGTGGTCCGTACACGGTCCCCAAGGGCACCACGGTCATCGTGCTGCAGTACTGCGTGCACAGGCGTCCCGACATCTATCCTAATCCTACCAAGTTTGATCCGGACAACTTCCTGCCCGAGAGGATGGCCAACAGGCACTACTACTCCTTCATTCCCTTCAGCGCTGGACCCAGAAGCTGTGTGGGCCGCAAGTACGCCATGCTGAAGCTGAAGGTCCTGCTGTCCACCATCGTGAGGAACTATATTGTCCACTCCACCGACACGGAGGCAGACTTCAAGCTGCAGGCTGACATCATCCTGAAGCTAGAGAACGGTTTCAATGTCTCGTTGGAGAAGCGTCAGTATGCCACGGTGGCCTAGAGTCCAGGAATCCACGATTTCCCGAACCCCGAGTCCCAGCCCTGTATATAGATGATGCCGATGCCGATGCCGATTCCGATACCGATCCCAACCCGACACCTCGATGACGAACTTAGAAATCCAAAACGCCGAAGAAGAACCCAACGCACAGGCCAGCCAGAGAGTCAATCAATTTTTCTTTCGTTTTTTCCTTGTTACTTCTATATTTTATCAATACCTTTTTGTTTGTTGGTCCTTAGCGAGTGGTGCTCTAAATAATGTATGCGTATATACTATATATCCTTTTAACCAACTTTTCAACGCAACTGTTTGTGCTCTTCACCTTTTAGTACTCATACTTCTGTCACTATCTAAACCTTTTTTTTCCTAGCCATGTAGTGTGATTTTTTTTCTCTATTCTAGTATTTATTAAGTCAAATGGTTTAAACGAAACCCAAAAAAAAATGAAAAATACACGTATGCGAGGCACGTAGCCGATAGAGCTGCAAAGCAATTATAATTGCACATCCTGTGATGTTCTCCTTCTGGGCGATCGTAGCTGCTTACTAACTTGGCTAGCAGCAATTTGAATGCAGCTAGTCGGGCGGGCGGACGGGAAAGACGGGAAAGACGCGAAAGACGGGAACTTGGCCAAGAAGTCGACTCCGCTTGTGGTTGCTCTGCGGTTTGGCAATCAAGAAGTTAATGCGCTAATGCGGGGCAATCGACAGTTGCAAGCTGCTGGCCATGTCAAAATATTGATGCAGGGCCGCTGTCCTTGGCGAGGTTTACTTTTGGTGGCTTACTTTGCCTCACTTTGTTCCGCTCGTATTTTGGGTACCTGCTCGTATTTGTTAGCATTATGCTGATCTTAAGTCGACACCTCATTCGCTGGGCGATTTGTAATGCGATTAATCGGATGCAGATTGCGATGCTGACAAATGCGAATGCTATTGTGTTGGAATCGCCAGCAGTTTATCGCGGCTTTCGGGTCAAAAAGAAGTGGGAGGGGGAGGGGGAGGGGGTGTCGGAAATTCGTTAGCCTTCTTTTTTTGTGATTTTCTTGTGATTAGCTGAATTCCGCCGTTAGGAGTCGGCTTTCCCTTTTTTGGGCAATCGATTGCCGAATATCAATTTACAAACGGAACGAAACGAAACGGAAATCCTTTCGGTTTCTTCCGCATTTCCTGCCCTGCTGCATCCGAGCTATGAACCCTTCCCTGGCATCCTCGGCAGACATAAAAAGGGGCATGAAAGGAGCAGGTCCCAAAAACCAAAATTCTGTTTGGTCATTGTCCTTTTTGCGCTAGGCAAATAGCAGCACTACCTGGGACTCAATCTGCAATTCAATCCGATGTGCTTGGGCATCCGGAAGTTTGTGCACATTCGTTCCAATTTTTATGGCGGAATTCCTTGAACATGCTAACTGGATATCTGGCTATCAGATTGTGGGCAATGTCCTTCATGCGTGACACTCGAGGATTTACTTTGATGACTGCCGGCTGGTAACTGCCACGTGTACTGTAAGTTCTGATACTTTTACCTGTGT
Organism: Drosophila orena; assembly: GCA_005876975.1. NCBI lineage: Eukaryota > Metazoa > Arthropoda > Insecta > Diptera > Drosophilidae > Drosophila > Drosophila orena. The sequence continues at coordinate 1,187,762 of VCKV01000086.1, forward strand.
TCCTGGTATATTACATTACCCTTGGAGAGTCTATGCGTAGTTATGCTTAGTGAGAGTGTGTATTGTAGTGGCTAGTCATTACGACTAACCGAAGTGAAGTACTGATAGCCATTTTGTAAAGGTAATGGGACATGTTTGGGATAGAATGTGTGGCCTTATTGTATACTCGTACTCGTATATAATCAAGAAGAAACAGATTAGCCCGAACTACACGAACATCCTTGTCGACTTTAAGTTGCATACAAAGCCGCTGTAGAGAAGAGGAAGCCAAACAAAGAGCTCGGGAAACTATTAAACAAGGAGCTGCATACCAGGACATCTCAATCAATGCAAAACTGACATAAGAACGCTCCCTGGAGTGAGCGGGAGTATAAATTGTGTTTGTCATACAATCGAGTCTGGTGACTCCATGCCGATGCTGTACTTCGTCCTCGGCGTGTTCCCAGTGGCCACCATGGGTGCATAAGTCAAAACACGGGAATGTGTCTTAGGGCGACTGAGTATGAGGTGACATTAGAATAAGGTCCTGGAAAACATGTGCAACCAGACCTGGGGAGCAGTTTCATGTGATGTTTCTAAAACTGGACGACGAAAGCCACATGTGTTCTCCTCGAGCCGCTTGCTTGGGGCTCCATTCACGGAAATTGATGGGGGTTTAAAATTTCGAAATATGTATTTCGTGTAGATACAGCGATAAAATGGGATGGAGTGAATGGAAGTAGCTCGGATCTGTCGGGGAATCGCAGATCATCAATGCCTGAAGTAGAAGGTAGGGAAAATGATGGGGAAGGGCTTAGGCGAACCGCAGGAGGTACTTGAAAGTGTAAACCCGCTTTTGGTCTTAGCGTTTGTCTGCAGCTATTTTCTTGACCTCGTTCCTTGACCCGCTTAAGGTTTTTGGGCACGGAGCGCACACTTAAGTGCCTCATTGTGGGCTGAAGTGCGTCCACTTAAGGACATAGAGGAACTGAAAGCCATGGACTGTAAGTATCTGCTTAAGTCTAAGTAGCTCGCCTCGGACTGCAGTTAGTTTCGTAAGGCACAGTAATAGGAACAGTAAAATGCCATTTGCCCGAGAAGACCATCTTTGGTCCACTGCTGAATGAAAGGGAAGGATGAAACTCTTGAATGAAAGTAGAATCTTACCAAATGATTACTGGGGATCAGCGGCTCAGACACTCAACGCTATTATCTCGTCTTTGGGTATCTAAGAATGGCAAAGGTGGTGAAACAAGTGAGCTTGCTACTTGATATGGTTTTCCATATCTGTTCGTGTCACCTATAGCAATTACAACTTCCAACCAGCGAGTCAAGGAGCAGCATCTGGCTGCCTGGATAACTGCAATGCAACGTGCCCAGAAATCTGATAGTCAGCGGAACGGAGAACGGGGCAAATCCAATCAAGTCAGCGGATCGGAGAACGGGGCAAATCCAATCAAGTCAGCGGTACGGGAATGCGCACACGCTAAAGTGAACTTCAAAGAGGCGTTGTGGTATGGTATCCAGAAGTATTGCTCTCAATGGTGACATGTGAGGCGTGGCATAAATGGCATAATGAGCACCCAGAGCTATGAAAGCAAATCGCCCGATCGAAGGATCCGATAGGGCTCACATTCCTTGGAGAGTTCATCTGTCCTAAGCCTTTGGCATTCACCAGCAAATAGACAAAAAACGCACATAACGGCAGTGATTTCCCAGTTCAAACGGTTAAAATGCGAAATTCGACCCACACTCAAAGGTGTACGGTTGAGGGGCGTGTCGCATTACCAATATTTAATAATTATAACGGTGCGTGAAAAGGTTTTCACTGCTAACGGTGAACGGTTGAAGGCGCACCCACCACACGGCCAAAAAAAGAATGATAGGAAAACACGTTTGCACCTGGACTGAAAAACCGAAGAACTGGAAAACTGAAAAACAGAAAACTGCTCGGAAAAAGGGGGTTGTAGGCGATCTCAGGAGCTCAGGATCGCGCCAACACGTACACACAGCGAAAAAAGAAGTACTAATGGGGTGCATCATGTCTCGCATTAGAATTTTGGATTGTGTTGTTTCCTCAGTGTAATACTTGGATTTCCCTGGGTTCGGGTCCTGCAGATGCGAAGATCCTTTGGCACAGGCCATCTATTCTTAATGGCCAAACGATTTCAATTGATTTTCCTTACAGCATGGCAGTCTTATATAGTTTTGCATCATCCATATCCCTTGGACGGGCCCATTCTTATTATTATTTTGTTTTTGGATTTTCTTCCGTTTTTCGCCTATTTGGGCAGATGTCCCAAAAGAAGGAGACGGGTGGACAGACGTGAGAACACGTAGGCACAGGACAATGAGGTCCTGGGGACAATTGGCAGGAGAGTGTAGCGCCAAGTAAGAGTGAGGGTGAGAAAATATCCTGCAAATTAACAGACGTGCGTCCTCCAGGTTTCGATACTTTAAATACGAAAAATGTATTGCCATTCCATGACATTTTCTTGTCTTTTAATTTGTTCTATTTGATATTCGACTATTAAAGGGCAATCTGTTTGATTTACGCTTGCCGGCTTAGTCCCAGATATAAATTTACCCTAAAGCCGTTTCCCTCCATTTCCCTCCATTTCCCTCCCTTTTGCCTTAGTGCGTTTTTAATTACTTGTGTCATTATGAAAAGAGGCACATGTTTCAACCGAAACCGCTGGAAAAAAATCGGAATACTTTTGTCATATATTCCAATTTTCAGTTCCCAAGTGTAATTCCCGCGTTTCAGGGTTATGCCACTCGAATATTCCCCATAGGACTCTGTCATTTATCAGAAAAGAACCCTTTCTGAATATCGAGACAGACAGAGAAATAAAACCACAAGGAACAATTAAGTTTTTAGAAATGTTCATATTTATTTGCTCGTCATTTTAACGTTCCTACAATTAAATCTACAAAAAAAATATGGTTACACGAATACATTAATTTTTGTAAAATATTAGACACTAGTCTGGCTCAACATTAAGCCGTTTATCAGGATAACTATTTGTGGTTGGGTCTTAGAGGTTATTTCGATTTGGTTTTTATCACTAGATGACTTTTAATCTGCTGTATTCTTAGATTTGATATATGTATGATGTTTCAGAAGCTTCCAATGCAGTGGAGCAGACATTTCCGACCCCATAACGTTTACATATTCATGATAGGCATGTCCGTCCAGCTGTCCATCTGTCCGTCCGTATATTGCAGATGGTATAGAAGCTGAATCGGGCCGGTCTGATCAACAATATCATATTCATACGCACAACTACCATACGTGTATATTTTATATTTAATGTTATGTCTGCCCTATTATGGAGAATATGCAAATATTCAGAAATCGGACGATTATATCCTATAGCTGCATGGAAGTGGGTTAAACTTCATCGAAATTGTGCGACCTTTCATATTAAAGACATGGTTTTAACAGCAAGGTACATAAACTTCGGCTGGCCGAAGTTATCTTCCTTTCTCGGCTTAAATTGCTATTTACACAATGACTCAGTCACGGCTTGATTAAAAAAAAAACTTTAGATAGAATGGCCTGCCACAGAAGTCTGCGAGGACTTCAAATCATTTAAAAGTACGCTAGAAACTTGTAATTGGTTTTGCAGAGATGCGTGAGATAGATAGATAGCTAGATAGATGGATAGATAGATAGATGCGGCTAAACGGACAGATTGGTGCATGCACCATTCGATTTAGCTGCATGTGCCTCCCACCAGTCGATGGCATCGATCATGCTCTCGTCCGAAAGGCAGCCAGCGGTCGTGTTGCTGGGCTGCTCCTGCTGCAGAATGTCGCTGAACTCCTTCTTGAATCCGGGCAGCACCACGTTGTCGTAGAAGCTCACGGGTTCCTGGTCGTAGAACGCGGGCAAGATGGGCGACGATCCCAGGCTCTGAACTGGTGGCTGCTGCTGCTGCTGCTGCTGCTGCTGCTGCTGCTGCTGCTGCGGGGGGGAAGTGTGTGCGTTGCTGCTGCTGCCAATGTTGGTGCTGGCGTATTCCTGTTTAATTACTTGCTGTTGCAGCGGTGTGGCACACGTCTGCAGCAGCAAGTCGGTCGGGCCGACAGGTGAAACTGGAGAGGAGCAGGGGCTTCTTGCCACCTTTTGTGGCACGGGCGATCGCGATAACTGGCCCGAAGCAGCTGCTTCTTCAAGTTTCTGCTCGTGACTCAAATCGCCCAGTAATTCGGCCGTTAGCAGTTGATAGGTGTTGGTCCCCGGTATTCTGATGTACTGCAGCCCATTCAAGGTGGTCAAACTAGGCAGGAGATCAGTGGCTGGTGGCGGGCTTTGGATTGCCTCGGACAAAGTTGGCTGGACTGGCTGCGGCTCCTCCATTTCGTAGTTGCTCAAGGAGTCGTCGAAATGTTCATCCAGACAATCGAATTCGTCCTTGATGAACATAAAGCTATCATCGCCGGATCCAGAACTGTTCCCCTGACTGTTGAGAGGTGGAAAGTCGAATCCCAGCAGTTTTTCCAAACTTCTTATATACTCCACGGCCATGCGAAGGGTCTCCACCTTGGACAGCTTCTTGCTGGCTCCTCGTCCCGCCCCCTGGGCCTCAAAAGCCTCAGAAACCTCCTCCGGGATCTTCTCCCGCAGTAAGGCGAATCCATTATTAACCTGCTTTACGCGATTTCTTTCCCTGGCGTTTCTACGGGCAACGGCTTGGGGCAAAGGCAGCCCCTTTCTTCCGGGAGTGCCGAAACTGTGATCGCCCTGGCTTTTGTTGGGATTGCTGCTCATAGTGGCTGCCTTTGGGGGCCTTTCCACCGCCAGCTTCTTGCTGGTCTTGCATTTTTTGGCGGGCACTGAAGTCTTACTGGGCTGTTGATTCTGCTGGTTCAGCTGGTTCTGCTGGTTCTGCTTTTGGGATTCTCCCAGGGGCCTCTTCCGTTGACTGGGTATGGGTGTGGTGTTAGTTGTGCTGGCCACGGCACTTTGAACAGCACCCAGCATGCCAAAGTCCCGGATCTTGCGGATGATGGTATTCTGATTGGCTATGTGCTGTTGCAAGGCGTTGGCGCCACTCTCGCTCAAAACATTGTGAACGGTGATCTTTCCGAAAGGCTTCAGCGTGGTCTTCATCCCTGGATTGGGGTTTTCCTTGGGGTTATCTTTTGGAGGCGGTGATGGGCTGAAGCTCAAGGCAGCCATAATTGTGTATTGGAATTTTTTTGGGCTGGTTCCTTGTGGGCGGGAGAAAAACTGGTGGCGATTGCGGGTGTATTTTCGGCACGTTAGTCCTTCTTGGGTGAATGTTAAATGGAGACTGATGTAATATGGCTTTCGTGTCCTTGCATCAGGACAGCTGCTGGCGCTCTGTGTCGCGTGCCCCTAAACTCAGAACTCAAACTAAAACGCAAACCCAACGGAAGTGACTTCGTTGACTGACATACACAACACAGAGCACACACACACACTCGCACACACACTCGCACACACACACACACAAAACAGAAGGCATTTGAGGTCCTGCGTATCCCTTATGTAAAGGGCCTGACTTTTCATCCCCTAGACTGGGTGTCCCTTCCTCGATCGCTCACACACACACCTTTATCAGATATTTTATATAGCGTACGGCTTTTGGGAAAACTAACATCTGATCAACTCGAGCCAAAAAGTCCACCTGGTTCAAGGGTGGATTTCGCCACGCTCTCTCTCATTATTTATCGGCAGCAAAAACATCATTCTTATATACCGCCCCTATTAATATATGGACATAATAATAACCATATATGTACGCACATATATAGTAAAGAGGGAGCTTTTGCAGCCCTGGTTTCCAAGGTATTTCCAAGCTACCAGGCTAGCAATCTGCCAAAGATCCTAATAGATCACCTTAGATCTCAACATCCGTCAACATCTCTTGGCGAAATCAAAGTTCCTAGGCAATACTAGTATTTCCACATCATAGCTAAAGCCTAGCCTTATTCAAAACGTGTTTTGGAATCACCTATTCTTGACTTTTCAAAAAATCGATCTGGGTCATATAAAGCTAATAAACAGCAATGAAATACAGAGAGAAGTAATTCACTGGGCTGCAGTTTCTGTTTGAAATCGACAAGATGCCAGAGAGCCAATTTAGATCTTTCAAGGGGTGAAAGATCACCCATCCATTCTCTATATTCTTGTTTTTTTCTCCGTCGGGCAAAAAATCTCTGGCAATTAGTCTGGTGGGAAAATAATTTTACCAGTACCTTAGTTCCGTAATCTATTCCCTTTTTTTGGAGCTTAGGTCTTGGGTCTGTCTGTGCAAACAAGTTTTCGTGTGCTACAATAAACTTTTTTGATCCGGCATCTCAGGTAGTTTTCAACAGACCTGAGTAAATAGAGGAGTACACTCGCACATACGTGTATGCGCGTGTGTGTGTGTGTGTGTTGTACTTGCTGCACAATTTATAAACTTGAGTTCACTTGAAAGGTTCAAGGAAAAGGACTTGAGCGCAGGATAAGCGGCGGGGAGAAGAAACTTGCGACGAGCGACTACCGGTTTTCGATCCAGGATGCCAATCCTCATTCCCTATTCCTCATTCCTCATTATGCAGACGAGCTCTCAAAGGAAAAGGAGTCAACGCTTGTGCGTACTGAGGAGTCTTGGAGTACTGGGAAGTACTGGGAAGTGCTGCTCGGCGTCCTTTGTTGTCCTAGAGGATTTGACTCGGTTGCGTCCCACTTTGACGACGCATCGCAGCACTCATCTCAAGGAACAGCCTCTGCCCCCAGCCACGCCTTTTCTCCACTGCAAGAAAATACTTCACGTTGAAGTAGCCATCTCTTATATTCTCGCAGGATAATGTTTCGTAATTAATCCTAGGTATATCTTTTCCAAATACTCCCACGTTCGTAAAACTAAGATGCTGCCTCTCTTGCTTTTTTTTTTAAATTATTTTATTCTGACTTTTATCTTCGGCGACTCGAAATTTTCCAATCTAGACAAATACAATTTATGGATGGTATCTGGTATCTGGTTTCTGGTTTCTGGTTTATTTGCAGTTTAAAAACGCATTGATTTCAGTGGGAAAATATCTTCAGACGAGAGAAATGTTCCGATGGGCAAGCGGAATTGACGGTGGCGTGGAAACATACTGCATCTTACAGGATCTCCCGGAAAATCTGAAGTCGTCCTATTTGGCTTGACCCTCCGAAATCGTAAATCAATCTGACAACGCATTCAATCGCTTTGATTTTCAAAATGCAAGTTCCCTCGTCCTTTTCCATTTTGTAACCGGAGAAAGGCGCCTGGTGAACATGTATGTCCTGGGCCCATATTCTGTGTGTACTCGTCGTTGACTCAAGTGGATTCTTTAGGATGCTTCATCATTTAGCATCTGTGCACAGTTGTTCGTTCATAAATTGTTTCACTGCTTCTTGTTTTTTCTTATTATTATTATTTCGTCTTTCGGGTTATGAGTGTTGAAAACTTGATGGAACGGAAGTCTCTCCGTGGAAGTCCTTGAAATAACTTTGGAGTCGAGCACGCGGGAAAAGTGAAAGGACCCAAGCCGAGAACTACTCGCAACTACTACTCGCTCCACGGGGAACACAATTTTCGGGATCCTGCACAGATCTTGCACGAGTTACAAGTAACTTCTTGCGACCCTAAACTAAATGAGATAACCTTAAAGTACTGCCATATCCTTTCTCCCATTCATTAAGGGCAGTTCTAGTGCCGTTTTAAAACAGTGAAATGGAGAAATGGCGAGTTTCCCCTCAAAGTCTGCGATCGACTTTAAAGTGAAACTCACATTTCTCGCTGATCGGGATCGCAGTGGTAAATTGTTTTCAGATCGCGCACGTGCCTTGTGCTCTACATAAGTGTGCGTGAGTGTCTGTGTGACTGGGCCTGTTCTACCTGAGATGCTACACGCAAAAAAAAAATTACAAAAGCATTTTGAAATAAATATGATGAATCGTACAAGAAATATATGCTTCTTCCTTCATCGTATCGTTTATTAAAATTGTTTAATCTTGTAATATTAATGGTAAATATCTATTGCATTCAATAAGCACTTACCATACTGTACCAATACATTTTCCAGTATTTTTTACATATACTATTCTCGTACTTTTCTCTCAGTGTCGGGGACACTTCGACCATGCCTTTATTTGGATTTTAGGGTATCGGGGACCTTTGGCGCGCTTTCGGGGGTTTCCGAACAATAATAAATTATCCTCACCCTCACCTGGCTTCTCATTTTTCCTTTCCCATCTCCTTTCTCGCCTACTCCTCTCCCCTACTGCTTCTCCCTCTTGGGCTAGGTGCTCTTTCTATCTTATCCGGCGTCGATCCCGATCAAATCTGGGCAAATTCCGCCCCAGGCCCAAGTGTACATAAGGGAAGGACTATAATTTGGGCAATACACCGGGGAAAAGCTAAGATATGTTCACTTTAGCGTATGCTTGGGAGCAAATATTCAATATTTAGTGCCCCAAAAGTCACCGTTTTTGTTAATTTTAAAAACTTTAAGTTCACATACGTCACATACCTCGAAATTTCGGTGGCACGTTCAATGATTTCTTAGTCTAATTTGAGTTTATCCCGAAAACAAGTTTCGTGGATCTCCCTCGCATTCGTTCTGCCTCCCTCTCGCTAGCCCCTTCCCGCTCTAATGCCCTTTGTTCCGTTTCATGTATGTATGTATGTACATATGTACATACATAGAGCATGTTCCGTATGTATCGTGTCCCGTGTCCCGTGCTGGGGTCGCTGATCGCCAGCGATCCTGCATCGTCATCCTGCCGCGAAAAACATCTGCTCCTGCTGCACAGCAATCGTTCGGCAGCTCTGCCCCTCGCCCCTCGCCCGTCGCCCCCTTCGTCCCGCTCTCTCTCTATCTCTCTCTCACTCTCGCGTCTCTTGCCACGCCTGCTGTCTCGCTCTGCGTAGAGCAACCCCTGTGTGCAGCAAACAATGCCACCAGAAAGGTCCTGGGCACTAAGTTGCGCCAGGATCAGGGGTGTTTGCGTTAGGGATCGCTGCTAACTTTCGGCCAACTGGCAAAGCTGCCTGAAAGTCGCCGATTCAGCCGGTGGGTGGAATGGGTGGTGCACACCCCACTTGATTCACTCGTCGTATGTGATGGCATCATGGCATTGGACTCAGGGGTGAGTCCTCGGGAATCAGAGGCAACAGGATTGCAACTGGTTGCGAAACTTGCTAACTTGCTGCGAGCGGCCAACGGCGAACAATGAGCAAATTAAATGGGTGAGCAATCGGCAATGAAATGAAAATCATATTTGAGCAACCGATTAAATGGCGGGAGGGTGGAAGTAATTGTTCACAAACCTGTTGGTGCAGAGGGATGGTGCAGAGGGGGGTGGCGGGGCAATGGCAATTTTTTATAAGCCATTCAGAGCCGGCGGCAATGCAAATTTGGTCAATTTCACTGCACTAACGCGATGATCGGATAAACATACACTCGGCGCAACTCTGACTAAATGTTTAAAGCAAGGGTGTATACTCTCGGGTGCAGTAACTGCACAAAACACACTGTGCATAATTATTTGTAATAAACTGCTCAAGTGTTATGCTCGCTTCATGTAGGGCATTCCATCTATTTGTAGAAAAGTGACCTTGTCCACTCGGGGACACCACTTTAGAGGCATATTGCTGAGCGCGTGTCTTCAGTGCCTCCGATCTCCCCGATCTCCCCGATCCCTTCGCCGCCCGGAAGTCATGATCCTGTACCATTTCAAGTCCACGTGGCCAGTTCTGAAGGCTTAAAGCCGTGCCAGTCGCAGGTGTCCAGTGAACTGGTTGCATAGTTGAATAGTTGGATAGTTGGATAGTCGGCGACTCTGGTACAGGGTATACAGCTACAGGGTAGCTGTGCTGGAAACTTCTGTCCCAGCCCAAGAAGAATCCCTGAAAATGTCTTTCCAGTTTAGCAATCTCTCAAGCAATTACTTCGAGTTATTTGACTAATACGAAGAGTTAGTAAAATCACAGGCTTCTCTATCCCTAAGTTCTGTAGATTGTATACTCTTTAAGTAGAATCGAATTGAACTTGACGGAGCTATAATCCTGGCTTTGTGATAGGAAAAACCATTCAAGTACTTAAAAAATAGTGCTTAAGATTTGCTGAGACGACGAATGATAATAAAACAGGGTATTTAGCGGGATCTGTTCGCTTCAGAACCGCTTTAGTTGTTTTCTAACCTACTTTTCAAATGCAGAAAAAGATGAATTGCAGTTTTCGCAACAAAGCAGTAGGATTCTTCCTCTTTCCATTTCTATTATGTGCAACCCCTTCTCGAAGTAAGTACACCCGTTGGACTATTCGACTATTCGACTATTATACTAATGATTGGGTTTCCTGCCATGCCTTCGTTGATTTCCTGCCCTTTTTTGTGATTTTGGTTTCGGCGTCGATTGCCTACTTACAAACTCTTTCAATTGCTATCAGGCAAATTGGCAAATAGAAAATGTACGCACCGGCGGTTTTTCCAACTATTGATTTTCCTCGGCAAGTTGCGGTTGGGCAGGCGAAAAGGATCTGGCTCCGAGGAGGATTCAGATGCACTCGAGTGATTAAGTGGGCCGTTAAGTGGGCCTTGTCTGCTGCTGCCGAAATGCGTGAAAAGTGAGTTTCAGCTGGAGGCTAGGCAGCGATTGAAGTCCGCCGAAGCTAGCGATTTAAATTCCGGCGACATCGACCATCGACCATCAATTGTTGGTGCGGCACTTTTGGCATGCGGCTCACAAGGACTCTGCGGATAGATGTTCGTTCAAGGACTGCAGTGCAGGCTGCGGGCCAAGAAACTCCCGCTGATAAGACACTTGTAGCCGACGCTCGCTGGCAGGGAAAAATATGGCTCTCTTGATAAGATTACCAGAAAACATAGTTCTTGGCAGCTGCCGCTTGTAAATTGGTTCGTCTCAATTGCAGAATATTGTCGCTGCACTCGTACATTGTTAGGCGTCCTTGGCCAAGAACTAACTAAACTTCTAGGATAGTGCATATCAAATTCGTATATTTGACAAATTGTTTCTCCTCGAATAGAATAGAAAAACTGCTGGCGTTCCAGGAAGTGCAAATGCGTTTTATGCTCTTGTCTATTTCGCAGTCCTTTATTTCCAGCAGATTAATCAGAAAACGCCCTTTCTTGGGCTATTTCAAGGAATTTGATTTCGGTGCTAGAAGTATTTGTCTTTTTATGAATCCACTGTCCCGAAGTCCTGAGGTCCTGAAATCGCATCACTCCCCTGTTCCTCGGACATTCGAATCGAAGGATCAATGTTTACCCAATACATAAAGCGGAGCAGGACAATGGCATACTTGGCCATTCAGGAAACTTCTCCCTGGCATTGTTGCGTGATTTTTTTGCACTTGTTTGTATTTCTGATCAATTAAAACTGTTCCCCCCGCATTGTTCGTCCTTGCTTATAGCCAATAGTTCGTGATATTTGCTTTTTCCTTTCTCAATTTGTGTTGACTTTGCCTGGGATCTGCCGGTTGAATGTGCCCACATGCTGGGTGTTTTTACAACGCACAGAATCGAATCCAAGCACTGCAGTGCACTGCAAAAAAATGTAATAACATGACAGGATGAGCACATCCATGGGAAGAGAAAGGAAGGTACCCAGCTCGCTCCGCCCGAAATAATGTTTATTTTCCTCACGAACCGGGCTTCTGTTTTGTTCGCCAATGCGAAATCTTTTCAGAAATCAGCAGCAGCAGCCACAACATTTTCATAGTTGCAGAGCTCAGGAATATTGCGCAAATATTGCATTCTTGCCATTCAGAGTGCGTCAGCCTGTGTCAATAGGATATATCATCGATTCCTGCGTCCGTTCGCATTGTCTTGGCTCTGGCCACAAAAATGGAATAAAATACTCAGGGATCCCAGCTTCTGGGAATTCGTTTGGTCCCGTCTATTGCCTCACGTTTGCTTTGGGAAAATGTTTTTCCACTGCTTTTTCCCGAGCTGCGAAAATTCAGTTCGTGATGTTCGACGGAATTTTGCGATTTTGACGCGTCTTCCTTTTTTTATGCAATTTCTCGCAGGATTAGACCTTCTGAGAAATTGGTAAGCACTGATGAACCCTTTTTTAAGAAGTGGTGAGGTATTTGTTATGTCCACATCTTATAAAGGATAAAAATCTAAATTTCTTATAACAAATAACAAGTATCTAACCTAACTAGCATAAGTTGACCCGTAATTATTTCAACTTAATTTTATTCCCTCCCCTGCTAGTAAATACCATCTGTTTGTGGGTCGAATTATTACAGCACTTTCCATCCATCGATTTGGTATAAACGTATCTTATATTATGTCTTATGTCTCATGCATATCTTGTGCATTATGTCGCGTGTCTCTCCTCAGCGAGACTAAAAGGCGAGACTCCACACTTGAGAGTCCTTATCAAAGCGTCGGCGTGTTTCAAAAGGTAACATTTTTCATCTGAGGACTTTGCCGACAAGTGTTCTTCAGTAGTCTCGAGAGATCTCGAATTCGATTCTCTGGCATGTTTGTTTATTTAACTGTTCACAAATTAGACTCCCTGTAAGGCAGCTATCTATCCACTTGACCATTTGTACTTCGGGACGCGCCTATTTAGATAAGGATTGTTTCGTCTGGTCTGCCGATCTTGGAATCTACTTTAGCCTGCTAGCCTGCTAGCCTGCTAGCCTGCTAGCCCGCTAGCCTTGCAGCCTGATCATCCCAAATCCCGGCTTAATTGTTAATGCTGAGTGAGATGTTCTGCCTGCTGGCCTGCAACGACTCGTTAACATTTAGCGAACCAGTCGAGCAGCCCACTAATTAAGTCATTTTGCCAGCTCGTTACATGGGCAGCGGTAAAAAACAGGAGTACACATAAAAAAATCCCGAGTTTTCAGGCCTGAAACCAATATTGACGAAACATTTTAAAACATAGGTCTGGCCAAGTCTAGCTTGCTTAAAAAAAGTAAGTGTTGGAAAACTAAATAAAATTATAAGGAATTCGTTCTGTTTCAAACTAGCTGGTTAGACTATTTACAAGTGTTTGGGTGACCAACATTTCTGGAATCAAACTAAACGGACATATCGGACATATTTTTTTAGTGTCGAGGGCGAGGGGCGTGGCTGAGAACTGCTCTAGGAGAGGGAGAAGAAACCCAGGCATAAATTCCGCATCCAAGTGTTGCTCAAACTCGAGTTCGCAAATCAGTTTTATAATGGGCCCCGGAGCGGAGGACCCTTGGCCTCCTCGGACGCGGACGCGGATTCGGATTCGGATTCAGATTCAGATTCGGTTTCTTTCGTTTGATGTGGCTCGGCGCTATCGGCAGAACCTTTTGGGCTACGCGGATGGAGTGGTGGACTGGTGGAGTGGTTGGGGGCCCGGGAGTGCGATAAACTGTCCAAGATTGTTGGCGGCTAATGAAGGCAGCGCGTAAAGTTCATGATTGGCATAGACCACACATTTAGTCCGGGAAATGAGGGAAAGACGGGAAGTAGGGATGAAGGGATGACAGGATGACGGGATGATGGGATGACGGGATGAAGGGAAGGCAAGCTTCCGAACTCGAACTCGAACACGAAGTCATCCTTCATTCCTTCGATTTTTCGGTGGCTGGTTAGAAGAACCGGGGAATCCCTTTCGTCGGCTGTCTTGTTGGGCTAATTGATTTGGCTTCCCTCGATGAAGGGACCACCTTGTGGTTGGTTCACAATTTTCCTTAATTTCTTCGTTTTTTGCAGTCACAAGAAAGAACTCAATTAATCAGGCAGTTAGCAAGGCATACATACAGGTGTACGGGTCAATGGGTTTTTGAAGACTCCCTCTCTGTTCCCGGAATCTTCTCCCCCTTCCCCCCATTTTGGCTGTAAACGTCAAACAAATCAATTTGGATTCCTCCATTGAAAATGTCATCGAAAGCGAAATCCTATCTATTACAACTGATTTCCTACTTTGTGTGCTACTGATTGCACAACAAAACGCCCCGATTCGAAGTCTATCATAAAAAGACGAAAACAAGATCGAATCCAGTGGGAGATGATCCTCTAAATCAAAATCCTGGAGGAGGCGCAATCGATGCCACCTACTGTTCCCTACACACCTGCACAGTAGTTGAAGGAACCCATTCGGCTTGGGTTCGAATGTGCTACCTGTTTGCTCTCTACTTGGTATCGGGAACGATCTACAACTGGGGCCTTTGGGTTAATTAGAATCCAGCTAGATTGCGCTCGGGTTGCATCCCATAAATTCGTCGCTTTGTTGTCACTCGGCCATGTTATTATTGTCATCGTCGCAGCGGGAATATGAATTTTATGGGGACTCAGTTTCTGTTATCTCAAGGGAAATATTTTGGGACATAAATAACTTTTTGTTAAAGCAACTGATGAAGTGGAAACGGCTTCATTCGATTTTAGGGAAATCGATTCAAGCATAAGGCCTCAAAAATGCATCGCAACATTCTCAGTTTATAGAATTGATAAAACGCATAAAAGAGGGATTATTTGGGAAATATTTTGTAATGAATGCACCCTTTACCAGCAGTAAAATACCCTGTAGCAACCAGCATCCCCATGGATCTCGCAAAGATTGCCTTTAATGGAGCCGTGGCTCGTGTCCTGCGCCCCAACGTGTGTACTTCTAAAACGCACCCCCTTTCCCCTGGCCCTAGTGGTTGGCCCGCGGCTGGGGCAAACGGTAAATGTTGCACCTGCCCATGAACGCCGCGTATCCTGGTGTATCCCCTCGATCGGGCAGCTGCTCCTTTTCCTGCTTTCCTTTTCCCGCTACAGGTGCGCGCGCGCCAAGCAGAAGGGAAAGGGACGGATGCACCGAAAGAAAAACAGTTCAATTTAGATGGGACATTCTCCGCTTGCAAATAGATCTTGCTGTTTCTGCTGCATCGCAAGGTATTTACTGCCCGTCATCGGGTATACAAGTACAATTGGTAATTAGGAATGGTTCTACTAATTATAAGATTAGATCAATGCAGTAATCATTGCATCGTTTAGTTACATCGTCTTGTTCAGCCAGAAGAAGGGAAAAGCCCGAAAGAGACGGAGCGGCCTGAGAGAAAGAGAAGGCAACATAGGAGAGAGCGTGTGCCAAACACTTGTCCTTATCTAATTTGCATAACCGCCGATCGATGCAATCGCCTCCCGAATTTGGGTTCCCCTCCCTCCCATCTTTGGTATTATGAAATTTCCGGCCCGACCGGAAATCACAGAAATGAGTTCGTTTTCCGGTCAGTCACGAAGAAAGGGGGAAATCTCGGGGCTTGCCAAATTGAAATGCAATAAAATGCACACTAGCAACGTTGGCAGAAGCAACGGCAACATGCAACATCGGCAAATATGCCGCATAAACAACAAAGATGCAGCGACAGAAACGGAGGAAAACGACGCTTTCCGTTAACATCAATCTTGCAGGACAGCCTTAAGGTCCGACCGAATCCACACACCCACACCGAAGAGTGTGTACACTGCAAAGTATTTGATATGCCTACAAAGAAATGATCCCCCCAGTTGCTAGAACCGCACGACTGATGAATGCGATTTCTTACTTTAATGCAATTGGTTTTCTACCATCGAATCAATAAACAAAGTGTTGCTTTGCGAGTGCAGTGTGTGTGTGTGTGCATCAAAGATGCCAGTCTAGCGCAAATGAACGGACTACATTTCTGTTGTTTCATTGCACCAAATCGCATCCGACACACCGCGCACAAGTGCAGCAGTGCAGCAGTGCAGCAGTGCAGCAGTGCAGCAGTGCAGCAGTGCAGGCCGAAAAAGCAGAATGAAAAGGGGAACTCGGCGTCTTGGGGCCGAGATAAAGTTAACAGGAAGCGCCAACTTGCGCCAATCCCTAAACGTGTTATTAGTGTTTCGGTATATTTATTTATTATCATTTTCGCTACGAAACATTCGACAATACTTGCAGTCTGTGTCTGTGAAGTAAGTAGTAAGATGACAAGCAAAAAGGCAGGAAAATGCATATCACACTCACACAAAGCTTGGCTTTAAGGTTGGGCTTAAAAGCTAACATTTTGCCAAGCAGAATGTGACAATTTCCGATAGGAAAGACGCTTCAAAATAAGCCGAAATACGACATGCCCATGCCCATGCCTCACACCAAATACCTTTTCCATCGGGGGCTCAATCAAGCCCTTTGATTACTTAACTTGCCCTCCGATTGCCGCTGACTAAAAAATGGCACATTGATGACATAACTGAGCTGAAAGTTGCCGTCAATGAGTTTTACATTTTAAAGTGCAAGTGGTGAACTTGAATTGGACCATCGGGAATCGAAATAGCAGCTTGGATTCCCCAGTTCAAGATCATTGACCGCGCGCCCAGTACACAGCACACACATCAAACGGATGGCGACCCACGGGTTTCAGAACAATTAGTTTAATTACGCCGCGAGTGGGTTGTTCTGGGGGGGAAGAGGGTATCGCGAGGACCTAAACATGGGCAATTTTCGGTCATGAGGTGACAGCGATGCGACATGATGAAGAGCTTCAGCCTCTGATGTCTCAGCTGCTGTCAAACTGGAGTTCCTTCTCGAACAGTTGCAGGCAGATTGCTAGGACTGAAGCTGGCAAATTGGCAACTGGAAGAATTAACCCACTCACAATTGGCTGCCTCGTTATAGCGCTAAGATACTTAAGTTGAGCTCATCAGCTAAATAGCTTGGATAACTGCATTTGAAATCCGTTCGTTTTGAATCGGGAAAACTACACTTCTTACGAATTTAATACCAGTAATTAGCATAGAGCCAACGAGGAGTTTTTAATCATTGCTCTTAATATCTACATCTACATCTAATGGATGTTAGACGGCTTAATAGCTTGGCACCATATTCCACTGCAAATCGACGTAGCTCTCGGTAATGAAATCTCCGTAATTGATAAGTGGGGCGCTATTATCTCGGCCGCCACTGTGAGATGGCTGGAGTATTATGCGCTCGCGGAACTCATCATCAATTGGGCAATTTCAGACGGGGTGCAACTTGTTAGCACACGGGTCCCGCATGTGGCGACGTCATCTCAGCCGTCAGCCAAGTCAAGCTGTCATCTCCATTACCAACTCGAGCTCCAGCTCCAGCTCCACCTCCCTGCCCAACCCGTCACCATCTGCAACTCCATCGCCGTCTAGAGATCCCGATCCCGATCCCTCTTGGCATCCTCGTCTCTATATCATTAGTTGTAATTGATCCTGTGTGATCTTTTGATTTTGCGTCAACGCAGAGGTTTTGCATATGGACAGGGACGATTCCAAACACCAGCAGCGACAGCAACGTCCACAGCAGCAGCACCATCATCGGGTTCTGAGTTCCTTGTGCACTGACAAAAAAGGAACTGGTCACGAACTTGCGTCAACCGCAATACAAGAACAAGTCTGATTCATTTAACTTTCTCTACTCTTTAAAGAAAGTTATCGTATACCATTGGTGCTAAATCAAGGCTTTGACCAACTCTGAGTCAATTTCCAATGTTAGTTCTTCGAATCAAATGGAATTCCAGCAAGTTTTCTTTAAGTGTGCGCCTGTTTTGTGCTGCCTGGGATTTTACCCTGCCCCTCATTAAGATGATCGTCATCGCTGTCGTATTTGCTCGACTGCCGGCGAATTCAGAAAAGGAAGGGCAAATTAAAAAGGAAATCAGCAGAAAGTTTCAGATAAAAACAAGATAAAATGCTATAGTCGAGTTCCCCGACTGTCAGATACCCGTTACTCAGCTAGTGGAAGTGCAAACGAGAAATTTCAACATTTTCTGGAATATCTGGGGGAAAAAATGATAAATTGAAAAAGAAATTAAAAATTTCTAAACTTTAATGCAGGTTTTTAGAGAATTGCGCCAGAAACATTTAGAGGTATGCCACTTCAAAATCCGATTAAGATAAGTTGAGCTATGGAGTTTAGAACCTTAGCCGTGGGACATTTTTTAATTCTTTTGAATTTCTGCAACCATCATAACACCCAAAAAATGACAAAAAAATTAAAAAAAAATAAATTTCTAAATTTGAATGCAGATTTTTAGAGAATTGCGCCAGAAACATTTAGAGGTATGCCACTTCAAAATCCGATTAAGATAAGTTGAGTTATGGAGTTTAGAACCTCAGCCGTGGGACATTTTTTAATTCTTTTGAATTTCTGCAACATCATAACATCAAAAAAATGAGAAAAAAATGTAAAAAAAATAAATTTCTAAATTTGAATGCAGATTTTTAGAGAATATCGCCAGAAACATTTAGAGGTATGCCACTTCAAAATCCGATTAAGATAAGTTGAGTTATGGAGTTTAGAACCTCAACCGTTGGACATTTTTTAATTCTTTTGAATTTCTGCAACATCATAACATCAAAAAAATGTAAAAAAAATAAATTTCTAAATTTGAATGCAGATTTTTAGAGAATATCGCCAGAAACATTTAGAGGTATGCCACTTCAAAATCCGATTAAGATAAGTTGAGTTATGGAGTTTGGAACTTCAGCCTTGGGACATATCTTAATTTTTTTGAATTTCTTCATCAAAAAAATGACAAAAAAATGTAAAAAAAATAAATTTCCAAATTTGAATGCAGATTTTTAGAGAATATCGCCAGAAACATTTAGAGGTATGCCACTTCAAAATCCGATTAAGATATGTTGAGTTATGGAGTATAGGACTTCAGCCTTCGGACATTTCTTAATATTTTTTGAATCATGACATCAAAAAAATGACAAAAAAATGTAAAAAAAATAAATTTCTAAATTTGAATGCAGATTTTTAGAGAATATCGCCAGAAACATTTAGAGGTATGCCACTTCAAAATCCGATTAAGATAAGTTGAGTTATGGAGTTTAGAACCTCAACCGTTGGACATTTTTTAATTCTTTTGAATTTCTGCAACATCATAACATCAAAAAAATGACAAAAAAATGTAAAAAAAATAAATTTCTAAATTTGAATGCAGATTTTTAGAGAATATCGCCAGAAACATTTAGAGGTATGCCACTTCAAAATCCGATCAAGATAAGTTGAGCTATGGAGTTTAGAACTTCAGCCTTGGGACATATCTTAATTTTTTTGAATTTCTTCATCAAAAAAATGACAAAAAAATGTAAAAAAAATAAATTTCTAAATTTGAATGTAGATTTTTAGAGAATTGCGCCAGAAACATTTAGAGGTATGCCACTTCAAAATCCGATTAAGATAAGTTGAGTTATGGAGTTTAGAACCTCAACCGTTGGACATTTTTTAATTCTTTTGAATTTTTGCAACATCATAACATCCAAAAAATGACAAAAAAATTAAAAAAAAATAAATTTCTAAATTTGAATGCAGATTTTTAGAGAATTGCGTCAGAAACATTTAGAGATATGCCACTTCAAAATCCGATTAAGATAAGTTGAGTTATGGAGTTTAGAACCTCAACCGTTGGACATTTTTTAATTCTTTTGAATTTCTGCAACATCATAACATCAAAAAAATTACAAAAAAATGTAAAAAAAATAAATTTCTAAATTTGAATGCAGATTTTTAGAGAATTGCGCCAGAAACATTTAGAGGTATGCCACTTCAAAATCCGATTAAGATAAGTTGAGTTATGGAGTTTAGAACCTCAGCCATGGGACATTTTTTAATTCTTTTGAATTTCTGCAACATCATAACATCCAAAAAATGACAAAAAAATTAAAAAAAAATAAATTTCTAAATTTGAATGCAGATTTTTAGAGAATTCCGCCAGAAACATTAAGAGGTATGCCACTTCAAAATCCGATTAAGATAAGTTGAGTTATGGAGTTTGGAACTTCAGCCTTGGGACATATCTTAATTTTTTTGAATTTCTTCATCAAAAAAATGTAAAAAAAATAAATTTCTAAATTTGAATGCAGATTTTTAGAGAATATCGCCAGAAACATTTAGAGGTATGCCACTTCAAAATCCGATTAAGATAAGTTGAGCTATGGAGTTTAGAACCTTAGCCGTGGGACATTTTTTAATTCTTTTGAATTTCTGCAACATCATAACATCAAAAAAATGACAAAAAAATGTAAAAAAAATAAATTTCTAAATTTGAATGCAGATTTTTAGAGAATATCGCCAGAAACATTTAGAGGTATGCCACTTCAAAATCCGATTAAGATAAGTTGAGCTATGGAGTTTAGAACCTTAGCCGTGGGACATTTTTTAATTCTTTTGAATTTCTGCAACATCATAACATCAAAAAAATGACAAAAAAATTTAAAAAAAATAAATTTCTAAATTTGAATGCAGATTTTTAGAGAATATCGCCAGAAACATTTAGAGGTATGCCACTTCAAAATCCGATCAAGATAAGTTGAGCTATGGAGTTTAGAACTTCAGCCTTGGGACATATCTTAATTTTTTTGAATTTCTTCATCAAAAAAATGACAAAAAAATGTAAAAAAAATAAATTTCTAAATTTGAATGTAGATTTTTAGAGAATTGCGCCAGAAACATTTAGAGGTATGCCACTTCAAAATCCGATTAAGATAAGTTGAGTTATGGAGTTTAGAACCTCAGCCGTGGGACATTTTTTAATTCTTTTGAATTTCTGCAACATCATAACATCCAAAAAATGACAAAAAAATTAAAAAAAAATAAATTTCTAAATTTGAATGCAGATTTTTAGAGAATTGCGCCAGAAACATTTAGAGGTATGCCACTTCAAAATCCGATTAAGATAAGTTGAGTTATGGAGTTTAGAACCTCAGCCATGGGACATTTTTTAATTCTTTTGAATTTCTGCAACATCATAACATCCAAAAAATGACAAAAAAATTAAAAAAAAATAAATTTCTAAATTTGAATGCAGATTTTTAGAGAATTCCGCCAGAAACATTAAGAGGTATGCCACTTCAAAATCCGATTAAGATAAGTTGAGTTATGGAGTTTGGAACTTCAGCCTTGGGACATATCTTAATTTTTTTGAGTTTCTTCATCAAAAAAATGTAAAAAAAATAAATTTCTAAATTTGAATGCAGATTTTTAGAGAATATCGCCAGAAACATTTAGAGGTATGCCACTTCAAAATCCGATTAAGATAAGTTGAGCTATGGAGTTTAGAACCTTAGCCGTGGGACATTTTTTAATTCTTTTGAATTTCTGCAACATCATAACATCAAAAAAATGACAAAAAAATGTAAAAAAAATAGATTTCTAAATTTGAATGCAGATTTTTAGAGAATATCGCCAGAAACATTTAGAGGTATGCCACTTCAAAATCCGATTAAGATAAGTTGAGCTATGGAGTTTAGAACCTTAGCCGTGGGACATTTTTTAATTCTTTTGAATTTCTGCAACATCATAACATCAAAAAAATGACAAAAAAATTTAAAAAAAATAAATTTCTAAATTTGAATGCAGATTTTTAGAGAATATCGCCAGAAACATTTAGAGGTATGCCACTTCAAAATCCGATCAAGATAAGTTGAGCTATGGAGTTTAGAACTTCAGCCTTGGGACATATCTTAATTTTTTTGAATTTCTTCATCAAAAAAATGACAAAAAAATGTAAAAAAAATAAATTTCTAAATTTGAATGCAGATTTTTAGAGAATTGCACCAGAAACATTTAGAGGTATGCCACTTCAAAATCCGATTAAGATAAGTTGAGCTATGGAGTTAAGAACCTTAGCCGTGGGACATTTTTTAATTCTTTTGAATTTCTGCAACCATCATAACATCCAAAAAATGACAAAAAAATTAAAAAAAAATAAATTTCTAAATTTGAATGCAGATTTTTAGAGAATTGCGCCAGAAACATTTAGAGGTATGCCACTTCAAAATCCGATTAAGATAAGTTGAGTTATGGAGTTTAGAACCTCAGCCGTGGGACATTTTTTAATTCTTTTGAATTTTTGCAACATCATAACATCCAAAAAAATGACAAAAAAATTAAAAAAAAATAAATTTCTAAATTTGAATGCAGATTTTTAGAGAATTGCGCCAGAAACATTTAGAGGTATGCCACTTCAAAATCCGATTAAGATAAGTTGAGTTATGGAGTTTAGAACCTCAGCCGTGGGACATTTTTTAATTCTTTTGAATTTCGGCAACATCATAACATCAAAAAAATGACAAAAAAATGTAAAAAAAATAAATTTCTAAATTTGAATGCAGATTTTTAGAGAATATCGCCAGAAACATTTAGAGGTATGCCACTTCAAAATCCGATTAAGATAAGTTGAGTTATGGAGTTTGGAACTTCAGCCTTGGGACATATCTTAATTTTTTTGAATTTCTTCATCAAAAAAATGACAAAAAAATGTAAAAAAAATAAATTTCCAAATTTGAATGCAGATTTTTAGAGAATATCGCCAGAAACATTTAGAGGTATGCCACTTCAAAATCCGATTAAGATATGTTGAGTTATGGAGTATAGAACTTCAGCCTTCGGACATTTCTTAATATTTTTTGAATCATGACATCAAAAAAATGACAAAAAAATGTAAAAAAAATAAATTTCTAAATTTGAATGCAGATTTTTAGAGAATATCGCCAGAAACATTTAGAGGTATGCCACTTCAAAATCCGATTAAGATAAGTTGAGTTATGGAGTTTAGAACCTCAACCGTTGGACATTTTTTAATTATTTTGAATTTCTGCAACATCAAAACATCAAAAAAATGTAAAAAAAATAAATTTCTAAATTTGAATGCAGATTTTTAGAGAATATCGCCAGAAACATTTAGAGGTATGCCACTTCAAAATCCGATTAAGATAAGCTGAGCTATGGAGTTTAGAACCTTAGCCGTGGTACATTTTTTAATTCTTTTGAATTTCTGCAACATCATAACATCAAAAAAATGACAAAAAAATGTAAAAAAAATAAATTTCTAAATTTGAATGCAGATTTTTAGAGAATATCGCCAGAAACATTTAGAGGTATGCCACTTCAAAATCCGATTAAGATAAGTTGAGCTATGGAGTTTAGAACTTCAGCCTTGGGACAAATCTTAATTTTTTTGAATTTCTTCATCAAAAAATGACAAAAAAATGTAAAAAAAATAAATTTCTAAATTTGAATGTAGATTTTTAGAGAATTGCGCCAGAAACATTTAGAGGTATGCCACTTCAAAATCCGATTAAGATAAGTTGAGTTATGGAGTTTAGAACCTCAACCGTTGGACATTTTTTAATTCTTTTGAATTTCTGCAACATCATAACATCAAAAAAATTACAAAAAAATGTAAAAAAAATAAATTTCTAAATTTGAATGCAGATTTTTAGAGAATTGCGCCAGAAACATTTAGAGGTATGCCACTTCAAAATCCGATTAAGATAAGTTGAGTTATGGAGTATAGAACCTCAGCCTTCGGACATTTCTTAATATTTTTTGAATCATGACATCAAAAAAATGACAAAAAAATGTAAAAAAAATAAATTTCTAAATTTGAATGCAGATTTTTAGAGAATTGCGCCAGAAACATTTAGAGGTATGCCACTTCAAAATCCGATTAAGATAAGTTGAGCTATGGAGTTTAGAACTTCAGCCTTGGGACAAATCTTAATTTTTTTGAATTTCTTCATCAAAAAATGACAAAAAAATGTAAAAAAAATAAATTTCTAAATTTTAATGTAGATTTTTAGAGAATTGCGCCAGAAACATTTAGAGGTATGCCACTTCAAAATCCGATTAAGATAAGTTGAGCTATGGAGTTTAGAACCTTAGCCGTGGGACATTTTTTAATTCTTTTGAATTTCTGCAACATCATAACATCAAAAAAATGACAAAAAAATGTAAAAAAAATAAATTTCTAAATTTGAATGCAGATTTTTAGAGAATTGCACCAGAAACATTTAGAGGTATGCCACTTCAAAATCCGATTAAGATAAGTTGAGCTATGGAGTTTAGAACTTCAGCCTTGGGACAAATCTTAATTTTTTTGAATTTCTTCATCAAAAAATGACAAAAAAATGTAAAAAAAATAAATTTCTAAATTTTAATGTAGATTTTTAGAGAATTGCGCCAGAAACATTTAGAGGTATGCCACTTCAAAATCCGATTAAGATAAGTTGAGCTATGGAGTTTAGAACCTTAGCCGTGGGACATTTTTTAATTCTTTTGAATTTCTGCAACATCATAACATCAAAAAAATGACAAAAAAATGTAAAAAAAATAAATTTCTAAATTTGAATGCAGATTTTTAGAGAATTGCACCAGAAACATTTAGAGGTATGCCACTTCAAAATCCGATTAAGATAAGTTGAGTTATGGAGTTTAGAACCTCAGCCGTGGGACATTTTTTAATTCTTTTGAATTTCTGCAACATCATAACATCCAAAAAATGACAAAAAAATTAAAAAAAAATAAATTTCTAAATTTGAATGCAGATTTTTAGAGAATTGCGCCAGAAACATTTAGAGGTATGCCACTTCAAAATCGGATCAAGGTAAGTGGAGTTATGGAGTATGGAACTTCAGCATTGGGACATTTTTTAATTTTTTTAATTTCTACAATCATAACATTGCGCCATTTGCAGGACAATAAATGACGAAATTTCTGGTATATTTTCATCCAATAACTTTCGGATCCCCCGACACATTTTCTTGCAAACATCTCTATCCAGTGAGTAATGCGTGGTGGCAAAACGTGGCACTTGGAGTGGCTTCGAATGCGGCCCACGTTGTGTTGCGTGTGCGTCTCGAGATCTGGACGTCTCTCCCCTCCCAAGCGCCCAAGCTCCCGAACTCGCAGGAAGCCACGCTCCCCAGTGCTCCTTTCCCGCTGTGCATTTATGCTGGTACCCGTAATTGCCCAAAGACAAGGAAATGGGGCATGGGGCATGGGGCTTGGAAGGGCAGGAGCTGCTGGGTTTCGGGTCCTTGGCATTATTTAAATAGTTACTGCGGGCCAAGATTTCAGTAAGTGCTGTCGTTGGAGTTCCGCGGCGACAGTCTGTATGAAAACAGTTTCGGGTAACCGAAGGAGAGCAAAACCACTATTTAATTTGCATTTGATCTGAATGTTTTCATTGCGGCCGTTTGGGGCCCCTTAATGTTATAATTTATGGGCTGCAAGTGCAATGAAATGGGTTTTCTTCAAATCCCAGAATCTGCTCCGAAGAAGGCATCGGCCCCATGGGGCGCATTTAGTGTCATTTGGCTAATGGCTTTTAAATTGGTTTGGTCGATTCGAGCCAACTTCTTCGATTTCTGCAAATTCGACTCGAAATGAATTCGTACTCCAGAGGCGATTGTTTAATTGTATCATTACCATAATGGCCAATATGATGATGTCTGTGTTTTAGGGTCTTGCGGGTTCTTCAATGGCCAACTGTTTGATTTATTGACAATATTACTTGCATAGCTCTGCTTACTCATTATACACTTGTCCTTCATTCAAATTCCCCTTGTTCGGTACACTTTTTACATGTACATGTATGTATGGGGTGCGATGATGGCCAAGTCTGCCACGTCTGCCTCTTACATCACCTTTCCATCAAGATCTCGTCAATCGGAGCTACCGTTTCAATTTAGATCTTCTGCGGGCAAGGCTTTTCAGAGAACGAAATAAGGGGACGTTGCGAGATGGCTAATCTGAAGCGCCGTTAGGCAATCCGGAAACTTGATGACCAGGGCCTTGCTGCTGAGTCGTGGATCTTGGTTATGCTTCCGAGGTGGGCGTAACACAGTCAAATAAAAGAAACGGTACATTCGTGGCCAAGAAGAGTCAGGAAGAGTCAGGAAGAGTCAGGAAGGCCGGCCCTCGTCTTTGCGCCAGTAAATGACGGGCATCACGATGAGCTATCCACCGCGGAATCAGTAATTATTACTGGCGTTTCTTTTAATATAAGCCATTGGGATCATACCCACACTTTCTGGCAAAAATTGATGAACACCGTACATAGTACAACTAAAAATACAACTAGAATGTTAACTGAATTAAATGAGGTAATTATGTCACATTGCAGTTAGCCAACCAAAATATATCACTTAAGTATCCCCTTTTAGTGTAGTGTCAAACTGCTTCACTACTATTTCCAAAGACGCTACAATTTGTTTCCGTGCTACAGCTGGAGCTGATCTTGGCATCCAGGCATCCAGGCATCCAGGGACCCATAAAGCAGCCAAGAGCCCTAAGAAGAAACCAGACAAGACCCGCGGAATCCGCTGCTCCCGTCGATGGTGTTGATTGTGCGCCAGTCAAGTGTAAGTTGCACATTAGTCAAAAGGAAGGGAAAACACAAACAAATACAAAAGGCAGCCGATAAAAGTAAACAGGTCCTCGAAATGTGCGGGAAAAAAAGAAGAAACTGAGGAGAGAACTTAAGCGGCTTAGGTCCGCGAACTCCATGAATGAATCCCACCGAAACCCGATTGCCAATTGCCAACTGGAACTGGTACCGGTATCGCAGCTCAGCACGGCGACTTGCCAACTGGCCAAGAAGTCCATTCACCACGTGATCTTCGCTTGGTCTTTTTTTGGACTTTAGCAGCTTCACCAAACCTGGCTCCAAACTAAAGCGCAGCCCCGAAAACTATCTATTTGTAGAAAGCTCACTGAGATAGCTGGCCATCGTCAAGTGCTTGCTAGGCCAACTTTGAACTTTGAGGAGCGGCCAGGCCTAGAACCCTGCTGTTACGTAAACGTGATTGAGAAGTAGAGTGAATTGAGCTCGATTCCTGTTTTAATTACAAGCAACGAGAGCCGAAAGACCCGTCCGTGTGTGTGTGTGTGTCTGCACTCGCCGGTTCGAGCCATTCGAATTCCAGATCGCTCCTTAATCCACTTGTTCAAACGCTGTTGATACTCATATGCTTTGTCAGTTGATTCGCTAATATGACGTCTGATGCGGCTGCGAAAATTTGCACTTTTGACTTGGGCGCACCGGACTTTTAATTTGGGCCCCGTGGAGCAGGACGCCGCGGACGGACTGGGTCCGCAAAATAAATAAAGCCTGAATAATGGGCTAAGCTACCTCAGCAGCAGCATTCCATCTCTTATCCCGCGCCTTCCTTTCGGGATCTCTCATTTGGAATGGGATGGGATGAGATGAGATGGGATGGGATGGGATGGGATGGGATGGGATGGGATGGGATCTTCCCCTTCAAAAGTCACTCATTAAACACAATTTTGGCCAGGTAGTGTGTTTGATTTGGACGCGATTTGCTGGCGGTGCACGTGTTGCGAAGGAAGTGGCTTCATATTGCAGCCCATCCTGCAATCTTCCATGATGTGTTCGCTCGCTCATCAGAGATAATAATGTGCCATTAAGTGCACTGATAAAAACTCTGCGTAATATCTGGCTTTCAAAACGCAGCGGTATATTTAAATGTTCTACTTACTTTCGAGTTCCAAATCAATTGACGTTCTAAATGGCTGGTTCATGGGGGAATACATTTGAAATTATAGTTTTATGCCCTGCATTTTTTCGGTGTACAAATAGCGGTTCACTCGCGCTCACCAGGACATCAAAATGTAGCGTTTTGTCCAGTTAGTTCTCGCTGCTTTTACTCGTCAGTACATTGGGTGACCCCTTGAGTAGTACCCTTGTTTTCTAAGATTCAAAGATTCTAAGATTCAATGCCGGACTCACTTCATTAGGCATTCAGCGCTTTTAATTATGCGCGCACTCTGAAAGAATTTTAATTTGGACTCGACGGAGTTGATTGTGCAATTTATTGTCAGCAAACAATTGCGAGAGTGAAATGATGAATGCTTCGCAGCCACGCACAGTTCTTAGGATTGGATCTGCGAGCCGGGCAGCGGATTCTATGGCGCATTATGCACTCAAATTAATTTATGTTCACTGCTCAAGCTGGGGCGATCGACACCAGCAGGACACACTGTACCTGAATCCACTGAATCCACTGAATCCACTGAATCCATGGGAGTCTCAGAATAATTATCCTCCAGCGCCAGAGAGTAACATTTTATTTGCACTTGTTTTCTCCATTCTCCAGTGCAATATTGCAATTATAACAGGCTTTGCCTAATTGTTTCAGGTTATAAAAGAGTTAGGCACGCCGTCCGTTTGCTGGTGCGAGGTGCGCACAGGGTATCCCTAAGGTCTGTATGCGAACGCGATCGTTCTAGACTCCCGTCTGGTTCACACCGCAATTTGTGCCGGACTCGCCGACCGCCGCCTCTGTTTGTTTGTTTGTTTCCGCGGCTGCTCCCGATGCACTATGCAGACTCCAGATCCGATCCCGGTCCCGGATCCTATGCCGCTGGTGCTCCTGGTGCTGCTGCAATTACGCGCTGCACTTTGATTCACAGCTCCTTCTGATCCCCACTCGGCACTCGGCACTCGGCACTCCCCTCCCCGCCTGCCACACAACTCAAAATGTTCGTGCTTAAGCGCTATTAAGTGGCAAAAATCGCACGCGCATCAAGCATACAGACAGACTTTAAAATGGAGCTGCGCCCTCGGTCTGGCGATGGGTTTTCGGATGTGTTTTCGGTATGGGGGTACAGAGAGAGAAATAATGCACTGCAATCAAACTACTCCCAAACTTACTCACATACTCATCCAACAGAACAGAACGTATCCAAACATTCAACTACAACTACATTCTGTGTGTGTACCTTCTTCTTCATCATGTTGATTCTACTACCGAAAACCCGCACTTTTCGCGCAGTGCCCTGTCCAGTAGAAAAGGGGCAATCTGTCGACGTGGCCACGCGCATGCCCAATGACCAGCAAATGAAGACTTGCGGATCCTGGCCAAATGTGGTGGCCGCCTGCGTGTTGCTTATAATTAAAAAAACATGCCCAAGAAGCCCGAGAAATCGGGCATTTCGGTGGGAGACTGGCCGCGCTGCACTCCACCAAATCAACTTATTTGCCTTTCCATTGAAATAATTAGTTCAAAGTTAAATATTGACTGCCCAGCCGGGGTCCCCGGTGACTTGTGACTTGTGGTCGCAGAAAAACCCAACCGCCCCACCCAACCGATCTCGATCCCAAGCACATTGAATCTCTGGGGCTTATCGCATTTAGGAGCGGAATTAATCGATTTGCGGGTGCGAAAACATTGGTGCGGCTTTAATTGATGCGAGTCCAGCACGACACCATCGCGGATGTTTGGGAAAACCAGGAGGAGAGCTCTCGCCTTGATTGGCTTGCACTGGTCTTGGGAACTTGTGCGACAACTGCGGACTATCGTTTATCGATCAATTGCAAATAGCAACTGAAGATGAAGGCGTAAGCTCAAAGCAACTCTGAAATTCGTGTACATATCTATATGCATATCTATAGTCATATTGGCTTGCCAAAGTAACTACGTTATTCAAGGAAACATGGCAATGAGTATTCGATTCCTATGTTAACAAGAAAGCAGCATTTAGTTGATTAATGGGGGCCCAATAGATCCCAATAGATCCCAATAGATCCCAATAGATCCCAATAGATCCCAATGGAATGAAACACATTCCTGGCCACCTCTGACTGGCACAACAATGCATACAAGGAGTGCAGTTTGTGTGGTCCTGCGGCAAGGACTTCGGTCTTCGGTCTTCGGACTTCGGACTTCGAGGAACAGCAGGATATGCGCAAGCAACAATGCCCGGTCATGAATTGCATAAAGAGCCGCTGGCGAGGAACAACTCAATTAACTGACCCGCTCGAAAATGCATAAGTACGCAATTGTGATGGCCCAAGGAAGTGCACCGTGGGGGTTTCCGGCCAGAAACCAATACACCAACCGTCTTTATACACAGAAACATAAATATATTCGAGAGGAACGAAGAAGCGCAATTGTTAGCGAGGGAGGAAGTAATGAGCAGCCCGAACTTGGACCTGCAACTTTATTGGACGCGGATGTCCGGTGCAGAGTCTTAGCTTCACTCAAAAGATAAATACTACATCCGAATCCGAATCTGTAGTTTGTATGGCTATTGGGCCTAGCTGATCGAGCAGATCTATGGCAAAGTGAGCTTGTTAACGTGGCTAATGGAATATTTGCAATAATCCCTTAATAATCCCCTTTCTGCGCAACACAAACCCAACTTGCATTCGCTGCCCTGCAGTTGGTAGTCAGTAAACTGAAATGAGAACTGCTCCTCTGCGCGGCTCGCCCATAAAAATTAATACGCATTCTTAATCGGCAGTCCTCTGCTCACGTGAACTGATTTATGAAGGAGTTGCGCTGCCGGTCGTCAGTTGGTCATAAAAATTTGTCAATTTAATTGAACTTACAATCTTAGAATTTCTGAGCTCACTTTAATGGCCAGTTTGCTCATTGTCGTCATTGCTGCTCAGCTTTAGAATTTTTATCGCGATTGAAATTGACGTTGCGTTGACATTTCACAATGGTTCGTTCAGTAAAAAAAGGGGAGTAATCAGAAAATACTGATGACGACATCAAGTAATTAAAGGCGAGGACATATTGTGGGAAATAACTTAATCTCGACTGTGGGTCAAGTTAGCAAGTTAGTTGATAAGAAGTATCTACGAGTAGATCATTTTCAAAGCGTTTTTAATAATCAAGCTGGTCGTGATGCGAAGAATGTCGACTCCTCGTTTTTTAGTTAATGGCAGTGCCGCTTGGAGAATTCAATTTTATCGGAGCATTTTTTATATGTTCATTTACAAGAGTAAACGATCACTTAAGCGCCAAATGCCCAATCATTTCCACTCACAATTATCTGCACATTGTTGCCATTACTCAACAGGCTTTCCAATTTGGTCATCCATTAGTTTTTATTGATTTTTGTGCAACATTTTTCTAATTTGCAGTCCCAAAACGAACCACAGACGGCCAGCGCCAGTGGCGAGAAGCGAGACTCAAGGAGAGATCTTGACCAACTTCGATGGCACATATCAACGGCCAACAGCCAACAGTCAACAGCCAACAGCCAACAGCCTGGGTGGTCCTCATCTACAGGACCAGCCATCATCTTCCAAGTGAAGTGCTCCGAACACTCGCCTCAAAAATCAACTCAACTGGCTGGCATGTAAAGTAAATGGGGCGCGTTTTATGCAAAAAGAAACGATCCACAACTGCGACTCTCAGAAGGGAAAACCAAAATGTAAGAAAGCGCAGAAAACAAGTCGAATATCGGATGCACTTTGTACAATTTGGATTCCTTCATTTGAAATCAGTTCTATGGACAACTCAGTTGATGCCGTGCAATAGAAAAAATAGAAAGAAACACGCGTTTTGAGAGGCATTTCTCCTTTACCAAAGACGTTCTTTTGATTTGAATGCATATCAATATGAAGTTCATTCGAGGCCAAACTCAGTATACCCTTTGAGAGGGTAGGCAGCAAATTGAAAAACAAGTTCATCGAGATCGCGGCCACAAACTTAGCCCAGTGATGGCTATCGATCAACGCCCGGTTCCTTCTGAGAGTCCGATCCGATCTTGGAGTCCAAGTCCCAAGTCCCAAGTTCAATGAATGGGGTTGATGTATACGAGTATAATCCCCCACTGAACGGCGAGTGCAGCCAAAAAACGGTTAAGCGCACTAATAAAAAGCAATTAGTAACTATCTGCACTGGCATTAACGGAGTTTCGGGTCCGACTCGCAATGTGGGTCATTCCATTGGGCAAACATTTCATTAGGCTGCCAGAAACCAATCCCAAGGATCGGAAACAAACTTGCGCACACAGAAAAGAAAACGCATTGAAACCACTTCATGTTTGCAATCCCCACTTCTTGTCATTTGGCATTTTAATAGAATGATATAATCGTACATATTATTATATATTATATTATATTATATTTATGTATAATTATCGCATCAGTCAGTTCTTGTTATCACTGTACTATGGAAGGGTGTACGAGCATGGGGAAAACGTGGAAATGCAATTATAGCATTTCCCTGTCGCAGGACAGGGAACCTGTGTGCGGTGGGTCCTTGTTCCCAAGTCCCTAATTAGTCGTCCTCCCAGCCGATACCTATCGCTTGAGCAGGACGCGTGTCCCTCTCCGCGGTGGCTTCTGTATCAATTAGTAGCTGCTTCTCCCGTATCTACGGTCCTCAAGGGTTGCGAGTTGCGGTAGGTGAAAGTCGTTGGAATCCGGGGACATTAGTTATGCTCGTAAAATGCTGCGTGCTAGCCCAGCATCCTTCGAGAGCCCCGGATCTGTAGCTACATATTTAAGAAGTTTACAAAATGGAAGAGGAAGTACCGATTGTATCTCGTTAGCGAAAGTTATGACTTGCTTGGTTGGGTCTTTTGGGCCTGCGTGTGTTCCTTATCAGTGAAAACTAATTTTTATAGATATGGCTAGAGAGGCCAGAGGCTAATGGCTAGGATGACTCACAGGGAAGCTGAAGTTCCCTTTCTTCTGCTCCTTGTTCCTGGTCCTTACCATTTGGATTCGATTGCGGCGGCACTGATACATAAGCCACGACTAACTTTTATGTCCGAAGTACCGAGGAATACCAAGAATCTTGCCTGCCAATTCGTAACCCAAACACAAGTCGTTGGGCAAAGCAAATAAAATTATCTTATTACAAATTATGCCCCCAAAACCTCAGAGGATTGGAGGAGGGATACACCGAGACCGAGGATCGCGGGCTCGGAACTCAAAGGATCACGAGAGCAGACGCTAAATAGATTATGTCAAATGATCAAAATCACATAATAAATTCACTTGGGGAATGAAGTGAGGCCGCGGGCTGCGGAATAAACGCATCCAAAATCAAACAAGCCAGGGCGTTGCACCTGGGGGCGTGGTCTTAGCCCCCAAATGCCCCCCCCCCCCCCCCCCTGAACCCTCTAAGCCCGCTGCACTGCACTCTTTAATACGATTTTACATGGAATGATTGCGGCAAGCCTCCAAATTGCCTGGCATCGATTATTGTTTTGCATGTGGCCGACACACTGCAGCCGATATGGGTTCCCCATTCCCCATGCCCCATGCCCCATGCCGCATGCCCCATTTCCCCCGCATGACCCCCCTTCCCCAGTTTAACCCCCTTTCGCCGACGGCGCTTTCATGCGCTTCATGTTCGATCTTCCCGAAGAACGAATCCCGAAACTGATAACGCACCACCAGAAACAGAACCACCTCGCAAGCTCCAAGGAGGTGCGGAAGTTTTAGCGAAAACAATAAAATATTGATCCGACCGCACAATAAATTCAAAGCCTAAGTACAAAGGAACTCGTGGGCTAAGCATCGGAAATCGGAGGAGTCTCTCACACTTTGCGTGCAAAAATCGATCAGGCGAAATGAAATTGAAGTTAAAACGCAGCGCCCGAGGTCCGAGGGCGATCCAGCATGCCCAAGATATTTATCTCCAGCTCTCAGAGAACGAAACAAGAAATCTGCTCCCACTCCGTAGATACTTGGCTGGATAAAAGTGCGGCAACTCGCGTCTTTAAACTATATTTGATGTCGCATGAGCCAACTGGCTCAAAAGAGATAAATTCTCCAAGAGTCACCATCATACATATAACTATCAGATTCCGAACTGCTTTTCTCTCAGTGCAGCCCAAGTTCACAGCGGGCCAATGACTTCCACGAGCTTCTCCAGTCGGCATTTGCGTGTGAAAATCCTTTGAAATGGGATAGACCAAACCCCATAAGAAGCATTCATTGTTCGGTTGACACATTTGGGCAGAGCGAAATCGATTTGCGAATGGTTGAGTGAATTTGTGATCGCCCCCGCTGCAAGTGGCAAAGTGTAAAAAATGCATTTGCCTTGCCATACAGACTCATCATCGGTTTCTCCTGTTTCCTCGGATGCAGTGTGCGGTGCCTTTCGCTACGGGTGATAAATTTTCAATTTGTTTGACTTCAGCACCCACGCAAAGGATCCTCGGACCTATATATATATGTACCCAGTGCATATATACGGTTGCCGCTGAGGTAATGGTATATTATCACTGGAAATATCACCATTCTTCGGTGTATGTTTAGACACTGTTGTATTCCGATTATTATAATCAAAGATGTTAAGATGTACGTACGTACATACGTGTATGTACATATGTATGTACATGGCAGCGATTGGTAGCGCAACTAATTCCAATTGACACTGCTGCACGGGAGGAAACCCGTGCTCATCACGGCCCATTGTGTGTAGTGCAACATTAGGTCATGGCGAATCAAGTGCCTGACACCTCAGGGTGCAACTACACTACGCTTCCCTTGACCTTTGTCCTCTGCCTTGGCATCTCTGCATACATTTGATACAATAGCTTTTTGTTTTACTCCCGACTCTCCTCCTCGTGTATTTTGTGTGCGTCCTGGTGGGTCCGGCCCCTGGTCCATAGACACTCTCACACCTTTCAGTGGAACCTGACATCTCCATTAGAAACTGTCGGCCAGTCGAATTACCATTTCCCCGGCCAGGTGCCAGAGCGAATTCGTTGTTTTCCATTTGAATGAGGTGTGTGTCATATGGGAGAAAAAAGAGAAGTCAATAGAGAAGCCAGTCGGTATCCAAGGAAACAATGTTCTTATCGCGCTTTTCGAGAAATTTTAATTGGGGATTAACAAGAGGTGAATTTTGTAGTGATAGCACACATTAATCATACATTGATAACACGTAGATACAAAAGTTAAGGCAAGTTATCGCAGTGAGCCAGTCATATGGTGAAATACATAGGCAGAATGATGAAGGTATTCAGTCCGAACTAAATTTAATAAAATACATAAGTAAATACATAAGTCTTCCTGCCTAGCTGAGATGTAGGTCGGTAGAAAATGGGAAAAATAATAATAAAATTAACAAACTTGTCTCTGAAATCTTTCTAGCTTTTATAGTTCCTGAGATCTCAATGTTCGCCACGGATGAACAGACAGACGGACGGACATACGGACATGGCCAGATCGACTCGGCCATTGATCCTGATCGAGAATATATATACTTTATATGGTCGGCAACGCTTCCTTCTGCATTTCACATACTTCTCCACGAATCTCGTATACCCTTATACCCTACGAGTAACGGGTATAATTCTTTGATTGATTGTTGTACAATCGCGGGAATCACACACACTACACTACACGGCTATCGTTATCGGTAAGCTCAACTTTTATACCAGTTAGACCCAGCACATAAGGGTATATGGTATCTGGTAGAAGGCATGAATAATCTAAAAAGGAGCGTTTTCGCCTCACAAAGTATATACATTAAAGGATTGGGAGCACTTATCAAGTGATGTCTCAAAGTAGAAACTCCCAAAGAAAAATTATTCTTTTTTGGCAGAGTAAGGGGTGTCGGAGGGTCGAGACACTCGACTACAGCGCTTCCTTGTCCGTGTTTATAAGAACCGCATTAGATAGTAAAATCACAGTCAGTCGTGTTTGTCGCTTGCTATTGGAAACATGGCCAGTTTTCAACTAAAGGCTGTTGTCTTTCTGGCCGGACTTCTAGTTTTGGTTGGCGAGGCCAATTCCAGCCTACACCGAATACC
Source organism: Drosophila orena (assembly GCA_005876975.1). Taxonomy (NCBI): domain Eukaryota; kingdom Metazoa; phylum Arthropoda; class Insecta; order Diptera; family Drosophilidae; genus Drosophila; species Drosophila orena. Next base: position 1,223,044 of record VCKV01000086.1, read on the forward strand.
CATTCAGAAATCGCCAAACTTCAGGCGCAGCCACAAAAACATTGTGGCCGAGAGGGATTTTGTTCAGCGGAAATACAGTCGCCAGTACGCCGCCAATGGATATCCCACGGAGCAGCTGTCCAACTTCGATAACTTTCAGTATTACGGAAATATAAGCATCGGCACCCCGGGCCAGTACTTCTTGGTGCAATTCGACACCGGCTCATCAAACCTGTGGGTGCCGGGGAGCTCGTGTACCAGCACAGCGTGTCAGGATCACCAGGTCTTCTACGAAGACCAGTCCACTACCTATGTGGCCAATGGAACGACCTTCTCCATAACCTACGGCACCGGCAGTGTTTCTGGTTACCTGTCCGTGGATAGCGTAGGCATTGCCGGCTTGACGGTGCAAAGCCAGACGTTCGGTGAGGTGACCACCGAGCAGGGAACCAATTTCGTGGATGCGTACTTCGATGGCATACTGGGCATGGGATTCCCCTCTTTGGCCGTGGACGGAGTCACCCCGACGTTTCAGAACATGATCAGCCAGGGTCTCGTCCAAAGCCCGGTGTTTTCATTTTTCCTGAGGGATAACGGCAGCGTAATCTATTACGGAGGTGAACTCATCTTGGGCGGCTCGGATCCCTCGCTCTACAGTGGTTCCCTCACCTACGTGGATGTCATTCAGACCGCATACTGGAAATTCCAAACGAATTATATCAAAGTCGGCAGTACTGTAATTAGCGTTTTTGCCAACGCGATTGCGGACACTGGAACATCGCTGATCATAGCGCCTCAAGCGCAGTACTCACAGATTTCCCAATTATTTAATGCCAACTCGGAGGGACTCTTTGAATGCAGTTCCACTTCCTACCCGGACCTAGTAATCAACATTAACGGCGTGGACTTCCGAATCCCAGCCAAGTATTACATCATCCAGGAGGAATACTTCTGCTCGCTGGCCATTCAATCCATAAACCAGGACTTCTGGATTATGGGCGATGTGTTTCTGGGTCGCTTTTATACCGAATTCGATGTGGGCAACCAAAGGCTGGGATTCGCGCCCGTGAACTCGGCAGTTTCCTTAAGTTTCCAAGTGCATCTGTGGCGGATCTTGACTCTACTGCTGGCTTGTGGCACGTGGAAGCTGAGGAATTAGCTTAATGACTTGGGGCTCAAGTATTTCCCAAAGTGTATAAGTCTTACCCATCGACAGAAATTGAAATATATCGATATTCACAACCGCACATGTAGTATGAGTTATTTCCTTCTGAGTCATGGCTCTAATGACTAGACAGGTACTTAGATATCTTAATCAAAACTATCTGTAAGCATGATATCTAGTTGTTAACGAACCTTGGTAGCATTGGTAACTGTAAGCCCGCGATCCAGAACTTGCCTGATTGAGTTGCAATTGAGCTGGGCAGCAGGAAGAGATGCGTTTGGCCAAATCAATGTTTTTTAGCTCCTCGCGGGGACCGTTCATCGGAAATTGTGCGGACCTAATTGGTCTGTTGTGTGATTTATTGTGAAAAAAAAAACAGAAATACAGAGGGCCCTGTAAAAACAACTCCTTCCGAAATTTGAACTCAGACTCAAACTCGAAGTGAAGTGGAGCCCATTGAGCGCATTATTTATGTGATGTTATTTTTTGTGCTTTAACCAAGGATTAGGACTCGCTTCTCCCACACGAAACGCAGCCGGTGGTCGAATCCCATCTAGATCACGACCAAATGCACTGGAAAAAACAGTGTGATACCCAACCTTAAGGTGGATTGTTTCTTTTCCCTACTAGATACAAAAGAAAAACCATTCATAACCACAATGCTGAACAGTTTTGCATGCGCTTTACTATACTTTTTGGCAGACTTGAAGTTTGAATTAAGATCGATAGCTATCCTGTTTCGCCAGAGTGTATGCGACGATCTCATGCTCATTCTCTAATGAGCCAAGCCACAACGGGCTTATAATTTATTGACCCAACCAGCCATTGCATCATTGGCCGAAGCTCATCAAACAACAATAAAACATTTGCTGCAATTGCGATCGGGGTTCAGATCGGGTTCGCTGTTGCAGGACCACCGGAATGTGACCCCAGCAAAGGGAGCCAACGGTGGAAAGGTGAGGAGTAATTCAAGTTCTGCAGAGGGGGGTGGGGGCAATCTGTCTCATTAGCCGCAGATTTATGGCTCGATCGGGCGTACGATCCTTGTTGGCTTGCCGTTGTTAGTCGGCCAGATAAATCACATTAAAATATTTGGCCAGCGCAATCGGAATCCTCGGCCGGGCTGTTCGGCTGACAAATCTCTTAACGAAATCAGTTAACAACTTAACTAATGATAATCAATACGCTTTTAAACAGCTAAAAGGGCTCGCATATCGCATCGTATGCCGAGGAATAATCTTTGATAACCACTTTGTCGATTCGCCACATCTGCAAATAGTTGAGGTGCCCAATGTAAAATGTTAGTATGCATTTGTTTATTTCAGGTACTACATTATAAAATTAACTTTTAAAATCACTGCTCATGCAGTTTGTAATCAAATTTAAAATATACAAATCATTCAAGCTCTCTACTTCAGTTGCCTAGTGCGAATGACATGATCACTGTTTAAAAACACCTCATCTAAAAAAGAAATATTTAACGATAATTTCGTTAACGCACTCCACCCCTTTTCCTTACGTATTGCGTAATGTAAGTGAACGACCTCTTACGTATTGAATGCTATTAACGTAATGCACATTTCGCGTGGCGTTACGTGGCCAGCCTTACGTGTCCAGAAATGGGAACATACAAAATCTGAAAATCACGCGTTTACATAGTCGCGCCTCTCGCACTTGATCATCGAAAAGCAAACGGCGCTTTTTTCATTCTATTATGTCCTTTTCTTTGTAGAGTTGACATTAGTATTTCTTTGGTAAAGTGTGCGTCGGTCGTGATTTTGCGCGCGGACTGAAATTATTGAAAATCAATGGAAACAATTGTCTCTGCCTGGAGAAGTAGCTTTGTTTAATTAATATTGGACTAACCTAATCAAATGTGCATACTGCAAAACATACATATTTCGAATCATTAAGATTGCCAGCTTTGCAAAATTAAGAAACGTGCATTCATGTGTATGTATGTATGTATGTTGGTAAAAAGTCTCAAAATCGGGAACTTGCTATTGCCGTGCCTCTCGCACTTGATTGACCGAAAAACTAACGGCGTTTTTTGTAGAGTTGACATTAGTTATTCGCTGCTAAAATGCGCGTCGGTTGTGATTTTCTTTGTGCGGATAGAAATCATTTAAAATCAATTGAAACTAGTAAGAAAATGAAATAAAATGGCAAAATAAAGCAATCAGAGTCCTACTAAAGGGCTTGCTGCATTCAAACTAACATTTTGCTTTGCGCGTTTTCGGCTTTCTTGTCTTTTTCTTGTTTCCCGTTTTTGTGCTTGTGTCTGTTTAATTTCTGAAAAAATGCAAATTAAATGTAAATAAAATGCAAATAAGATTTGCAACTATTTGCACCGTGGCTTTTAATCGTTTCCGCTCATTCTCGCATCGCCAAACTTTTTTTTCTGTGCAATTTTGTGTCGAACGCTACTATGTACATGCATATGTTCATATGTATGTATATTTCCGATTTGGAAGACTTTAATTTATAAATCGGGTAAGTGATACACATACATACACATGTACTAATTGCAAACTTATTTGAAGCGTTGTAAGAAATACAGTACATACATATGTACATATGTATTTTGATTCCAATTTCATGTCAGAAATATAACATGACTTTAACTGGAAAGTCTATGTGCGTATGTGTGTATGTGCGAGTGTGAGAGAGGCACTTGAAAATGGCGATAAAGAGCGCAATTTCTTCGAAATTCGACAGCATATTCGCTTAAGTCGTTACAGACAGAAGAAATACCGCAAGTTTATTTTCATAATTTGACTGCCAAGCAGTAATGTATTCCCATTTCCAAAAAACATTTGGAGACTGGAAGCAGATCCATACGAACTAGTTTAGCGGCATGCTGCCCGACGACCTATGTACATATGTATGTAAGTGATTATACTCGATGAATTATTGTAAAGCAGCAAGCACATGGCGGATATTATCATCAGATATTATTTATCTTAATCTGCTGCATCGCTGCATCGGGCCACGCTTAATTGCAAAAGGGGGAAAACTTGCTGCGCTGCCCTGCCACGCATGCGGCACACTTTTGCGCCCGAAAACTGTGTAATTTGTAGCAATTTGGTTTAAAGCCAACTGCAACTGGCGAAGTAGAGGGAATACACATGCATACATATGCATACATAAGTATGTAAACGTATGTACATACGAGTATCGAGCATGCGTATATGATAACAACCAACGCGAAACTGGGTCAAAGTTTTAAAGTCAGCTTTTTGGAGATCGCTTGGTCATAAATGAAATTAACGACGATCCCTGTGATCGTCCGCTCCCAGTTTTAAATTCGGTCTCTGGTGTGGTGGCACAATAAAAATTTAGTTTAATGAAAGTGTTTTCGGTTGCTGCGGTGTTTTGATGGCTTGATTGCCTTCGCTGGATTATGATGTATTCCAGAGCTGCACAGGAAGAAATTAAAAGAGCTATGAGAGCCAAAAGAGCTATGTGTAACTATTTTGTGGGCAAAAGTCATCTTGCAACTATTATAAATATTTTATGAAAGTTCTTGCATCACCTATACTTTCTGTGATTAAAGTAATGATCTCTATATGCATGCGCCTCAATGTGCGCCAAAGGTACATCAATGGATTTAGTTGAGTAAAGCTGGGGGCACCAACATCTTGGCATTGGGACAAATATATAATAATTATGTGATATCGGGGCATCATGCCCGACAGTTAAGCCCCACGGGATGTAGGTTGCATGGAAAGTTTATCAATTAAAAGCGTTTACCCGGATCAAAAGGGATCAAAAGCCGAGTTGAGTCCGAAGTCCTTCCGAAGAGCAACACGCCCACTTAATCGGACCTTGTTAACTGGAATCAGCAACCGGGCACCTCGATGGCTTCCCCTTCGGTCAAGTGACTTAATTAGCATGCCAAAAGAAGCTACAAGAGCTTCCCCGAGTGATCGAATCAATCAAAAATACTATCCAAAAAAATCAGCGGAAAAGCAACGCTACAATGTACTGACCTGCCCTGCCCGAAACTTTCTTTCCACTTGGATGGATGATGGGAAAGTTTGCCAGCAACTGGCCAAAAGAGCAGGAGCAGGAGCAGGAGCAGCAGTAATAACTGAAGCAACTGGTGATGGATATGAAGGTGGCACCCAGCTTCACGAGCGAGCTAATTGAAATATTCTTAATCAGATCTCCCCACCGTAAGCAATCTTATGATGAGGAGCGAGGACCCGCGATGCATTTAATCCGCAATTACCCAGCAACCGATCGAGCCAGTGGCCACGGTTCAATTTAGCGTAACTAAAAATAAATCCCAATCCCCGAGATCTCCGGCAAGTGTGCGCCTTGTTAAGAGGGCCCTAGTCGGTTGCAGGTTCGCACACTGAGTCCTTTGCGCTTAACAAGGTGGGCGCGACTGCGCTGGCTGAAAGCCATCCCAAACCTCACAAAAAGTTCGCTTTAGTTTTTTTTTTGCTCACACTGAGAGAAAAGGTGTTGCTCAACCAAGGCGTTTTCACGAAAAAGTCGGAAAAACTTTCGTTCCAACCGTATGTTCGAAATTAGAAACACCTTTGCGCTTACAAATTAATAGGTTCTTTCATGATTACCTCTAGCCATGGTCATCCATGCCCCTTTTTTTCTCTGCAGACAGCGAGGAGAGTTCTTGATATTTCGGCTTTCCGAAGTACGAGTATACGCGCCACGTTGTTGAGATTAAAGAGCTGCCGTTTAGTGCCTACTTACGCGGCGATAAAAAGCGACGTGAAATTGCATTAAACGGTATGCCCCCAATGGTGAAATGAGCCGGCAGCCGGATTTGGGGCAAGCTTAACAAGCTTGTAAGTTTAAATGACTTTTTAAAAAGCTGCCGCGCAGCGCAGTGCGCGAGGTGGCCAAATGCAAAGCCCACATTAACCGGGCCGGCATGACTGACCGGCGACTGAAAACTGCGCACAGCCAGTGCAATTACAAGTAGCTTTAGAAGATTGGGAGCTGTAGATCGATAGTCGCAGAAGCGGCTAAGGCCGCGGCTCACCTGGCTGCCGCAGTGGGTAATTTTTATTGACATCCCCGCAGAAGCAGGGCTGAACCTAATGCTATTAAGCCTTCATGATCATCAGCATTCTGGCAGCAGGTACATCACTCACTTTGACTGCAAATCGGACACGATGACGGCCCAAGATCTCAGCCGCCGCATCCTCCTCTACGACTGCAACGGTGAACCGCTGGAGCATTAAACGGCTGGACCACAAGACCCGCCATGCCAACAATCTGTCCAAAAGCGATTAAGTTATAATGGTGCAAATGTCGGGCACAGTTTCTGAAATGGACCAGACAGCTTCTGAGCCATCATCATCATCGTCATCATCATCATCTAACTCGACGCGTCTTTGGCTTTGGCTTAAAGCAACTCCAATCCGAACCAATCCGCAGCCAAGAGGATCTGCGGGGGGACTGGCTTTATCGCGATGCGGTTGGAAAACTATTTACAAACTGTCTGACAGAGTTTTGACTGCTGTTCGGTGGTTCGGTGGTTCGGTGGTTCAGGGGCTCAAAGACTCACTGGCTCACTGGCTCACTGGCTTGTCGGTTGATGTCGCCGCTGTTGTTTTAGCGGCCGATTCACCACCACCAAGCACTACAACCAGCACCGATAATCGCCCGCTGATGATGATAGACGGATCTTTCGGAGCCGAAACAGAACTACAATGCCTCGTAGTAGATCTAAAGGATGAAGTCCAGCAAGCTGCAGGCATCACGCTGTTTTCTGTTTGGTATATGACTGGCATAGCGCACAGCACATAGCTTATATATACATGTGGAAATGGGCGTCACAGAAGGCGTGAGTGGCCTCCTTGACGCGCCGGCGCTGATTAAAACCCGCTCGCAAAAGTCACTTTTAAGATCTCCGGTCGGTCGGGCTATTCAATTTTATGGAGGGGCAGGCAGGCAGATAAAATGGATTCAGTTTCCGATTTGCCCAATGATAATCAATGAAAGAGATGTAATGCTCTCTGCAACATTGATGAAAATACGCTTTGTAACACATTATAATGTTTTTAATAACGGCACCTCAAGCAATAAGGCTTTCTAACTTGTACTAACACAGGAGTGAGTACCTACAATGTTATTGCTATTGGGACTATTCCATGATAGTACAAGGTACTACCCAAAATGTTGCCATGGATCATCATTTCAATTTTGTTGGCCAGCTGCATTAGCTATTGGCTCGGCGCTATTAACCAGAAAAATAAATGCCGGGAGTCCAAGGATCGACGATCGCTCAATCGACGGAAGATTGGAAGATTGGAAGGTTGGATGGTTGAAAGATTGAAAGACTGGAAGCGTTGGACTCCGCACACCATCTCGGCTGACGCGGAGATCGGGATCCCTGCACCCGATGCCCTCGGACAGAATCAATCTGTCTCACATGGAGACTTGGGAGTAATTGTCTGTAGCCCCAAGGAGCTGGCGGCTATTTGCACTATGGAGATTTGGGAGGCTATAATTTAGGTGCGGGAGCGCAATTTATCAAGATAGGGAGAGACCTTGTGATATATGGCCGGGGCCTAATGATAATGACGTGTCGAGGAGGCAAAGTCGGTCCCAAACCGCGCTTTGCCAACAAAAAGAAACGTCAATTCGAGTGCTCGCCGTGTGCCGCGATGCGAGGTGAGTTGGAGTAACGCGGTTTAGCTTATCGCGTGCGCTGGGCATGTGGAATTATTGATTTAAATTTGCCGTTTCTTTGACGTGTACTGATCGACGCGCGTTTGACACACTCGGCAAATGTTTACTCACTCGCCGCGGGTCGCTCTTCTCTGTTGACACACCAGTCGGCACAATTATGCAAGTTCATAACACCCACGCAGTCACTTAACCGATTCCCGATACAGTTCCCGAATTCACATACATATATAGATATATTTGCATTTCGAAGAGACAACGCAGTGCAAACAATTCCGCCGAAGTAACCGAGGCACGCGGGTCACGGCGATATCAGTGGACCGCCATTAAAAGTACTCTTCCCGCCGGCGATTCGAAAATGAAATCATAAAACGTAAACGGCGCACCAAATCTTCCTCAAACACTTCAATCTATGTTGTCTTGTTCAAGTGAATTTGAATATGAGCAACTGATATCCCTAATGTGGGTGTGATTATCTGCGGCCTGATTATCAATGCCTATGCTCATATGGGGTCTTATACTTTTTAAAGATATCTCGTGGCACGGCTCACTATCTAGCCCGGCTATTTGTATAACCAAGTAGTTTACATTGCATTGGACTTTAACTGGGCGGAAATGACAAATAAATGAATGCTCGAGAATTGTGTCACCCGATCGATTTGCAGCCGATCAATCGGCCTGCCAGCTAGGCTTGTGTTAAAAGTAATGATTTCAGGTGATCATCCTAGGTGAAATTTGAGTTGAAATAGATTGGTTTCGTGAGGAGCGTGATGAGCATGTTCATTTACATACCTCTCTTAACGCTCTACAATTTGACATGTGTCAGCATTTTTAGAGGCAATTCTTTATTTGCGATAAAAGCTAAAGAGGTGGCCTCTCCTTTGGCCCTTAAAACGCAGCCCATCCCTAGCTGTCTGATCCCCAGGATCCCCAGGAGCAATTTACGATGCGCTCCGAACAATTCAAATTCTAACAAACTGTACATCACGCGTTGACATCGTTATGACCCGATGAGATCGGATGAGACTAACTCGAATGAGATCGGTTCAGAGGGTTCAGAGGGGTGGGGTTCATGCATATGTCCGGTATGCATACAATGAAATTAAACCGCAGTTTATCACATTGCTCACATCAAACGTTCATAAACTGTTTTGTCTTCTGTCACAGGATCTTCTTTGAATTGCCACAGCTTCCCCTGGCGATCGATCGTTGGGCCGTTTCCATTTTTGATTGATCGCTTCATACGTTTCCCAAAGAAATGGGAGTACAAAATGTAAATCGCTCTGTGCCATGGTTAAATGTGAAATGGTTGAAAGGCATGAAAGGGCCAACAAGACATTGGCATCGATCATCATTTGGCGGTTTGACGATCAGCACGTCGGCGATGATAATCAAATCGGAGAAGTCTGATCAAGATCGGGAAGAAACGGCATGACATTGGCAACCATCATAATTTCACCTGTGCTCTGCTGTGCTGTATTCTGTACTGTACTGTCCTGTCCTTTCCCTTAAGATGTCTCGTCGTTTTTTTCGGGGACCCGGGAACGGATCTACCTACGCTGCGATCAGCGATCGGCGATCGGCAATCGATGCATAATTAAATTTAAACAAATCAAACTGCCAGTACAGCAGAGGAAACAGAAATCAAGTTGTACATTGAGACCACCAGCAGTTCGAGTCGAGTGGTTGGCGCAAGTGAAATAATTTGCTGGCTCCACGATCGATTCATTCCAGATCAGCCTACACAATCGGCGAACGAAGAAGCTGCCGTTGGAGGGAAACAGCAAGTACAATCCGAGTTGTTTCAAGCCTTTCACACCGATAATAAAACCAGTACGATATGTTCAATTGGATGTTTTCAGTGTGAGTAGGCCGCTTTACGCTTTGCAAATGCAACTGCAAATATGTACATATGTTTGTATATTACTTCTGTTCATATTTTATTATGTCTTTATAATGTGGCGATCAGTACTGATCATTATGAGGCGAAGTTTTTTGTTCTGTGTAGACTGTCAAGCTCGTAGGACGACTACGTCTTTCGGTGGCTGTCTCCGCTGATCGTTTAATCTAGCGCTAAAGATCAAGCGACCTCGTCGGTCGTCCCACGTTGCCAGGGAGTCCGAAGCGAAATGATTGAATTGTGTCGGGGTTGCAGCCACAGATTGCCAGGCACTGATATTAATTCTGGGCTCCTCTGGCTCAGTTCGGAATTGCATTCGGCTGGACTTGGTAATGGGGACTGCAGGAGTACGGGCCAGAATCGCAGAATTGGGGTTTGTATGCAAAGCAATGAGCGCGGCATCCGATCTTTTGCATAATGTTGCCTCAATCGCATGCAAATCGCAATTCGCAAATCGCAAATCGCAAATCGCATATATCTGTGCCTCTGACTTTGAGTCCTGTTTCCGATCGCTGTCGCAGACTTTCACAGTTTTATAACAAATTTGATTGAGCCCATGCCTCGGCTTCTTTTCGTCTCCCGGCTGGACGCTGCAAATGTTTATGAATTGATTTTTGATTGCAGTCTTCTACTTTACCGCAATATGCATATCAGATTGATTTGGGGCTTTCGATTGCAGCATGGGAGCAAGGGAGCTTGGGAGCTTGGGAGCGTACTGTTAATACGACTGGCCATTTTCCAGCTTTTCAGACCCGCATACATTACTCGCTTGCCTGGCCATGCGATCCCGTATTGCTGATTACTTGCAACTGCAACTGCCTGCAATTAGGACACACGTGCGTGCTCAAAAAGAACTATGGATGTCCGGTCCAAGATCGAAGGATCGATGGCCAATGATTAAATCATCTACTATTACTTATGCCGCTGCATTGCGCACCTGCGACTTTAGTTTTCGCTGTTAGTATTTCGGATTGAAATCGATAAAAACGTGTTTTTTTTTAATGTTTTTATGTTCATTAAACCTTGTAATTAATGCGTTGTATTTCATAGTCATGCAGTTGCTTCCCCTGTGAAGAGAAATTCGTGAGTCAAGTCAAGTTAATCGGATCTGGTGCAATCGCTCTTCACGTGTCCTACATTTGTTTGCCACAATCTTCAAACTTGTCCTCTATCTGATGGACACTTTGGATGCGATAGTTCCACATCCACAGCCATCACAATCGGGCAGGGATCTCCTATCTGCCTGGCTTATTTCCAAGCTCATTGCCGGCTGATAAACGTGCATGTAGACGTCAAAGATATGAATGAGTGTCTCCCTCTAGAAGAGGAGGCTTAAATCGATTTCTTATGTTGCCGCACTTAAGAAAAGGGGAGCGGGAGCGGGAGCCACATGTGAGGAGGCAAGCAGCCGTGAAGCCGCTAACTTCAAGATTAGCCAAGTGCCAAGTTGGTGTGGCTGGTTAATTTCGTTATTAATATATGCGAGCGGCTATAAGATGATGTAAGATATTCGAGCCGATAAATAATTGCAACAGATCGATGAACTCCACTCCACTCGGTAACTTTGCGATAAGGAGACTGGCAGACTGGCAGCGAACGTGCAACTTTATTAGAGCCTTTCAACACGATCCCAGCTGATAGTGGTGCGATTCGATTTCACTGCTTCTGCTGCTGCCAAAAGACATTAACAAACTGGCCAGAAGATCAAGCGATCTTCAAGCAGATCAGTGCAATTAAAGTGTTATCGCTGTTTGTTGTTAACGTTAACGTTGACGAGTCGAGAGAGTGCAGAAATCAGAAATTCAAACACTTCCTGTGGGGAAAAGAAGACTCCTTCCTCACTTAGTTACTTATTTTCTTTTGGAGAGGTGAAAATTTATGATAAGGAATATTACATGTCTATAAAGTTAACATCTGATTAATCATAATTTGTAGTTTTTCCTTTTTGCTAGGCTAATCATTTACTCTGAAAACTACTCTTTGAAACTTACTTCAAGTACCAATATATCAATTTGTTGCGTAAGAAAGAGGTTCATCTATTCGGATTGCCAAGTCCTGCTTGGCGCCTGTTGCTTCACGCCTTCAGCCTTTTCGCTGAAAACTTAATTTAATTAATTGCCAAACACACATTTCGCATAAAAGCGGAACGACCTTCCCTTCGAGGCGCAAACTTAAATAATTGCAACTGTGCAAATGCACGCTGAATATGGGAATATGGGCATATCGGCATATGGGGATATGGGGATATGGGGACTTGGGGCATTTAAAACTGATTCGTTTACGACCGCATTGCACTGCCTTTATGATTGGCAATTAATTAGGCCAAAACTCACGAATATGGCGCCGATCGAACGGAATCGATCTGCATCGCGCTGCCCTGGGTTATTTGTTTTTACAGCTACCGTATATATGTGCATATATACATATATACGGCTAAATAGCCGGTCTCGATTTGTTTGGTTAATTGATCGCAGCTGTAATAACAATAACAAGGCGCACGTTGTGTTGTTTAAGGTGCGTTGTCGAGCCTCGAACCCTACGGGCATGAAATCAGTTCAGTTTCTCCTTAAGAGAGTGGATCTCCGTGATTCGGAGGACCTTGGGATTTGGAATTTCAGATTGCCCCGATTCGCCTGTCCGTCAATCGATTAATACGCGCAATTGCATTTCAATGCCGAAATTAACGCATTCGCTTATTGTTCTCCGATTGTTCCAGGGTATGTGGCCACATACACATTAGCCCATAATATTAGTAGTAGTCCGTCCAGGAGGTAGGAAGGACCCAAATACAAGCAAATACTAATCCCTAACCTCCATTTTCCGCAGACGTGTGTGGGCTGCGCCAGCGCGGGATTACTTCCACAATGTTGGATGCATTTTGGCAGCGCATCCATCGCATAATAGTGGGAAATAACCCGTAAAGGTTATGAGGGAGCGCACAAAGAGAAATGCGTTTTTTATTGTAATATCTTACCGTCTTTGGGTCTTTGGACTGTGCTGTGCTGTGCCTGTGTCCTGATTATATGTAACTCCTAAGCCGAGGCCGAACGAGCGTGCCAACGAAGGACCACCCTTAAAGGTCTGGGCTCACAATTTATTGCCATCGACTCCCAAAGGAGTCCAGGTATTCCTCTGCTGAGAAGGGACCTTCTTCGCTGCTCTGCATCTTGGGCACTTCATTTCAATTTTAATTAGAGCATCTCCCGATCTGCATTTCATTTTCTCCCATTCCAGCGCATTTTTCCTAAATTTCTTGCCTTAGTAGTCGGCACCTTAGATCGTTCTGCTTTTTGATAATAATTAGATGGCAAAATGCCGCCGAACCGAAGTGCAGTGTTGATTGGTTCTCATTTTCAGTTCAGCGAGGTGTTCTTGAAAGGTCCCGCTACTGATCTCAAGGGCGGGAAACCAACTATTAGTTAATTGGCCCAAAAGTTGTAAAGGAAAGTGTTTGATCTCTCCACATTGGCGCCTTAATTGGCGTTTTTCCAGGAGGCTAGGTGAACTATTATATATGCATCCAAGTTTAGGTGATTTTCATTTATTTTCTGTTTTATATTATATTTCAAAGAACTATTTGGTACATTTTAATACTAATCTCTTATTTCCTATCTTACAGGCAAGTGATATGGTAAGTGATTACCAGAGTACCAGATTACTAGATTCGGTAAGTGATATGGTAATATTAAAATATTGTGTAAGTAAAATTAAGAATGCTTCTCTATGTTTAACTGTTATTGGTTTTACGAAAGTTCTGGCCAAAGGGGTAGAGCAATCACCTAATTCGTACATAGTGTAATGTGAAACAAGTTCATGTTTTGATTGTTTGGTGCTCGAATGCATCTTATAGAACTGCCCTCGCTTTCGGCAGCTTCATTGGATCCGCTCCGGCATGGCCATGATGAATGCAAGATATGCCAGGACAAATCAAAATAAAATCGCAAATCGCCAGACCAACTAACGAGCTTTAGCGACTCCTGGTTCACGCGGATGAGGCGGATGCCCATCAAAGTGGGGCAGAAAGATTAGTTCCAAATTTTATTGGCTGGCGATGGGTGCGGGGTGCGGGGTGCGGGGTGCGGGGTGCGGAGTCTCTTTTCCAAACCTCAGTGTGAAATGAATCGCAGAAAGTTGTGTTGTTTTGCCGGAAGACAATGGTTAAGCCACTTAAGTTGGGACAGCCCATTGGACAAACTGCTGTGTTACTCCTGTGTTTTCCGCCGAAAAGTGTGAGTGCTGAGAAAGGATTGAAAAAACCACAGAAAATGTCAAAATATTTCATAGAAAAAACGGAAGAGTTGAGGGCATTTGCAGTTCCGATTCCAAATACAGAAAGGATTTTCGAACAGGAAGAGGACGGAGATCAATTGACATTACCAGGAACTCGAATATTCGAGATACTAATAGATACCAGCATAAAATTTGCTCGACCGGCCACGTCTGGCTTGTAGGTATTATTTTTGTAGGTATTATTTTTAGCGTTGACGACATGGAGATGCTGGTAGAAGAAGGTTCCATGCGAGAGGAGTAGTGTTCTTGAGTTCCAGGTGGTTGCACTGCAAAACTGCAGAACTGCAACACCAAGGATGCGAGTACACATTTTGCAGCTGGCCAGCTCGTGCCAGTTTCGCTAATTGTATATAAATATTTGGCCAACAAGCGACAAGCAACACAGTCAGTCACCAAGGCTCAATTAGGGACTGTTAGCCTGGTGTCCTGCGTGGCTCATCCCTACATGGCAGTATATCCCTGCATGCTAATAGCAGCTAAGAACTCGTAGGTACCGCGTATTCCTTGCTCATTTCAAGGTAATTTCGGGTATGCGAGGACCGAGAAATCTTGGGCGGTCCCAAATGGCATTGTTCTCGGGGACAATGTTTTGACCGCATTGCCAAACCAGAATGGCATCTATATAGATGCCTATATCTAGCAATGACAAAGGGCAAAAAGGGAACTCACTCCTCCGCACTGGTGGTCTCCTTTAACTGCAAACGTATAACGTATTTGTACATATCCCACGGCGTTTTTCCTGCTGGTCGCGTTTTATATGCGTGACATCTTATTTCTTTGACAGCAGACAGTAGGTGTCTTCATTATTTGTGGTCCTTGGGTCCTTCGTGTGGCCTGGGCTTTTCCTCGCAAGGCAAACCATTTTTTTGTCAATTTATTTCAATTCAATGCAACTCAGCTGAATGTCGTTTCAATTCAATTTACCTTGATTTCGGTGGGCGTTTGTTGATTGTTCTTCAGTTTTCATTGTCCCAGCGAATTGAGATACAGATGCATTTGGCTGACATTGGCACATTTATAGTCCCGGCGCATCTGCCGCTCCCAAGTGTCTGCAATATGAAAAATATATCTATATGTATAACCTTTGGTCCCTGGTGACCACTGGCTATCTATAATCGAGGCGTGATTGTGTTGGCATTCGCTTTTACAATCGCAAATTTGTTCTGAAACTATGAAAAGTTGTAATTTAGTTTTAACTTAGATGTATATTGACATTCCCTATAATACAGATATCTCAGAGGATTAGTTCAAGATTGAATGTAGATGATTACCTTGGCTTATCCTAAAATTGAGCATGGTTCCCTCGCAAATGATTTGGCCGATGGCTAAATTAGCTATTTCATTTTGCGGTCTCACTTCCCTATATGCATGTACGTGCTGACCTTAGGGCATAAGCCCATTAGGTCAGGCGTGGCCAGCAAGAGTCACAGTATTAGGCGGAGAAAGCTGTTAAGCGCATTCGATGCGCTTGTCATGCGGAGGATCATAATTAATTCGGTTGGAAATGGGGGGGGGAGAGAGGAAGAAAGGTGTTGGAAATCTCTGATTACGCTGACTCGCCTCGAAAATGTGTTCAAAAGTGCAGGTTCGTAGCCCTGCGGTAATGCGAGACTCCTACAATTTGACACAAAATGCGTTGCTGCAAATGGAGTTGTTCGGCGCGACGCTTATCAATAATCATATTTGCCACGCCGCAGGGTCGTGGAGTGCAATTTAAGTCGCAGGAAGCAACTCAATTTTCTGTATGCGCTTCTGTGCACTTGGTCCCTTCATCTCGGCTATCACGATCACTTTTTGTGGTTTTTCTCAACGATTTAACAGAATTTCCGTGTTAGGTAGCGAAAACTGTGCTCTGATTACTAGTGTTGTTCGGACTTCCTTCCGCTTGTCTTGTATTTCAAGTTGTGGTGGGTGTAGTAAATCAGGGGATCCTTTCTAAGCAGGATATGTTATTAGAAGCAATTCGATTGGGATCCCCTTCTAGAAATGTATGCGCTATTCCATAATTTATGTAAGTTTACGAATTTGCGCCGTCTTGCTGGCTTCCTTTGAAATGTATCGGAGTGGAGAGCGAGCAAATCGGTTCGAATTGGGAATTAATGCGGGATGGGCTAGATGAGCTAATGGATGCTGGAGATGAATGAAAATCTGCCCAAGCACTTGTTCCTCTTCCAAGAACTCGCGATGGGTAACCTCAATTAGAGGACGACAACCTGCTGCGATGCCCTGAATTGAATGCTCCAAATTGGCGGAAGCATTGGGAATTGGGCGTGGCTAGTGTTTGACCCAAATGTTTTGGGCATAATTGTTCACGCCTTGGCCGCATAGAGCTGCTTTGATCCTGAGCGACTTTCAGATCCGGCTGCACCATTAATAACAAGAGTTCTACCCATAATCCCCGCTATCCCTTGATATCCCTTGATAGCCCTTGATCTATGTGCTATGCAAAGCGCAGCTAAATGCTGAAGCGTGTGTACTACATCTGAAATGGATCAGGTATAGCAAATTATATTCCTAAAAGGGACTAAAATACCTGCTGTGCAGGGTCGCCGCTCGCCCGCTGTTAATCGTAATTGCCGAACTAAACTAACAAAATTAGCAGGAAAGTAAACTTGATATCGGATAGGAAAATACAATTGTCCTACGCATCTTTGTCACCAGCATAGTTTGATAAGATAGTCCCGATTTATCTGGAAATTGGGTGCTAGCTACCAGAGAGATTCTAGTTTAACAAAATCATAAAATCTTGTTTTATTTTTGATATTGATATGTCGTTCCTGCATTTTTGTAAATGCGTAGCCCAGAACTTTTCTTACACCAATTTTAATGGTTAAGATTACTTGCGTGACTGTATTATAGCATACCATATATCTTGTCCTCCTCTAGGCAGTGAATTGCTCTTTTTGGGGTGTAAAACGTAAACGCCCAGTCTTTTTTCCTTTCCTTTTCTGCCGCTCCTTTTTAGTTCATTTTACGTATGTATGTACGGTACATATGTACATGCGATACATGAAATTTCGGTTGCATAAATACCGGCAGAAACGAGAGCGAAAATTTCTAAAAGGAATCGGAATCGGAATCTCGCCTGATCTAAGACTCTGCCATTGTACCATTCGCATGGCTTTAGATGCTGTCATCATCGCATTAAAGACCGCCGACAACTCCAAAGGGTACACTGATAAAAAAGTTGAGGATTTTTGAATTGTCCGACAATATATATGTAACTCAAATTGAAATATATGACGTATAGTTATACATAAAAAATCAAGAGTGTTGTATTATTTTCTTTCACTTGCATTTACATGAGTGGTTAGTTTTCTTAGCCCATTCTTAAAGGCCTTCAGATATAAAAAAAGGTATTTATTTTCAAATATTTTTTGCTGTGTAGGCATCTCTGGGATGTCCTTAGAGTGCAACTAGTGCAACTTGGCCCGAGATGTTCCCATTGCCATTGATGTTGTACAATGAATTTCTGACTGTGCGCTGTTGCAACGCCGACAATAGCCAGCACAATGGTGACAATTTTACGTCTTAATGGACCTCAATGTGCATTACAAATTTGCTGTCCTGGGCAGCGGTTTGCGTTTGGAGTTTTCACAATACTATTGCCAAGCGCATTCTGACAATCTTTTGTTTCGCCTTGCTTTTTATTTTAATAAATCGATTATAGCATCGTAGGAGGCGGTTGCAAAATCGGCAAGCAAAAAGTAGACCAAATCGGGAAGATCAAAGGGCAGAGGACAGAATAGCCCATGTCATCATCTCGACGATTACCCTGTGCTCTGAATGAAAAGTAAAAAGAATCTTGATTGTAGATCGATTACCGCAGTATTGTGGTTGACATTTTTTTGCTTTACCTTCTTTGCCTTTTGTCGGTTTGCCTTTGAAGACATAAAACCTCTATTTTTAACCTTAACCACGATTTTGACTTTGATCTCGGACTGTAACGCTTTTTTTGTCTGCTTTTGGTTCTGATCCTATTATATTATATATCCTATTCTGATCCTATATATCCTACTCCGTTTTTATATTTTAGTGCGTATTTGGGCAGAGAGAGGACTTCCAGAGTCAAGGCAATTTGGATTGCCAAGCATTTATTGGGGACCAAGAGGAAATCTTTCCCGTTACTCAGCTAGTGGACGTGCAAACGAGAAATTCCAACATTTTCTGGAATATCGCTAGAAATTGGGGGGGAAAAAAAACAGTTTTGGGCGGATTGTGGGTGTAGGAGTGGGTGGAAGCAAACTTGTGCTGTGTCTCTAAAAGCTGCATGCTTAATCTCAACATTCTCGCTTTTGTAGTTCCTGAGATCGAGGCTTTCATACGGACAGACGGACAGACATACGGACATGGCCAGATCGACTCGGCTATTGATCCTGATCAAGAATATATGTATATAAAAAAAAAAAATTTAAAAAAAAAATAGATTTCTAAATTTGAATGCAGAATTTTATAGAATTGCGCCAGAAACATTTAGAGGTATGCCACTTCAAAATCCGATTAATATAAGCTGAGTTATGGAGTTTAGAACTTCAGACTTGGGACATTTCTTCATTTTTTTTAAATTTCTACATCAAAAAAATTTTAAAAAAATTAAAAAAAAAAAATTTTCAAATTTAAATGCAGTTTTTTAGAGAATTGCGTCAGAAACATTTAGAGGTATGCCACTTTAAAATCCGATTAAGATAAGATGTGTTATGGAGTTTTAGGACTTCAGCCTCGGGACATTTCTTCATTTTTTTGAGTTTATACAACAAAATCCAATCAAAAAAATTACAAAAAAATTAAAAAAAAAATCTAATTCTAAATTTGAATGCAGATTTTTAGAGAATTGCGCCAGGAACATTTAGAGGTATGCCACTTCAAAATCCGATTAAGATAAGTTGAGTTATGGAGTTTAGAACTTTAGCCTTGGGACATTTCTTAATGTTTTTCAACTTTTACAACATCATCACATCAAAAAAATGACAAAAAAATTAAAAAAAAATCGATTTCTAAATTTGAATGCAGATTTTTAGAGAATTGCGCCAGGAACATTTAGAGGTATGCCTTTTCAAAATCCGATTAAGATAAGTTGAGTTATGGAGTTTAGAACTTTAGCCTTGGGACATTTCTTAATGTTTTTCAACTTTTACAACATCATTACATCAAAAAAATGACAAAAAAATTAAAAAAAAATCGATTTCTAAATTTGAATGCAGATTTTTAGAGAATTGCGCCAGAAATATTTAGAGGTATGCCACTTCAAAATCCGATTAAGATAAGATGAGTTATGGAGTTTAGAACTTCAGCATTTGGACATTTCTTCATTTTTTTGAATTTCTACATAAAAAAAATGACAAAAAATGTTAAAAAAATAAATTTCTAAATTTGAATGCAGTTTTTTAGAGAATTGCGCCAGAAACATTTAGAGGTATGCCACTTTAAAATCCGATTAAGAGAAGTTGAGCTATGGGTTTAGAACCTCAGCCGTGGGACATTTCTTAACATTTTTGAATTTCTACATCATAACATAATAAAAGAAATTTAAAAAAAAAACGACACAACCAACTGTATATACTTTATATGGTCGGAAACGCTTCCTGCTGCCTGTTACATACTTTTCAACGAATCTAGTATACCCTTTTACTCCACGAGTAACGGGTATAAAAAGACGTTAAAAACTAAAATCCAAACAAGAAACCATGTACAGTATACTGTATACAGTATGTTTAGTTGTTGAACTGTAGCCTGAATGCTGAATATGATAATATCCATTTAAAACCCGACTTAACTTGAATGTAGTTTGGGGTATTTTCTATTCTTTACATTGACATAAAGCTGCGTTTTTCTCTTTAGTTTGTCCGTGATATTTTCACGCCCTTTTAGAAAACACGTGCTCGGCAATCCATGGGTTTTCTCGCCATTTCACTTGTCCGTTTGCAAATTTCCACGCGCAGGGGAAAGTACACAGTGTACAAGAATCCCAAAAAGATGTGCAAGGAATAGCAGGTAGATAATTTTCCACGCCCAATAGTGGAAATTCCTAGCCACCACTGCGAATCGGATTCAATTGTCTTTATAATTCCAATGCTTATATCCCGCCAGGAGAAGTCTAATAAAAGTGTTGTAGTGCGTGTGTACCATGGAGCCTTGAATCGCATCAAGGAGATTCCGGTATATACGTGTGTGAGCTAAAGCGCGAACTTATCTTTTCTCGACGATGATATCGTCAGTCGAATGCAAGAAGAAATCACTTTTCATGCGAGGACAATTGTTAACTGGGTATTCCAGCGAAGTCTTTTCAGCGGAGCATCCTTTAATAGCGCAACGCATTGTCTGGAGTCTGGTATTCAGAATCTGACCGTATCTCGGTCTACAAGCGCTCTGACATTGATTGCCTTTGATAGTTTATTGGTCCCGGGTAGTCAATAGGAAAGATCAGAAATATAGGGAACCGAATCGGACACGTGCAGCATTGTCTCATATTCGCTATTGTTGGTTCTGCGGTTAGTTTCACTCCAGTTTCCCATCACGTCAACAATCAAGTCATAGTCTCCATCACGGCCCGGGATTTGAGTGCTGTAAAGTCATTTAGTTACCCCCAGTTCACACTGCACAAATATCGCTAGCACAAATGCGAAAAGAAGTGAATCGACAATGGATTCTAAGGGTGAAGCACGATAGACAGCAATCACGCTGTTTTCGAATTACAATCATCGTTTTCTATAATTAAAAATGTATATATCTTTTAATGTGTATTTTGTGTACTTTTTGAATATAGGTGTATTATATTCGATGCGTGCTGGGGACTGCAAGTTTGAACTATATATAATATACAAACGCAATGGCTCAAGTTGACTTGTCAGTTTTAGTAGCAGCGATAACTACTTATCTGTTACCGGACTGCTGGTCACTTTCTTTTGAAGTGAGAAGACAATTTTTTTGAAGAACTGGCAGATATTAAATCAAGTAGTCTGTTAGCATTCGGTGTTGCCTCTTAAATGAGGTACCAGGAAGGAAAGTCAGTCTCCAGATTTATAGTTGGAACTACTGCCACTTGACGCCTAGTTGAGTGCCAAGTCTTACGGTTGGATTTTATCCGGTAATAGTAGAACGCTTCTAAGTGAATAAAAAACACAACTCCTGGCATCGTATTTTGACACACGGGTCATAAATCTCGGGAGCAAAACCATTGCGACGCCGTCATAAAGACACATAACTCAGACTCCAATTATACAAGAACATGAAAAAGTACAAGTCTAAGCACCAGGACAAGTAGAGCTACAAGTGTTCTACGCGTCCTTCGTGTCCTTCGTGCCCTTCGTGCCTGCGAGTTTAGGATTTCCCTGAATTGCAACCTAACAACAATTGGCTCGTATTTCCGAGGGGCGCATCTACAAAAATAAATAAAGGACCAAGCCGATGGACTTCTTGTCCGGCCGAAGATGTTAAGCAAATACACACTTCCTGCAGCAAGGACTAAAATAAGTTACTTCCTGGGTCTGAGAAAACAAATTGCTTGCAGAAGTTCAGTGATCCCTGTCCCTGTCATATGAGAGTGGGCCCAGAGGGAAATTCGAGGATCAGTTGGCGAAAAAGGATATCTTTTTGTGCAAACGGTGACCTAAGATTGCATGAAAATCTGAGTCTAGCCTGTTAAAGGACACTTGTAGCTTAGCCTTGTATTTGGACACCTATCTATGCCGGATCCAGAGCCTGGCAGGTCCTGCATTCACAATCCCTGATTTCCGCTTTAAGCTTCTCTTCATATCCGGGCCACAATGGACTACAGGAGCAGAGTTTCACTCTCCTTCGTCTTGGTCTCGTTTTCTGGTTTTATCTTAAGCTGACATTCAATTACATTTCCCATTGTCCTCGTCCACTACCTTCAAAACCTTCGTCGTTCTGCTCTTCCGTTATAGTTTTTTTGCGGAGCACTGGAGTTTTCGACAGTGCAATATGCTTCCTGTTTTATTTAGAGTCCTGTTCCTTATCACATCCTCCTCTGGTTAATTCAGTCCGAGTTGCCTGCCGCTCCCCTACGCACGTGTCCAGCGCAATTGGCAATTTGCATATTGTGCGCTGCAGAATGGGCGTGGCACCTCCTGCCTAGATGACATTCCTGCATATTCATCACTGGCCCGAATATTTCCCCTTTGGGGTGGGTTTCAAATTGTACTTTCAAATTCTTGGCTGCGGGGTTAGCGGAAGTGCATTTCACGGCTCGCCGACGTCGTCCAGCTTGATGGAAAACTTTGCAGCGGTGTGCGCCAGCCACGTGGATTGAGCCTGCGAGCCTGAGGTACTGATCCTTGGACTAGGACAACTTCATCCTCTCAGGCGTGACTGCCTATTTCCGGGCTATTTACGCGCTATTAACAATGCCCGTCCAAATTGTAGCTCGTTAGGTACCCAATCATGAACATATTCGCTGTTGTTTCCGGTCAGGTGCTGAACTCTGAACTCCTTGCTGGTTACGAATTTTGCGTGAGTCATGATGTCCACGTTCCAAAAGTAACTGAATGATTTGGTAATAAAATGGGTATCTTTTCTTGTATAAATATATATAAATATATATAAACTGTATAAATACTGCACTAAGTGTGATTATTAATCCTGAAGCTAACGTTGTCTGATGTTTTAAGTTGAGCTATAAAAATCCTTTGATATAAACGCACATGAATTAAAATCATGGTAATACTGATACTCATTGAAATTGAGAACGTCGGATCGTTGTAATTACCCTACATGCCGATCTGAAAACTTGGTGTTGGAGTAATTGATTTCAGTAAAAGAGCAGTTGGAATTAAATGAATTATTGTTTTTTTATTTTTGCCTTAAAAGTAGTTAGTTTAGTGTCTTCCATGCTTATAACAAACTTAGAACTATGAAAAAAATATGTTTTATATCATTGTCTTCCATTGCCTTAAATGTAAGAAAAAAAAGTTGGGGTAACCTAGAAGCTAATGTAAAATGTGGGACTTTGTTTTCCACTCACTAAGGCAACAATTCGGGGTATTTACAGTTTGTACAATATGTGTTTGCTTGGGAGTTCCAAGAAGATCCCCTCACTGCTCTTGCCAAGATGAAATATAGTCGAGCAGCTCCTCGTCGTCGGGCTGCTCGTCACTGAAGCTATCGAAGGAGTCGAATTTGAGGTCCTGCTCTTGGAGCTCCTGCTTGATATAGCCGCCTCCGGAGATCTCGGACCCGGAGTACGAGGGCGTGGGCGAGGCGGAGTGGTAGGAGTGGGCTTGGGCAGACTGGGTGGCTCCCATCAAGAACTGCTGCGAGCTGTCCAAGCTATCGTTGTAATCGTTATAGCTGCTGCCATCGTTGCTGCTTTCATCGGCAGAATTGTAAATGGGACGAGATGACGAAGCGGTGCCATCATCCAGCATGTCCTGTAGTCCTCGAATGTATTCCACGGCGATTCGCAGTGTGTCCACCTTGGATAGCTTCTTGCTGGTTCCACGTCCGCCGTTGGACAGCGAGTTAACCACGGTTTGAGGCAAATGCTGGCGGAGATTGACGAATCCATTGTTGACCTGCTTCACGCGATTGCGTTCGCGGGCATTTCGTCTGGCCACCGAGGGCAGTTGCTCGCCATAGGGCATGTTATTGTAGTTGAACTTCTTCTTCTGGGAGGACATCATGGGTCCGACACTGGACGGTTGACTCTGCTGCATATTCTGCAGTTGGCTGGTGCCCAAGGGCATCTTGGGAGCAATCAGCTGGTGTTGCTGGCTCTGATGGTGCTGATGTTGCAGCAAGAAAATGTTGCTGTTGGTCAGCTGGTAATGCTGCTGCTGGAACTTGCTGCTGCAGATGCTCGTCATGGTAATCCTTGCGAGAGTTCTCTAGGCTTTAGTTTACAGATAGATGCTGACTGCGTGGAATCAGATTCCGCAATGATAATTCCTGTCCTGACCTAGGGCTTTAAATACCCGCCCGTGGCAGAGCCAAACCGACAGCGCCGACAGAGGCAGCGACTTCGGCAGAGGAGCTACAGGGGTTGGTACTTGGTACGGGGTCGGATCGGATCGGATCGGATCCTGGCTACCTGCCCTCGAAAAACCAGGACCTTAAGTCCTTTGCACAAGTGATCGTACATTTTTCCTCTCTTTCTAGGGTTTTTTTTCTGTGGTGGGTGCCTCTATTCCTACTCATTCTCTGTGTGCCTACCTACCCATCCTTTTCCCTCTCCCACACACTCTTTGTCCTTTGTGTCCCTGGGTCTACATAATGCATTTTTTCCTTTTGGGAAAATCTTAAATCTCAGATCTGCAAGATCCTTGTCATGGCTAAAAAAAAAGATTTTGAATGCACTTCCACTTTTGTCGAATGTCGTTTGCATTGAAAGCGAAATATAAAGGAGAGTGAGATCTTGGAAGGGAATTTGATATAAAATGTGATCCATCAAATGAGAGAAAACGACGCGGACGCAAAAGAAACAAAATTAAAAGGCCATGTCGTGGGACTTTCACTGTCTTCAAAACTGCGTATCCACACTCCTATATGCTGCAGTATTATGGACCCTCATTAATATTTCTTCTGACCCATCCGCATTTGACACGTGCTTCCGATCAGTCCGATGCATTAGCATAAGCTTCAAAACAATGATACGTAATATCGCGAGGCGGCGCAGACAAAATCCCACAAGTGTGTGCCGCATCATGAATACCAAGCGCGCTATAATGAGTAAGGGAAGGAGGGGGGGGACTGCCAGACAAATAAAAACGAAACCATCACAAAGGCATTGAATATTGACAGCAGTTGGCGGGATCAAAGTTGCAGTCGAAACACTCATTCTCATTCCCTTTCATAAAATCCTTACGCTTGTGATCCAACCTCCAACCGAGCGATCTACATGTGGGCTGTGCACTCGCCAAAATATGTGCTAAGTCTGACTAGTTAATGGGTGTACATATACATATATAAATAAGTTAAACAAGGGTATGATACAATTTTTTGAAAATATGTCATTATTATTTGTCATTATTAATAGATATATTCTTTTAAAGATACAATATTTTGTGTAATATTTCTGAAAAATATTTATTGCTTCAATATGAAGACAACAATCATTTATTGGGCTTTCCCCTACATAAACTTATAAAATTAGTATTTCGGACCTAATTCAAGGTTTTTAAAATATGTTTTTAAGCGTAAGACTTGCTGTTCTGGACTTGTGACTTATTATGCCCAGTCCACAGTCCACGCAAGTTAAGTTATTCCCTTTGCCAACAATCCGCTGCAATTAAGCATTCATAAATCTGTAAGGAGCAGAATCAGATCCAAAATTCTGGAATCGCAGGTTGCAACTTTGTTGCAATGGGCGGCGGACAATACCGTTAGGGAAGACGGATAAGTCGGGTAACGAGATTGCTACCATAAATGCATAAAACCTTAAAAAACCGCCTAAAGCAGCTGCCCTAAAAGAGATCAGAAAATAGGAGGAAAGCCCCTCAGATCCCACCAGAATGAACGCTGAAAATCAAAATAAAGCAAAATGAGAACGAACGCAAGCGTTTACTTAATAATCGGTTTTTAAAAGCTGCTACCGAATTCGATTTCTAATGCATTTATAATGTCCAGGATCAAAATCCTTTGCGTCATCACTGGTACGCCTATGTTGTATTTCACTTGGTTCTCAACAAACCCTTTTCAGAAACTCTTTTAATATTGGAGCATATTGGAACACACCCACCAAAAAATAGCTAAGTAAAAAGGTTTTGGTTGAAATTTAATAAGCCTCGCACACCATGTCCTATGATGTTCCGTGATGTTCAGTGATTAATTAAACCGCATGAGAGCAGTGTGGTGTTGATCCCTGTTGCCTTTTGGGGGTTGTAAAGAATATAAAATAGTGAAGAACTGGCCAGGGTTGTCATGTTTCTGGGTTTTTCAGTTTTCCAATCAGCCAGTGTACCATACAGTGGCGGTCTCTATATAGTATTAGTCTTCCAATGGGTTGGCGTGCAGCGACCTCTATTGTCCAAAGGGATTCTGATTAGAAAATATGAAGTTAGCAACCTAATTGGTTGACAAAAACATACGTTACATTAAAAATGTTGTTAATTGTTTTTAAATAAAGTCAAGTCTATGCTTTTACATTTTTAGTGTAAGCCAACAGCAAACAGCAAATGGATATATGTTTTATTTAATAATTGGTTTTATCCCAATTAGACTAAGATGTCCTTTATATCAAAGGGAGTGTAAAAATCTCGTTGACTGTTGACACAAATAATTATATATTTTATGGGCTCTCCGTTCATTACCACTAATTAGAATTCAAAACAACGGCTACTGCACCGAAAATCCGTGACCTCCGAACC
Organism: Drosophila orena; assembly: GCA_005876975.1. Classification (NCBI taxonomy): domain Eukaryota; kingdom Metazoa; phylum Arthropoda; class Insecta; order Diptera; family Drosophilidae; genus Drosophila; species Drosophila orena. Next base: position 1,249,364 of record VCKV01000086.1, read on the forward strand.
GGAGATCTCGAAATAGGAGTAAGCAATTCGGAATCCTCTCACGTACGCCAGAGACAAGTGTAAAACGTGATAGACTGGATCGCCGGTGGGTTACCGGCGATATCATAAGCGTGAAATCTGCCAAATTCGAGCACAGATCCAAATCGTCTGTCATCGCATCAATTTGGCTTTTTATGGGTGTTCTTTTTTGGTCGTATCGCCTAGACGGGATCAAGGAGCGGAAATTGTCACTTTTACTTGTGGCCGCCGGGGTCTTATTTTAAAATGAAAGCGCTGACGCGGCTAATGTGGATGGGATCAGCATCAGCATCAGCATCAGCATCAGCATCAGCGGATGATTTCGAAAGATGCTATTTACTTGATCCGCAGTTTCGCACGATCACACCTAATAACGGTAATTTACACGCACGCTACTTGCGATAATTGCCGCCGAATGTGCTGACAGGCACACAGGATACGACTTTCCGATCCTCCGTTGCCCCAAAGGCCAAAAGCTGAGGAACCCAATGCAAACCCCATGCAAACCCCATGCAAACCCAATGCGAACCCGTAGCCAAAGTCAAAGTCAAACCGCGCATCCCGATGGAACTGAGTGAGATAACAGGCAGCTAAATCAGCAGCAAAAGCGGCAAAAGGTTCGGTTATTAAAAAGGGCAGTCAGTATCTGACCAAGTGGAAGATGGCGCGCTGCACGTACACAGGGCTTAAAAATAATTCAAAATAATATTTAAAAAAGAAAATAAAATAACTAGACAACTAACTAACTAGACTATTTTACCTATCGATATTATCAAAACTATTATTTTTTCGAAATTTCAAGGTTGCCAATTCTACCACCTTTATAAGGCAACAGTAGACTTGAGCTGGTTGTAGTGGCCGACAAACCGGGGGTCCAAATAAATATGTAAATCAGTGGCTCTACTGCCTGGATTTTTGAACAGTGTTCTTTGATATCGTGGCGGTGGCGGCAGTGCTTGATTGCTGTGGTAACCGAATATGCCGCACCAAGTGCGAAAAAATGTTGTCGAGGTTCGAGGTGTGAAAAATAACTGGCCAAGAGTGCGTGCATGGTGGGTTAAGGGCGTCGGGGTCCATGGGGACTCAGGGTTAAGGTGGTCAGGTTATCGAAATAAGGGGCTGGAGGATAGGATGTGGTCTTTCGGTTGGGCACGCATCGAAGGTGTTGAAAGCCCTGCACTTCTAAGAAACGTTTGGCTTTTTTTTTTGTTTTTCTCGAGATTTCGGTGGCACGATAGCCGCTACTATAGCCGCTATATATGTGTGTATGTATATATTTGTGCACTTGTGTACGCGTAAAGGCCCCGCTTTCCAGATGATATTTGTCGATGGTGTCGAGGTGTTAAAATTACCCCAAAGGTACACAATAATTACCTTAAATTGCAAAAACAGCGAAATAAGTTTGCAAGCGGTGTGAAGCGGACGAGCGAAGGGTTGGCGGTAAACTGAACCTTTGGCGGACCCTTCGTTTGAAGCGTGCCGCAGCGTTGCCAGACTTTGATCTTTGGGGGGCAAGTAAGGAGTAAGGAGGCGGGGTATGCAAATGGGGCGTGCGTCATCCATAAAAATTGAATGCTGTCGCCGCAATTAACGGATGGACCAAATGGTACCCAAGAGTCGGGCACACTTGCGAGCGACAGAGACGGTACTAAAAATGTCAGTCGAGGCTGTTTGGCCAGCGGCCGATCTATTTAATTAATTGCTAACAAGTCAAAAATGCTTAAATGGTGTATGGTGCAGTAAAGTGAAAAAGTAAAAGAGGACAGGGAGCTGCATCCTTGGTGGTAGCGCTCTTGCCCGCGTTTTCTTCGGACCTTCAAGACAAATTAGGATGGCTTTTATTGTTTCGCTGACTTTTTTTTATCCTTTCTGGTTAACCCTCTGCAGATAGAGGAATTTTAAAAAGTGAACAGCTGAGGTTAATAAATGTAGGTGTTTTTTTTTTTTATAATTTAAATAGCTTTATATATCTATTCATTTCGAATAATGATAAATATTAAAATGAGTATAGAATATATTTGCCATTTCACATCCCAAGGAAATCAGTTCAGAAAAGTGCAATAATTAACTAACCCACAAGTGGCAACATTATTGCCAACGCAAATCGGTGGTGCAAATCGCATTTATCATTGTGAAAAATGAGTTGTGAGACGGCAATTATCATTAAAAGTAACATGACTGCCGTTAACGAGCGATGTTGTCTCCTGTTTCAGAAAGAAAACATATATATGAAAAAAAACACTTGGACTTTAAGTTGCTTCCAGAGATCCCAAGAAGGATGCAGAGCATCAGATTGATCTAACGCTAATTAATGATTAAGAGCTCTGCCGATCGGTAAAAAATATGCACGGCTCCCAAGCAAGCAAGAAATCCGAATAAGACCGAATGAGTTTGCGGTTCGTATATGGATGGATGGCTGAGATCCCAGCGGGCGGGGAGGATACCGAAAGAAATGAAAACAAATATTATACCTAAGACAAGTAGCACACGCCGGCAGTTCGCAGAAATCCACGAGATACAAGGTACGAGATACCTAATGGGATTATTTCTAAGCTGGCGCTCTCCTGTTACAATTTCGATTTCCATGGAAACGGAATTATGATTATTTTGTTTGGTTACTTTTTGTGGTATCTCGCTGTCTCTTTCGCCTGATGTAATTTTTCATGTGCAGTTTTTTCTTCTTCCTCGCCGGTCAAGACGCAATTAATCTAAATCCAATTATAAGACAAAGCGGGTCAGGCCAAGGGCCATTATCCGAAGTCAGTATATTGTCTTATCTGTATCGGTTCTCCTCTTTTTGTATCGAAATCAATACAATAAGCAGTCTTTTGTTTTGGGGCACAAGTGGGGGAAACCAGAGCCTACCTTTTAAAAGAGCGGATCACTTCCTTTCGCCGGGCCCCTAGGGAATATATCGCCAAGATTTGAACTCTGAAGCTGAAGCTGATGCTGAAGTAGAACGTTGCATATCGTATTACACTTCCACTGGCACTCGAATTGGGATGCAGATGGGGATGGGGATGGGAATGGGGATGGAGATGGGAATGGGGATGGGGATTGGGAATGGTTAATCGCTTTGTTGCAGCTAAGAAGATGCATGATGTGTGCAAATTGGTGTTGGACCATATTACCGCTCTACCGGCCCCCGGGATAAACTGGGAAATGCGAATGGTCATAAAAGTTCTCCTGCTCTATGAGGTGGAAGTATTTCGGTGCATGGTTCACAAATTCAAATACTGTGTGCACATACATACAAAAGCAAATGCACACCAAGTGCATACACGTACGTAGACCAGTCCTGCGTACAATTTTGACTTACGCCCGCAACCGTGAGTTTCCCGCATGATTTTCCGATGTGGGGGTAACTTTAATCTGACAGCAGCCCCAAAAGGATTCTTGGAGGACAATGGCGTAAAATATTACAAGCTGAGAGACTTCCTGGATAAAGTCAATGAAATTTATGACGCAGGACTACATTATTACCATCACAGACAGTTTCTCTATATTATATAGATGTCTCCGCATGACGCCGCACTTTCCCGAACCTGCGGTCTTAATAGCCCTTTTTATTTTCGTTTTTTATTATTATTTTTTCATTTACCTTATCTGCTACAACACATCAGGACACATCAGGGGGAAAAAGGACGATCCGGGGATTAGAGGAGTCCTTTTATGGGAATAATAATTTCATATTTCTTTCGGCCTCTTGTATTTTGTGTTTGGTCATCGCACTTTGTGGAAATTTACACCATCCACGTATATCGGTATCCTAGGATCTTACTTAGAGGTATGAATTCCCCGTTCCTCGCAAGATATTGTTCAGCTTCATTCTTCGTTGTTTCGGAGCGCAAAGTGCTGGAACGTGTCGCTGTATTTAATTACGATGTTTGCGTTCGATTACCTATGTATAATATAGTGAATAAGTGCTAAGCTAGAACTAACAATTATAGACGTCTTTGGAGAAACAAATATAAGCTATAATGTATGTTATGGAGAAGAGCGAACTGAATTTTCGATTATTTGGAAAGCAAGAGGAGGTTTTCATTGCCTCTGCCCTAATTGGTCCTAAGGGAATGCTTTCTCCCGCCGTTTTTTCCCGGTGCCCATAGCCATCGATTCCTGACTCGCAGGCTTGGGCTTTTTGCGTGATCGTCGGCTATTTAAATGCCATCCTCGATTTCCTCTCAATGGACACGCGTTGCTGTCATGCGATCGCAGACCAATTAGCCAATCCACAGAACCCCAACCAAAATAATGAGAGAAGGTGAAGGTAGACGACTCGTGTGTTAGTGTTGATAACTTAATTTTAGCCAGCCAGCCAGCCAATGGATGGGCTAGTTGAAAACGAAATATTGAAAAGGCTGAAAAAAAATGGACCTCACAGGAAAAGCGGTAAACACATTTTAATTATACACAATAGAGCTGATTAAAATGTAATTTGCAATCGCACAGGGCTCGGAATCTCGAGAGAATCTGCGCTGGGAATCTGCTGGGAGCAGCTGACTCTTGGATAAATAAAGCCATTAAAATGCGATCGAAATTGGGGTTCAATTACGTTTTCGGGTGGTCGACAGCCAGCGAATTAAGGTGATTTCAATTACCTTTTGATCATGGCCATTAAACAGGAATCAAAGGCTTGCGGTCGTCTGCGAATACAATTTAGGAATTTTCGGGACACATGCTAAAGATTTTATTGTTCGAGCAAGGCGAATTTGCGACGGCCATGAAAATTGCCATGGAAAAGTTACTACCAAAGCTAGAGAATACAGTAGCTAAAATCGTCAACTGTGCAAAGCGAATCTCTAAACTGGCCAGCTGGCCAAGGAGTGAATTCAGCTCACAGATGTTTGTATTCAAGATGAAGCTGACCTTGCGACCAGAACAAATTTTTGGCCATGAATTCTTGCATGGCTAGTCCAAATATTGACACAAATTTAAAGATAATTTTACTACAGTTGAGCGCAAATCCGTTTCGCACAGCGGGAAATGTTCTGTGGGTCGAAAGTACTGCCCTCACTTGATACTCATTCGATTCGTCTAAGTTCCTCCACTGCCTGCTACTTACAAAATCTATTATAAATTTCATTTATGAATGATAATGTCGGCCGCTTTCAAGGACCGACAACTTGTAACGACTGCAGCCAGATCCAAATCGTTCAAAATGGGGCAAGCACGCGAGTCTGGGGCTCACAAAACTAAAGACTAAGGCACCTGATAATTATCAAAACCTGCCAGTTTGGTGGCCTCTGCGTTTTTCGTTTTTCGTTTTTCCTTTGGAACGAAAAGTTCGCAAGCCAGCAAAACCAGCATAACAAAAAAAAAAAAAAAAAAAAAAATATCCTCACAAAGCACGAAGATAGAATACTCTATAACTAACGTTATACAAAATTATTAAGTCAAGGATATTATCAAGGATATTACCAAAATATTTTAGTGGGTGCCGCATAGTTTTGTTATTTCATAGTTGCTAATGCCCGCCTGTTACATACTTGTAGATACGAATCTAGTAGATACGAATCTGGTTCCATGAGTGACGCTTATTTTAGATTGTTTTACTCCAAACGGCGGAAAATGGAACTCATCTGGCCAACCTAACCCGCAAAGCAAATACTCCTGTGCACACTATATCCCTGCCAAGGAGCAGATCTTTCCCAGAACTCTGGGAGTATCTCAGCGCAAGCGCCTGTATTTTATTTGTGCAAATTATTCAATATTGAGGCTTAGAGACGCTCCGCTTCCCTGTTAGCAAACACACGAGAAGGGGAGAATGTAGGGGAAAAAGGGTTTTTGAAGAACCTGGCGCACGTTTGTTTATCTAGTGCCGTCTGAGTGTTTGAGGAGTGAAAGGTCATGTTGATGATGACACAAAAGTAACGAGACCGCTGGCACAGCAAACTATCAGATCAAATATGCATATCAAGAGGCCTGGTTTGTGTTTGCTTATGGTGCAATCCTTTCTTTCAAACTCCCCGAAAAACCCTTGAACTCCATGGGATCAGCATGGGATTTCGCATTTCGGTATCGGGGCTTCTTTGTACGCGTGACTTATGCGGAGATGCCGCAGCATCCTGTGCCAACGGGTAATTACAGATGATGATTTATGGCAAGCTATCCCGTCCCCACCGAAAACAAAAAAAAAAACAAAAAACAAAAACAAAAAACACAAAATCATCGATCGATCAGTTCGGCTCTTTCCGCCCATTTCGGCCCCTTTTGGGCAACTGAAAACCTCCATTGCCAAATCCACTCCACCTTTGGCTTGTACACTCTTGCATTTTATGCAAATAAAACGGCTCAATGAAGCGCAGTTAAGAGACATGAAATTCTTATACCCGTTACTCGTAGAGCGAAGGGTATTCCAGATTCGTTTCAAGTTCGCTTAATTTCCTCTTCAATTTTATTTTCTTATAATAAAAATGTAAATAAATTGTGATTTTTCTGCCTTGCACTCTCTATAGCAATGCAATTGATAGCGTCTTTTTTTGCTGGTATTTGAAAAGTATGAAAAATATAATATTTTTTCTGTGTACCCTGCTAATTGTTTGATGTTTGTTTATGGACAAATTTCATATAATCCATAAAAATTCTCAGACGCCTCACGCTACGTGTTGCGGAATTTCACTACGAGATCTGTGTGCAAATCGTCTTTTTCTCAAGCGTTTCTGGCGTCGAAGGGCGAGTTCCACATAGTTGGCCAAATACTGGGGTGTCGGCGTTGTCATGGTTAGGTGTGAATTTGTGCTCTGGTCCTTCGAGTGGTGTTGGCAATTAGGTTTCGGGAACTACTTGTCTTGTGCGAGAGGCATAACCGCCCAGTAGAACATTTGTTAGTGTTTATGCAGCACACTCTAATGGGATTACTTCCAGACTATTTCTGGGATTATCGAAGATTTAAGGACTTAATTGGGATGCCCAGACGACGCTGGGGGTCGCAGCATAAATAATCCAATATAATCCAATGTAGTGAGGTGTTGAAGGGAGGAATTGCTTAGGAGGCGGTTATACTTATTATGGGACCATGACAAACAGAAGGTACTTTTACGGAAAAGCAATTCAAGGAAGAATAACTATAACCATTACTTAAAGCAAATAAAACTGTTTAAATGTAACGAAAGTATATATGCTAGGAATATATATACATATATACAGTGGCTCACAGCTTATTTCAACCACCGTCTATCTGAAACTTCATCGGTCTGTATAATCTGAACTAAGCATTTTATCAAAAAAATTTAAACGCAATTTCATTATTAATTCTTAGAAAAATACTACAAAAAATATTAAAAATAAAATAAGTTACTAAATGATATCTTGAAACATACAAGTAATATGTTGCGTTTAAATTTTTTTGATAAAATGCTTAGTTCAGATTATACAGACCGATGAAGTTTCAGATAGACGGTGGTTGAAATAAGCTGTGAGCCAATGTATATATGTATATAGGTATATGGTAGCATTCTTGAATCCCTTTCGGGAAAAGGAAAAGGACAGCAGTGTTGTAAAAATTATTATATTGATCTTGGATCTTTTCAAATAAACCTGCCAAATCTCAACCAAAGTCGGGTGAAAAGGTACATGCAGAAATGGGGTGGGGTGATAAGTAATTGGACTCGATTTACCAATTGTACAGGCACGCGCGCGCTTATTGTACCTCCTTTACGATCAGGTAATCCCCTTTCCACCCGGCAGGTGAAATTTTAGGTGCTCCGTTACTGCAGGTCAGCGGAGAAAAGTCAGGGCCACGGCTCTTTAAACTAGCGCAAAAGGGCTCGGGGAATTTCCCTGCCACCATAAATACGTTTTCAATGATCTGTAGGCTGTGGGCTGTAGAATGTAGGCGAAGAAACTCAGACTCAAACTTTGCGGATCATCATCAAGGGAAAGGGAAACTAGGCGCCTACCTAAGCCGGAGTGCGGGGAATCCTGAGCCAGGGCAGAGTTATCACATTTGGTATGTAACTACATTTATCACGGCCTAATATGACAACTCAAATAACTTTTGCCTGTCAGAGTCGCGAGTGAAGAGTCCTGCGAACTGAGTCGCTGCCTTGATTTCTTCTGGGTGGATGGCCTGTCACATTTGGCTTCGCTAATTGGAACATATGTCTCCCCTTTCGGCTCCCCAGATGACGAACGTTGCGCGTTTGGCTGCGATTTATGCATCCTCTCCGAAAAATAAAGATATCAGCTGAGGCATATCTTGTCGGATAGTTTCAGGTCATGCGGGGCCAAAATAAGAAATATATATACAAATGTGCTTAGTATGAATAGTTTCATATACATTGCACTCGAATTTATTGTTTTATGTGCACTTTTGTTTTTTGTTTTGTTTTGTTTTTTACCTGCGGTGTGGGCGATTTTCCCCCGAGGGCTGTGTATCAATAATTCATAACGCTAATTAATAACGCCCCAGTTCAAATTCGTTGCATGCGCGAGATGAAAGGCCGAAAATGCCGACATAACAGGATAATGAACTCCAAAAACGTTGGGGCTTATTGAAATTCAAATAAATCGGTAACGCTGAACGACGCTCGCAAAGTTGTGGTGTTTTGATTGCCTTGTTCTGTTTGATACTCTAACTTTTTGGGTATCATAAGCCAATTGAAAATGCCAGTTGCAAATGAAAAGTAGCACTATGAAAACTTGGAAATATTTAACTGAATATGATTGTACTAAATATATTAAGTTTTAATAGAAGTACACCTCATCTAGTATTTGCATTGGTTAAATGAATGCTTCGGATAAACTACAGCAATCTGACCGAATAATTCTATGTTTCGAAAGAGTATATGAAACTCAGATTCTATATTCCGAAATACGTCCTTTTTTTTCTTATTTTCGGGGCTTTCTTCTTCGCCATTCCCATTCCTCGTTTTTCTCTGTTGGCTATCAGGGCGTTTGCATCGCGCCTGCGGTGTAAGAATAAATGCTTCAAGTAACAACTTCTTAAAGAGCTGAATTATGAGCTTAGCTGCGACTTAAAGCTGCGTCTTCAGCCATCAATCTGCGGTCCTGAGTCCCCGAGTCCTCGAAACTTTGAACGAGCCTATAATTTGGTCAAATATCGGGGGTCTGATTAATGCAGACGGCTGTTTTTTAGGAACATACACAATGTTGCTGGCCCGGCGCGCCGAGAAATCTATTAAACTACGTTTTCAGATCAGAACGCAGCTGAAAAAAAGGTTGCCCTTCTTTGGGTCTTAGGTTCTGGGGGAAAGGTGAAAGGTGAAAGTTCTTCCGGCGCTGCGCGTTAAGCCTTGCCTACAGAGTCCCGCAAAAAGAAAATAATAGTATGCCAGAGCCCATTTTCATGATTCGAAACAATTGCATTGAGTTGTCAAGTGTCAGCGTTGACATTGAAAGAAAAGAGCCCCGATCCCCGATCCCCGATCCCCGATCCCTTATCATTTCCTTTGGAGCATCCAGCGATCCCAAGGACAATGAGGTCCTTTGTCTGCGATGCCCTTTAATGTGTCAAAATATAGTCCATAGTCCATAGTCCATAGCATTCTCCCATGCGTTTGTTTTTCTAATGCAACGTGATTTATTGTCTGGCCAGTAGAAGAGGTTTATTCCAACGGACTGACATCTCGACGGTTCAACGGTGCGTGGGAGTGCAGGACTTGGTTATTGTTTGGAGGAAGGATTTTGCATTTCACTTTTCTTGAAGTGTAAAATGCCCAAAAGTGGATACATTTTTGTAGACAACACTGGGTATTATAGTTAAGCTGAGAAAATGCAAAAGGAAAAGTCTTAAAAGTGTTGATCGGATTAAAGCTATGTCATGTTTTTGAGTTTATTGAGTTAATACATAAATGCGATCTCCACTTTTGCTGAAAATAAATTAAAGATAAATAAATAAAAGTATTGGAGTTTCGACACCAGCTATTTTTGCATAAAAAATGTATGTTTTATGAGGTCTCGCCACAAACAGTTTCGTTTTTAAATATAACATTTGATCAGAACTAGCATAACTGGAACATAATCCCATTTCTAACCGATATCCTCGTAGCACGTGTCACCGAGGTCGGTAGTCTTACCTGCGATAATTCGATTCTTTCAGAAGCTACCTGAAGAAATAGGAAACTACTGACCTGGCCGCAAAGCCAAAGTCCTGTGATTTGCGTTACTTATAATTAGTATTAACGATTTTCGGATATTCCAGTGATCGTATAAAGACGATGAAAAACAACCTTAATTGCTGATCGTATAACAACATGGGCAACATGGGCTGTTCATAACGACTTCACATGGTCCCTTGGGCTCATTTAACTGGATGCATTTAACATGGAAGTACTACCCGCATGTGTTGCAAACTTGATCACTAGCTGGATCCGATCCCCCTTTGATAAAAAGATGTAATATGATTTTTCGCTTTATTTTTTCGACCAACAACTAATTAACATAAAATTGTATTAGCAAAAAAAATGTGTATTCGTTTCCATGCTATAATTATTTTATAAACATATAGATTTGAAACTGTTCTCCTGGTTCTTAACAATGTAAAAAAATAGCTTAAAGTAGGAAAAAAAAATGGGGGTATGTTGTTTTTGCATTAGTGTTATTTACAATTTGAGGCACTTGGTTCAACTCAACATTGACTAGAAGAAAATAGGATGTGCTGGGAAATCAGATTTTCGGGACTGAGTCACTGCTCCTGCCATAGGGAGATGTAGTCCAAAATCTCCTCGTCGTCGGGCGTGCAGTCCTCCTCGTCCAATTGAAAATGTTCGTAGGGCTCGAATTTCAGCTGAAGCTGGGAGTGCGCGTGTCCGTCGTTATCGAGGTGGTCCAGACGGTCCAGACGGTCCAGGTGGGTGGACATTTGCTGGGGAACTGCCTCGTAGGTGCCTGAATCGAAGGACATGCTGGAGTTGAAGGACGAGGTTGGCGAGTGGCAGGTTTGCTGGTTGTTGCTGGTGGACACGCATCCTGCTTCTCCGCCGGGTGCAGATGTGCCCACCAAGTTGGTATTTAATGAGAGGGCTGTCAGCGGCTGGTGATTGAACTGCTGCCTCTGTAGCTGCTGCTGTTGCTGGAGAGGACTGTGGACAGTGATCGTGTTTTGGTAGTAGGTATTGTGCCCTGAGGAACTGCAGGTACTGCTGCTGGAACTGTGGCTGCTGGACTCATCCAAACAAAGTTGCAGCTGGGTGACTGCATTGCTGGTGGCACCAATATTGCTGCCCCCGTTTAAGTCATCCACCAGATCCTGAAGCCTGCGGATGTACTCGACGGCAATGCGCAGTGTGTCTACTTTGGAGATCTTTTTGTGAGGTCCTCGACCACCGCCCTTTGTCAAGTCCGTGATTATGGATTGGGGTATATGTTGCCGCAATCTGGCGAAGCTGTTGTTCACCTGCTTCACACGGTTCCGTTCCCGGGCATTGCGCCTTTGGACCGACTGGGATTGGTCTACGTTGTATGGAGCCGGCGAGGAACCAGGCGATAGAGATGAGACTGATTCGGAGCATCTGGTCAGAGCCATACCCCTCGGTGTATACTTGCGAGTCTTGATGGGCATAGCACCACCGGGCTGATTTTGATTGCCAACGGGAAGCAATGGACTAGGGGCTGGCATTATGTGCTGATAACGAAAGATCTTCGTCGCCGAATTGATGGTCGTTGGAAACGTATCGTTTGTGGACAGCACACTCGATGACATGATAACGCTTTTCGTTGTACTATTATTATTTTTCATAAACACACACAGATTCGGAGCTTTCTTTTTTGTATTTTCCGGAGAACGATCAACAGAAAAAAATAAGTGAAGAGAGTAGAAGGCTTGAACTTGATCGTTTGACACCTTGCACAAGAATGAGTCCCTTCGTCCTAAACCCTCACGTTATGTACCCTTTATGCAACTCTCTGCTCGGCGCTCAGGCAGAGAAACGGGCGAGAAAATCGGAGAGAAATGCGAGAGAAAGAGCGTTAATGTCGAGAGCTACCTGCACAGGTAGGGAACGAGCAGTTGAAGTGAGTGAGCTACAGGTAGTCTCTCTCTCCCTCCTTCCCTCTCTCTCTCTCTCTCTCTGACCATAGCTCCTTCTCTGTATCTCTCTCTCTCAGGTACTTGAAAACGCAGGAGCAAAACTGTTCTCACTCAACCATCCAGAAGAAGCACTCAAATTTTAAACTCAAAACATGAACTCGAACTATCGAAAAAACGATCTGAAAAAAGGGATCTGAGGGCTCTTTCTGCTGCGGCACGCCAGCAATTTGATTTCTGTGTTAATTAACTTAGCAAAAGTCGCGATCGCCAATTTTAAGTGCAGCTCACGCACGCTTCTATTCATTAGCGCCGGACGGATCCAAGAGATCTACAGAAGATCCTGGGATCCTCCTTATTAGCCATTCGGAGTACGCTCCCTAAAGGTGTTCGAACAATTTCACTTATTTCTCCAATTAAATGATCAAAAGGATCACTACTTTTTGTTAACTCAATCAAAGAGATGTGACAAAAGTTTTGAATGGCAGTTTGCAGTTTGCAAGACTGGGGTTCTTTGTTTGTTTATTTTTATAACCACTGGGATGTTGTTCTAAATGCATTCATTTGTTAAAGAATAATTTAGTTTTGGGCTCGATATCATTTTCACACATTCGTCTCTTTAACGGTGCATATATTTCCATACCCCTTCTTGTTGAAATTAATAAACTGACTGTTTCAACTTGCCATTGACCACTGTGTCGTGCTAAACGGCGACTGTGAATTGCAACTTCCGCTCTGTTCACAAAAGTCGCTTCATTTTGTCACGATCATCAATCGATGAGCGAGTGGAAAGATGGCGAATCGGCGACCGACCGACCAGGTGTAATATTTTTATTGTCCTCAACTCGTTCCCCTCGCTTGTTTCTGCCAGCATTTTTCTTTTGCCAAATCATCAGCAGTGGCACTTCTTCACTTCCATTTGGCAAATTTTAGATGCCCGGATCCCAAAATCAAAAACCGAATCCGAATCCGAAACCAAAACCAAAGCCAAAGCGAAAACCGAAATCCTGATAACAAAAACCTTTTCAGCCATGACCAGCAAACGGCGCTTCTCTGTGTTGTCCCTATAAATAAAATCCTTTCACCATTTCCAATACCTTTTTTGCATGCTGAACTGAACTCCGTCTCTACTCTTTATTTTTTGCATTGTAACGGTGGCATCGGTAGTTGGTTTCCATTATTTTACCATCATTAACACGATCATTGTTCTCGAGTGTTGCAGAAATTTTGGCAGCACAACGTTCTATTTGAATTTTCGCATTTCCCGAAATTCCATTGAAGCATTTTGATGCTGGTGAAATGCCTAGAATAGGGTTGAAGTCGTCACTCTGTGAGCGGGATGATCTATGGAAGATAGCTGAAGTGGAGTGCATGCTCGCGATTCTTTATCCCTTGAAGTGGAAAGCAAGGTCGGTTAAAATCGTATGTTCGGTGCTTTTGATTGATCATAGTGTAGGTTAAATTGCGGTGACCCCTCACATGTAAATGACACTCATTCCTTGCATTTACCTGGATCTGGTTTAACACATCTTCAAAATCACAGTTGGATTTTATGGTTTTTTGCAATAGTACGGGTACATAGTGCAGGGAATTCTTTAAACTCAAATGCCTTAAATTTAATATACCAAAAGTTCATTGATAGTTTAATTATTTTTACATATTTTCGTGCATTTTTGTTGATGAATTTTTTGTATTAAAATTTTGTATTTCCAAAGACTTGTCCTGCAGAAAAACCAGCAGAAAGAGAAGTAACCTGTAATTTTGATGTTGTCCCGACAACCAGTAAACATTTTTTCGAACCGCTTTGTTTATATCCTTTTTCCAGACGCGCAACGCTTGGAGGATTTAAATGCGTAATTACTTTGATATGAAGCATAGTTCCGGACCGCGAAAACGGGAAATGGAAGGACTCGAATGTGCAAGCGAGATGAAGAGCGGGGCCTCTGTGTTAATTGGGTGGGAGCAGGATGGGACGATGCAGGATATATAACCTACCCAGTCTATATGTACCCATATACATATATGTATATATATATATATATATATATCCTAATCGGTGGAGCGACGCGTGCGTTTTTCCAACGAAACTTGAAATGCAAAAATGAATGTTGAATGTTAATTTAAACGAGTTTTCGTAGCCAGGACCTGCAGAAGAGAGCAGGAGATCGACGGAAAAAGAAAAAGTGAAAAAGAGCGAGGGATACAAGTATATGCATACTTGCATATAGATATTTTTGTTGTCGCGTTCATTTCTACACGTAAAAATATTATTTAAATGTTTCTGCATTCAAAAAGTAGTAGTAATCTGTAGTAGTAGTAGTAATATAATCGAAAAGGCTATACAAACTAGCAAAGTTAATGGAAAATGTTGGAAAATATTCTTCTTTATAAAAAAATGTGTATGCAAATATTTTATCAACATAAAAGGAGTAAAGTAGTGGAATTTCTGAAATTTAAATATTTAATTTAGTATTTAATATCTTTAACCATTTTTATTATCAAAAATTTCAACATATAAGTAAATCCATGTGGTCCTCATGGTCTTATTGTTGCGTTGCGCTGCTGATAAAGCGTAGTTGTATCTCTCCCTCTCCTTTTGGCTCAGTCATTTTCGTAGTTAATAATTTAATTAAATGCAGGAGCATGCGCAGGAGTCGCACCCTCCTTGCCCCTAAGACTCGGTGGATATCTGGACCATAGCGACGCGTGGCAGGTGTATTTATTCGAACGAATTGGATCGCGGAGGAAGAAACCGTGGAGAGTATAGAAGACAAACGTGGCAGGCATACGGGCTTAGACAACCAACTTCATACATCGATTTCCACCATTCCTTTTCTGGTTCTGGTGCAGCTGAAAAATAACCGTGCGCAGCACAGGGCACAAATAAAATGAAAACACGCTCATTTGTTAGGGGTTGCTTTTTTCTGCACCGACATTCATTTTCGGTGCCTTAACGCCACAAAATAGGGGAGCCGAAGTCAAAGTCACTACCAAAGATACAGCAGAACGATATGGGTAAAGATGCTAAGATACAGATACCGCAGCAACGGCGCATTGAACTTTGTTCGACCCGAAAGTTCAGCTCCAGTTAGTTCGTCATGCAAACAAAGATGTTTTCGGATCGTGGGCTTCCCTGCTAGAACTGACAATCGGGGTGGGGTGTGAAGTATGTAGTTCGACTTGGCTAAAACGTTTGTATAGAGAAGAAAATGTTAAGCCCAGTTTTTCAGCTGTTGCTGTTAAAAACAGTATTTGTAAAGTGGTTCTGTGTTTTTTCTACTTTTTGTTTTTAACTTCTACGTTCATTTGTAAGAAATCAGACGATCAGTTCGATAGGCGATAACCACAGGATTGCATTTTGTCCATGTTTCAAATTTATATTTCACTTTGCCACGTTCCCCAGTCTCGTCTTTCTGCGGTCTCAAACTGGATGATCATGAACCCTGGAATCATGATAATCATGATCGTACAACGAGCCGGAGGGAATGAGAGGGCGCTCAACAAAAAGGCAGTAGCACGCACCATTAGATGCGGTCAACTTGAAAACATCTGCTCTTCGGTGTACTCTGTTTGAGGTCGAATAAAAAATAGATGGACATATATACGGTGTATGTATATTAATATAAACGAGAAAATATATCATACAAAACATGCGAAATTATAAAGTTTCTATAGAAAGATAGGACAATCGTAACAGATAAGTGGTTGGGTTAAGTAACGTACTGGACGTCGTTGGCAGCAGATCCTCGAAGCTATAAAAGCTAAAAAGTATAGAATATGGCGTTCTCTCTTCTTTGAAAATAAAGTGATCCAAGTTCTCACATGGCGTGGTCATCCCAGTTCATCCCAGATCCCCACAACATGTCCCAATGCAAAAGAAGCCATTTGGTCGGCATATTTATGGCCTACACAGTTGGGTCTCAGTTAACTTTAATCAATTTTTTTCTGCTACGCCGTACATCGCAGTTTAAAGCCAGACTAGTGCATATAACGTTTAATTTAAAAACGCATAAAATTCTGTAACAATGTCGCGGATGATCTGCACCATTTACCATTTATTGTCGTTCGCAAACCCTGACTATATTCGACTTGCTCAACCTTTTCCGACACCTTTTTCCCTGACGGCGGACTCCAACTGGGATTTAGGACGCATTAATATGTATTACACTTACTAAATAGTATAATATATAAATTAATTATCATAACATATTAACGTACCAATGGTTAATGTAGTTGCGAAAAATATTGAAATAAGGCAAATGGTAATGGTGTGTGATGACCAAAAAAGATGATCTCGTTCATCTCGTTTAATCGAAGACAGTGCACAACTACTGGCTAGGTATCATCAATCAGCAGCGCTATTAGAGCCAAATTAGGCAGCTCAAGGCCTCTTAATTGTGCTAATCCTTCGCAAAATTCTCTGAAGGTGTGAAGAGCCACCAGACAAGTACAGGTCCAGGTCCAGGTCCAGGTACAGGTGGGAAGTAAACAAAACAAGAATAACGAATGACGACGGGGATATTGCAATTCTCAATGGAGGAAACTGGCATCCTATTAGTGCCAGTTTTAAGCTGATTTACGCAGCACCATGTTCCAATTAAAGTTCTCGCCTGAGCCTCTTAAAAACTCATTAATCACTCGCCTAACTACGTCCACAAACGATTTTCGAACTGGTCCACACAGATCGATTTCCAAATGTTGCAAAAAAAAAAACAACAAAAACACAAAAAAAAAGCAGACGGCCGGTAAAAAAGGTGCGAACCAATTTGCACCTCAGACGTTAAAAAGACGGAAAGAGCCGTCGTTTGTCGAAGGGCAAACCCAAGTTAATTTCTATGAATTTCACGCCTACCAAAATCGAAATTACCCTGGGCAAGCTGCATTTGCGACGACTGAATCTGGCGCCAAGTAAATGGATTAACCTTGGGTTTCTTTCTAGTATTTTAGGGCCTAGGCTTTTCGCCTTCGCCCTTATATTTTACGATTCCTGCGCTCGCGGAAACTTAATATTCAGCAGTCCAATTAAACCATTAAAATCTAGACATGCACCAATTTAGGTGGCTTCAAATTATTCAACGACCACACATTATAAATTTTAAAGCGGGACGACGCAGACCCATAAAAACCTTCTTCGATCGAAATGGAAGCAAACGAACTTTTGTCACAAGATGTCAAAGTCCAGGTGATTTACTCCGTTGCTCCAAAAGTGGCAGCAAAAACTTCAGGCACTGTCTGCCCAATGCACTGCGAAAAAAAAGTGGGTGACTTATGTTGTCTTCACGTGCATAATGAAATAATGATTTGATTGTGGATTATGATAACTGATGAATTTCCCATCATTTTTCAAAACATAAATATAAAAGTGTAAAAAATAAGTTAATGGAGTATAAAAGCAAATTTTAAGTTGCAAGGGTAGGCAACTTTTTTTGCAGCGCATTTTCGAAGTCAGAATCTCATCGATGGGTGTCTGGTCCGTTTGATTGCCGAGAAATTAAAACGTTACGCTCGTTGACGTAATGCACAAAACGAAGTTGACATGGCAATGGGTTTTCACTTTAATGAGATGCCCCCTACCAAGTTTCCCTGGATCCTTGGATCTCTGGAGCCATCAATCAGCAATGCCGAAGCGGGGAGGTTCGCGGAGTCTGTTGGCAAAATTCTTGAAATTTGTAGTGATAAAATTGCACAAAATATTTGCAAAAGAATTATTATACAGTAAATTATGGATATGGATTCTTCATGCCCGAAGGCCGAAGGCCTTGAAAAAAAAACACTGTAGAAACTTTCAACACCTTCGCAAAGTTTATGCGGTCTGCTGATCCTGCACTACCACATAATTGTTTCTGATTAGGCATTTACAGTGTTCCCACTGCTCCAGCGGATTTTCAGCACAGCTCCAGTTCAAGTTGCGTGTGCCGATCGTTCTGGAGTCTGGTGATATATCTGCCATTGCTGTTCCTGCGTATAAAATTAGGGAGCTACAGCTTCGTCTTTGCAATTGAGGCCAATGGGAAAATGTGAAAATAAATTTCATTTATTTTTTGCAAAAGTTTTTTGAATTAATAACTAGTATCATTGTAAACCTAAGCATTTGATACCCGAAAATAGTATCGAATATTACCAAAAATGGTAGTATAAGTACCTCCCTAGTGACCTCTCAAATTCACTATTGGGTGCCCAGTACACCGTCGCCAAGAATGGGTATTCGTTTCCCTGCGTTTGTCTGCTGATTGTCATCGCCACACCGTGAATTGGTTCTTTCCTGTCCTGTGCCTTGCAACTCGTTATAGCCGTTAGTAGTAGCGTTAAAGGGTATAGTTGCTTTATTTGCTGATCGAAGGCTAAAAGCTCTGCAGAATTTGTATTTGCCTGTACAGCAGATCATGTTAGTCGTCCGCAGGAGTTTAATTAGCGACTGATCGCGGTCTCCGCAAACATGACAAAATGGGTTAATTTAGTAATGGGTATCTGATAGTCGGAGCTCTCGACTGAAGCCTTCCCTCAGCGTTCTGTTTTGGATTTCGGGGAATGGGGACTAAGGTAAGGGCTACGATGGGGAATTGCTTGGTGCAATAACAAATATTTATACTTTTTGCGATAAATGTTTGCCTTGGTTAATAAAGCGATTTGTTATTTGTGTATTCGTGGTCATAATTTATAAGCCTAAATTGGATTAACGTAGGGTCACGCGGGATCGACTTTGTGCGGAGGCGTTTGCCTCCTATGGGTAGTTCCAGTTTGGAGCTGAGCTCGCGGATTCCATCTACGGATCGGTAGCGCCGCAGGCATCAGTCTCGGAAAAGGTGTGAACAAATTGAGAACATTTCCTTTATTACTTATTTGTTTGGAGCTCACAGTTCCCCAAGAGAAGCTTATTGGTTTCCGTGCCTGTACATGCCAAATTACTTAACCGGCAACCTAATGACAACATCTTCAAAACACAGAGCCCCCTTTTTGGCCATTTAAATAGGTTAGGTGGCTAGCTAAACACGTGAGTGTTTCACTCTCCCATTTTTGCGACTCAGAAACAGGGCGATCATTTACAGGGCACGACCGTATATTTTAAAATTATTTCCACATCGATCACCGGCGGAGACGCACGATCAATGCAGAAAACTGTAGACTAGAAACTGGAAGCTGCACGGAGAGAAACAAACGTGTTCGTATTTTAAACATTGAGTATTGATAATTACGCTATTGCGATATAAATAAGCGTTTCAATAAGCAATGCTATCGGGGTGAACTAACACTGATATCTTACATGATGCAGAATTGAGTTTATTTGGGAAATACCGATTGAAAAGTCTCTTAAAAACCCGAACGTATTCACCTCCTCCTCTTCGTTACATTTTTTCTCTGCCTGTAGGCAATGCTCCCTGTGCCATTTCATTATTATAGGGCACACTCGATTGTCGACTGCCGATCGTCTGTCTGAGTTTTCTTCGGCTTAGGACCTCCGCCTCCCCATCCTTATTTTTTGCACATTTTGATGAGGCTGCACCGCATTGGGCCGGATGTGCTGCACATCTTGTGCTGCGGGGGGACTAATCTACATTTATTTATGGATCCTGGGACTCGGAGGAGCAAGAAAACTCAGAGCGAAAGAGACTCATAGGGAATGGCCGCCGAAAATCAATTGTAACTTTTGATTTTGATGAATTGATTTTAAATTGCATGGATTTCGATAAGAGCGAAATTTACATTTTTACATTTTACATTTTTTACATTTTATTTCCTTCAGCCATTCAAGTTGATGGGGACAAAGAAGCTGTCATTAGAGCGCAATTAGGCAACATTTTTTAGAACCACAGGGCGCACACTTTGGGGCGATAAGCATAGACATTATAGGCAATTTGTTGTAATTGAAAATTAAAGTGTCAGCCTGTGGCATCAGGGGAACAAACTGGTCCTTCCTTCCCCCTCAAAGACCCCAAAGAGCTCAGAGACTCCAAAGCTCAAACTCCAATGCCAACAAGCCAAGTCTGGGCATCCAGAGTGGCCGGCATTTATGCAGTTTTGTCCTCATGACATGATCGCCGACGCGATAACGCCGGTCCTTACAAAGTGCAGATCCTGCTCTTACATTAAGCTGATATGCAAATTATGCGGCGGGCTTATTCCGGCGAAAACACCGTTCGTCGATCGCCATTTAAATTAGCGTTAGCAAAAGTATGCCAGGGTCCGCAGATTATCGATGCCCGCTGATCGATTCTCACCCCTGTGTTTGTATTTAAAATTTATAACTCTGTACCTTTTGCCAACATTTTAATAACGTTTTGATGAATTTTATATGCACCGCTTGTCGTCGATTGCTTTTGGCGATTCGATCAAATCAGATCGAGGCCCCCAAAGAGGAGGTGAGTGTCAGTTTATGGGTTTCATTAAACATTTGCCCATCGATGATTTGACCATCGCGCCGAGCCAAGCTCATTTATTATCGATCATCGCGATGGCATCTCGCACTTGTCGTTGTTTTCGTTTTTCGTTCGAAAGGAGGGTCTTCTATCCACCCGTCCTGATAGAGAGAGTCCCCCCCCTCCCCCACTTATATGGATTGATCGTAATTATGTTGTTCTCGTTCTCGTTTTTGTTTTTGTTTTTTTTTTTAAGATTGACAATATCTCTGACTCCGCACTAATTTACGAAACACCGAATGCGAGCCAATTTAATCGATTACAAGTTTTAGCAGGGGCTTTTGTCGTCTCGTCGGCTTGCTAATAAAGAACGTGATATATTGCACGCCGAAAGTTTGTATTCTGAACGAGTTCCCGATCTCCGGTGGTGGCCACTTTGCGGAGCATCTTAATTTCAATCGCCTCGCTTATTGTTATGGCTCTGTTGTCATGTAGTGAAACAATGGGATCACCAACGGCCATATCCAAAAAATTAAATAAAAAACGGGCAGCAGCAGCAGCAGCAGCAGCAGCAGGCACACCAACGAAGCAGCAATAATAAAATTTAAGGATCCGATCGATCGCGGGCTCATGATCTTCTTCATGATCTTCTTCATGATCTTCCAGATCTTCCAGATCTTGCGATCTGGCGATCTTCCGTTCCATTCCGTTCCTCCGATCTCTTGACATATCCGATCCGCTCGATCCAATTATAGTGTGCGTTGTTGCAATAAATTCGTTTATCGCCGCCGTCGCAGCGGCAGCCAAAATCATTTAAAAGCGATCAGCTCGGCCTGTTTTTGCTACTTTACAGATTAAGTGATTGCCGAAAAATTGATGCCGCAGTGCAACAGTGCGTTTTGCCAGTGGAAGTCCACGCCAGCATGATAGATCTTAAGCGCATTGCAGGAGAAGTTAATGAACTGAAGCTTCTATGCCATTTAGGTTACACTTCAGTTGATTTACGTTGATTTACGCAGTGCAAAAGGACCGCGGGAAGCCTTTTTTTAGACTTACAAATTGATTGAGTTATGTAATTGAAATGAAGTCCAGATCGCCAGCTTTTACATGGCTGAACTTTACGTATTAATTAAGCAAACGGCGCTGGCGAAATGAAAATGAAAAAGGAGCAGGAAGGAAGGTGCTTTTATGGGTCTCTTGTCACAACATAGCTTTTTAGTCGATCAATGCCATTTTACTTGATGTCGAAATTAATGTTGCCGTTGAGTTGAGGCTGCTGTTTTCACCCAGCACTTGGTGTGCTGACTCTGAATCTTTTTGAAGCACATCATAAATCACCGAGCGACAACGCATTCAACTTCTGATTTACACACCGCAAAAATGTGCCACGAACTCCACTAACAATTATAAAGATCGGGCTCTTGGAGTAACATACAACAAACATAACAAACTTCACAAATAAGTACTTGAATCCAAGAAAATCCTGCTTTTATGACATTAGAGTTTGACTTTCTAGTTTGCAATTCACGGAAGATAACTGACGCAATGTTCCAGTTCCTGAATCGTACTTAAAACTGCGACTACTGGATTGACCCGATTACATAAGGCTCAATCATAAGCGGCTAGAATATAGCTTTGGTGATATTAAGCATTTGTTTTAAAGGCTGTTGGAAGCATTTTTCCCTGTGCAGTTTTCCCAACTTTTCAGGTCGGCTACTCCATCTCCAACTCCAACTCCATCTCCATGTCGAAGTCCCGTGTCTCCTTAGCATTTCTGCCTGCTGCTGCACTTGTTGTAAATTTCATTCGAAACTGTGAAGCGTTGTTGCACAAGTGCTGGAGCTCTGAAATCTGAATCTGAATCTGAATGTGCATGTTGGTTGGTAGCTCGCTGACTTGCTGACTTGCTGGCTTGTTGGCTTGCTGGCTTGCTTCGGGCTGCGCTTCTGGTTAGCAGTTGGCTGTCATGACGTGCGCACAATGCGTGCACATAATTCAGACTCTGAAAACTCAATTCCATATGGGGCTGCTGCATGCAGCACATGCAGCACATGCAACACGTAGCGGTGAAGCTCACTCACTCATTCATGCAACCCGCAATTCCTCTCCCCACCTGCGATCCTCCTCAGCTGTCATCACTCGGCTCATTGATTCAAGCACGGCACACATTCCTTCGACTTGCCACTTGTCAACACTTCATTTCAACAACTACTCCTCTTTTTGGCGCTGGTTCTGGCTCCCTTTGATAAGTCAATCATGCTGCAAGTGCCACATTCGAGTGTTGCTGCTGTTTCGATGCATTGTTTGTTTGTATGTGCAGCGGACTTTGATGGGGCCTACCCTTTGTTTACCTTTGTGTCCTCCGATATCCTTTGCTGGACTGGACCCTTCGATAATAGTCGTTTCCATTCGTCCCGTCATCCGACATCCACTTCTTTTCGGGCGGCAGCAAATGCAAAGCATTTGGGGCTACTTTTATGTGTGACCGAAGGAAGTCTACTATGATCTATAATCTATATCTATAGATGTACTATACTACATCTTTCAGATTTCTTTGAATATTCTAAATAGTATTTCTTAGTACACATACATCTTACTGTATTCTAAATACCATGTCTCAGGATTATTACATATTAATTCATCAAAATGATGAAAAAGATTCACCCGCTGCCGTTGGGTAAATGAGTTCCCAAAAGAACTGCGTATAAACTTGGCTTACTTTGACCCACCGAGTGCTGCACACATTTCTTACAGCTTATTAAAATGTTATTTAAAGAGCAACATGTTTTGCAACCCAGGACACTTTAATAAACCGTTGTGTTGCCGCACTGATGTTATCATAAAATGTGGACTCGATTGTTGTAAGGGCCCCTAAATGAAGTAACACCCGAATCAGTGAGGATTCCAACTAAACGGCAACTTTTGCGCGGCAGCTTAAGCATTCAACAATTTAATTAAAATTAAATTTTCGAATCACATTCTGTGAGCCGAAGCAGCGGGGAATAACTGATCGTGGCAGCAGGTTGATCGTGATTGCAAGACTTGCCGCCAAAGCCTTGCACCTCCGATACGATACGATATGGGTATCCATGGGCACATGGGCACATGGGCACATGGGTACATGGGTACTCCCAAACCGCTTCCCCAGCCACGGACGATGATCAATGATCGCTGAGCCGACCGACGAGTCGCCGGATCTTGATCTGGGCAACCTCAGTGGATTTGAGCTCCCCTTGTCCCCTTGGTTTATGCTCGAACACATGTGTATGCGTCATGCATTACGTGTATCTGGCGTTGTCATCGTGCCAGTTTACTAACATATTATTAATTGGATAGCCATTGCTGCGATATCCTAGAATTTATGTGTTAATTTGTCGCTCCGCCAACTGTTGGTTTATTTTAAACTTCTTAGCTATTTTTTCTTTCTTTTTTTTTTTTTGTTATTTTTGTTATTTTTTTTTTTTTTACTCGGATGCTTTCTTATCAGACCGATGTGACCATTACCGTTGGGCTGCGGCTGCGGTAATTTGTTGGCCGGCGACCGGCGACATAATCATTTTTGCGCAGCCGCTGCAATTTGTATTGTTCGCATAATTAAATTGACGCTTGGCATTCCAGCCAGGCCAACTCTGGTCCACTTCGCTGACATTGACACGCGCAGACTCCACACTGCGAAAAATGGGTGTCCGTGATTCGGTACTCGACTCAAATCAAAACCAAATAAAGTCATTACCATGTATGTACTCTCTTTAACTTATTTTTTTACATGTGCAGCCAAGTTTCAATAGATATTATTTCGCCTAAAATTGCACACCCATCATTTCAACTTTGGTGGACAAATTCCTCTAGTATTCCCTGCAAGTATTTGCTCAGTGTTCCGACTGCAACTTAGTGGATCGCTACCCCATCTGCGACTGCGTCTAGTTGGTATAATTAGCAACGATTAAACACTTGTCGGTCCCACCCATCTGCGGTTGAGAACAAAAGCATTTCATCGCTTTTGTCGGCTGGCTCCTTGGCTCCTTGGCTTCTTGGCTGCTTTGCTATTTTGCTACTCTGGCAGTCGCTTTTGCTATTTTGTCCCGGACCCAATGGAATTTGTCAAGCGCAAGGACACATTGCTGTTGCCAATTAGGCGGCCAGCGCGCTTTCATTCAATGGCAATTGTTGTCAAGCTTGTTTGATTGGTAAGTAATTGGCGGGCGGATCGAGTTCTTCTGGGCTTCGATGTGGCGTTCCAAGATCGATCGCTGTGAATACTTATTTATGATTTCATTGATTTTAATGCGCATTTTTACACATTAATTAATTTTCCATATGAAAAGTGAGCGCCTTGGGCGAAAGACAAAGCTCTTCAATAAAGAATATTAATCAATTATTGTGGCACAATCGAGGTCGCCAGTCCGCTAGTCGTGCGCATAATGACTAGTTGTAAACGGCCGATTTTCCCTCATCAGGGATCTGCGAACTAAAACTGGAAGTTTTCGCAATAATTAATTTATTCGACGTAAAGCGGAGAAATAATTATTGTTTCTCAGCAATTTTGGCACAAGTGTGCCATATCATATACGTGTTGTATATTTGTTTTTTCTGAGTACATTGAAGTTTTCGATAAGGTGTGGGTAACTATACTATTTAAACATAGAGTACAAGGGATATAGATTCTTTGAGAAGTAGAATAGCATATAAATAGAACTTTGTAATGTGGTAAATGCAAGGCGTAAATGATTTCCCCATTTATTACGGATTCTTTCGACTCCAATTTCTTTAGCCAGATCCCCACCAAGTTTCACTGCAGATTGATGTGTTCCATCGAAGAAAGCTGAGCAAACACATGCGGACTAGAGCAAGGATGTGCAAACAAACAGACAAACACGAGCTCAAGTATTTGTATCTCTCGCTGCGGTGTGTGTTGGGCTCGTATCCGTGAGGTAGCCTAGCCAAGGACACACACGCGTGTCCTGGCAAGCTGCAACTGCAACAGGAAGACGTGCCATATACAACGCGTGTGCCTGTCTCGAGTGATAAGGCGTCTTAAAATACACAGTTGCCTCTACGAATGTCGAAGGAACACCACTCGGCCAACGAACATGAAAAAAATATTAATTTACACTAGGCAGAACGTCAGCTGCTCGCCGACATAAAAGGGTATAAAACCCATAGCTGGGATACACCTGAAAATATTTTGGTGTTTTCATTTGTAATGGTAAATGATTTGTTTTTGCGCGACTCCCACTTTCTGAGTCGAAAGATCAAACTACGTTTTGAATCCTTCAAAAATACGGAATCCACATTTTTTAGGTGTTTTGGCTCTTTACAGTTTGAAGTGTTTTCTTTGAGTGTAAAGGAATGGGTGCGACAGACAAAATCAAAATGCATCTGCAGTGTTGATACGCACGCAAAATAAATATGAACCCTTAACCCGGTGACATAAGACTCGTATCCGAATGAGCAGGAACTATATATCAGCGGGATCAGGAAAACTGAATCAAAATCAAGTTGACGAAAACGCCCCGACATGTGCAACGGTTTTTGCAGCTTGCACCGATTAGAAATTTGAATCTGGATGCGGAGCAGAAGTAGTGTTAACAATAGGATAGGGCTGTAAGGGGTTAATCAGTGGATTCCGTTGCTTGCAATATCCATCCTGATGGCAAAAAAGTTGATGGCGAAGGAAGGGCAAGACTGAATTAGATAGATAGATACTAACAATAAAAACAACAAATATAGTAATGTTGATTTACCAACTGGCAACCAAAAGCAAAAGCAAAGTTCAAAGTTCAAAGTTTATATGAGGTAAGGCAGCATAACCTAAAACTTATGCAATTACACACTATAGATAGACATGCATGTTATAATTCAGATTAGAATACCTCTTTCAGTTAGCCGTAGTAGCTAGCTCCATAAACTGTTTTGCATGTTGGCCCTGTTCATGGAACGTACCAGGTCTAGATGCATTTGTCATAATCGTCCAGGTGATTCGAAGACGTAGGCCAAGGCGGTTTTATGCGTCTGGTGGTGGTGGTGGTGGTGGTGTCTTGGTGGTCTGATCCGCTTGGGATCTTTGAGATGTGTAATACGCGCAGCCGCAAATGATGCAAATTTCCTTAGAGATTGCCGCTGAGATTAGGCAAGAAATCCTGGCGGCTAAGCCACAACTAAATGCAGCTTAAACAATGTTCTTAGGCGTGAGATTTTCATTACGATCTGTTTCAGGTTTTGCTTGGTCTGGATTGGATGGTTCTCCACCCATGTCCCCTATATGTGTGTGTTGTCGGCAAAATTTCAAAACCGGCTTACCAGGAAAAACGGATGCTGGGAAAACAAGAAAACACAATGATGGGCAGATTTTCCAGGGGGTTTTACTTTGCAGGTCAGATCGTTTCTGGCCCGACGACTGCCAGGATATGTGTGTGTCTACGGATTTGTTTGCATGCAAAACAGTGTGCAGGCGAGTTTGCTGGAAACCTAAAACCTTGACCACAAAAGTCAGTCCACAAATCCCATCCATATCTGCGGACTAAGGAACTTTCAAATTTAACAGCACTCACAGTAGTGCCAAAAGAATAAGGGAGCCAAATGACCGCTGGGCATACTGGGATGGCAGCCAAAATAATTAAGTCGTTTGCGCCGACAATTAAATAATTCTGCAAATCGCTTCAAAAATCCAGAACTTTTAGTGGCTCCCTGTTCTTGTTTTTACGTCCCTCGGACTGCCTGCGAAATTTGTTTAATTACGAAGTGGCTGCGAGCGACAGTTTAAAATACGAGGTTCGCAACGCTGCGCAGCGTGAGAAAATGCATAATTCTTTAAATGTGATTTCGTTTTGGGTTTCGGCCAACCCATCGCACATTCATCACGAATCCCACTGTACAGTGGGTACTAGCGCACACTCACTAAAATAAAAATAGGTGGAGGCACAAAAGTAAGACTAAGTCTTGCCACTTTTCCCTCGATCTCAGACCACTGTGACGTGTGGCGCTGTGGCTTTCACTGGCTTTGGCAGTCGCCGACTACCACACCACGCCCCCCATACATTCGGTACAAAGGTAATTACACTTTTGTTTTTCATTCGGCCTGCCGAATTCCAGGAGCTGTCCAATTCAAAATATCCCAGTGGCCAGCTGGTCAACTTTTTGGCCAGCCTCAGGCGTGAGCCACAATACCAAGAGGGAAACACTTATGACTTTGTGTCTCCTCTTGTCAAGCCGCTTTGTATCCTTTGTGTCCTTTGTGTCCTGGCTCATTGTCTTCATACCTCGGACCACTCAAAGCCATTGAAGTCGGATATGTGGGCGGACGTGCAAAAGAAGTCGCCCTAGACCTTCGACTTCGGAACTTCTGTCTTTGACGTATTTGTCAAAGGTAATTAGAATTCTTGACTCAAAGGCGTGTGAAAAGCGGCTTAGGGCAAACAATTTGCAACTTTGTCGATCTAGTTAGCAATTGCAATTGAACCAAAGTGGATTACGTGTTGGTTTGTTAGTATCTCTTGCAATTTCACTTCGTCACTCTCTGCTACGGGGTATGACATTCTAGGTTTATTGCTATCGAAAAAAAACATGATTCTTTTTTTTTTTTTTTTACCAAAAAATCACAAAATTTGCGAAAAATTAAAAAAAAAAAAGATCATTTTCTGGTTTGAATACAGGTCGGTAGGGAATTTTGTTACGAATTCAACGGGGTATGACATTCTAGGTTTGGACCACTATGTTTATTGCAATCGAAAAAATACTGATTATTTTTTACCAAAAAATCGCAAAATAAACATTTCAAAAATCTGACATTTTCAATCGGGGCTTTCTTCATAACTTGGCCAAAAAAGGTGGCAAAGCTTAAATAAAGGCTGTTTTGTACAGGCTATAAACATAGCTTACTATCCCTATCACTATTTTTTTTGATTTTCGAAAAGTCGAATTTGAACAAATTTTCGCATATTTTATAAGGGGTACATCATCAAAATTTGCGAAAAATGGCAAAAAATTATTATTTTCTGGTTTGAATACAGGTCGGTAGGGAATTTTGTTACGAATTCAACGGGGTATGACATTCTAGGTTTGGACCACTATGTTTATTGCAATCGAAAAAATACTGATTATTTTTTACCAAAAAATCGCAAAATAAACATTTCAAAAATCTGACATTTTCAATCGGGGCTTTCTTCATAACTTGGCCAAAAAAGGTGGCAAAGCTTAAGTGAAGGCTGTTTTGTACAGCCTATAAACATAGCTTACTAACCCTATCACTATTTTTATGATTTTCGAAAAGTCGAATTTGAACAAATTTTCGCATTTTTTATAAGGGGTACATCATCAAAATTTTCGAAAAATGGCAAAAAATTATTATTTTCTGGTTTAAATACAGTTCGGTAGGGAGTTTTGTTACGAACTCAACGGGATATGACATTCTAGGTTTGGACACCTATGTTTTTTGCAATCGAAAAAATACTGATTATTTTTTACCAAAAAATCGCAAAATAAACATTTTAAAAATCTGACATTTTCAATCGGGGTTTTCTCCATAACTTGGCCAAAAAAGGTGGCAAAGCTTAAATGAAGGCTGTTTTGTACAGCCTATAAACATAGCTTACTAACCCTATCACTATTTTTATGATTTTCGAAAAGTCGAATTTGAACAAATTTTCGCATTTTTTATAAGGGGTACATCATCAAAAATTGCGAAAAATGGCCAAAAATTATAATTTTATAGTTTGAATACAGATCGGTAGGGAATTTTGTTACGAATTCAACGGGGTATGACATTCTTGGTTTGGACAACTATGTTTTTTGCAATCGAAAAAATACTGATTATTTTTTACCAAAAAATCGCAAAAAAAAATCATTTCAAAAATCTGACATTTTCAATCGGGGTTTTCTCCATAACTTGGCCAAAAAAGGTGGCAAAGCTTAAATGAAGGCTGTTTTGTACAGCCTATAAACATAGCTTACTATCCCTATCACTATTTTTATGATTTTCGAAAAGTCGAATTTGAACAAATTTTCGCATTTTTTATAAGGGGTACATCATCAAAATTTGCGAAAAATGGCCAAAAATTATAATTTTCTGGTTTGAATACAGTTCGATAGGGAATTTTGTTACGAATTCAACGGGGTATGACATTCTTGGTTTGGACAACTATGTTTTTTGCAATCGAAAAAATACTGATTATTTTTTACCAAATTATCACAAAATATGCCAAAAAAAATCTGATATTTTCAAACGGGCTTTTCTCCATAAAATGCTGAAGTGTCACACGCTGATGCCCAAAGTCGATCACTATTTAAAGCGACGGTTTTTGCATACATTTGGCATGTATGAAAAGAAAAAGAATCCTTTTTTTTTTCTTATTTCTTTGGCAAAAGTCAATTCTTTTCATTGACTTTCCATACATTTTTTTTGCGCCGACTTAGCATAAAAGCAATCATAATTCGCATACAGACCGCTGACGAAAAGTTGTCAATTAAGTTTATCAAGATTGCATGGCAAAAACCGAATCTCAATCTCGAAAACTCGATCCTCGGGCTTATAAACATATGTTAATACAACCAGCATGTAGTCAAATGGAGCAGGCACTGGACCCTGTGATCCTTGGCTGCTGTCTGCAGGGTCTTCTGTTTTTAGCCTTCTGGATATGCAGTCTCCTGCACAGAGAGAAATACAGCTGCACTTCGGATTGATATCTGCAGGACAAGCAAACTTACGTTGATTATATCGCTGCAATATTTAAGTGACCGCCAGAATTTATGGTAAAATATGCCTAGTACTTCATATTAATTATTATTTTTTCATTTGAAAGTCTTAAAGATCGAAAAAAAAGGTACAACTACCTTTCTAAGCTCCGATAAACACTGAATTTAATATTTTTTATATTTTCATCAAATTGAAAAGGAGCTTTTTATCAATATAATACTGGACATATGGGAGAGCTGTGTTCTACTTGCAATCATTAAATTGAGCATGCTTATTGTTTGATTCTTTTCGGTGTAGTTGCGTTGTGGATGTCGTCACCACCCAGGCAGCAACCGCATTTATTATGATTGCATTTTTGCTGAAAAGTTTTCATTTTTTGCCAGGCTGCTGATTTTGTTATTGGTGTCCCGCTGCTTAGTTAAATGAGACATCAGTTTGGCTTAGTCCCTGGGATAATGGACCCCGTCACCCAGCAAACTGGATTAACTTGGCTACCGGTTGGTATTGGTTCTGTTCTGATCTGTTCTGTTCTGTTCAGTTCCTCATGCTACATACCTTATATACACGTATGTTCTCCTGGGTTAGATGGGTGGGCGCACTTGCTTTTGTTATTGTTGGTAATGATGATGCTGAGGCTCTCGGGGCTTAGTTTGGGCTTTTTTTTCGCATGTAATACTCAAGGAGAAAATTCACTAAAAAGGAATGAAACCATTTTCATGGCTCCCCCAATTCACAAGGCAAGCCAGTGAGAAAAGAAGCGATGTAGCACTTTTAATGTCTTCATTAAACGCTACGCAGCGAAGAAGGCAGCAATATGGGGGAATTGAGAGGACCCAGTCTGCTATATATTGTTTATTTATGAATGTCATTCAATTTATTATACCATTGTATATTTGAGAGGGAAATGCACACAGATCTTGAATCTCCTCTGTCCAGTTCTTAGTCGCCAGTCCCCGCTCTCCAGTCCTGTGGGACTTCAGGCTCCAGACTCCAGACAGATCGCTGACCGGCTATCGAGCATCATCATCATCGTCATCATCGTCATCATCGTCATCATCGTCATCATCGTCATCGTCATCGCCATCGTCCTCCTCCGTACTAACGGGCTTTTGTGGCAGAGCCTCATCGTCTTTTCTGTGAAGCTAAGTATTGGTGGACATCGGTTATCGTTCTGCCACAACCATTTGCATCACTGGCCAGCCAAATCAAATCCGAGCTGCTCTAGACTTGGAAGGGTATGGCCGATGGCACTTCTCACATATTGCCGAGGAGCAAATATTTATATCTGGCTTAAATATAATAAACTAATCGGAGCCATTCAATTAATTTTTTTCATATTTTCTCCTAAAATACTTCAAATACTACAAATATACTAAAATACTTCAGATTTAGCAATTTCTGAAGCTATGAATCGTTTATCGATTATTAACTGTTAGCACGGTGATACCCTCTTTTTCCCGATTCCCAGTATTTTTGGTTCCTTTAATACCTACCTACTTTTGCACGCCACCTTGAAAGAGCATTCTTTAATCACCTATTTCTTCGAAGTTAAGGTATTTAAACTCGTTTCTCTTCTGGTGGTTAGTTGCTCGTCCGGCGCAATGCACTGATCGCGGCCGCTGGACGATTATTGTATATCATCATGCCCGCGATTCCCCGATTCATTCCGTTCCGTTTCGTTTCGATGCGGTTCCTCGAACCGCGACAAGTTGTCAATGTTTGTAAGTCGGCCGTGTGTATGGCCTCCTCCCTCGCTGAGCCTGTCGCTGTATTGCATAAGATAATTGGTGATTTTCATATCGATTTATGCATCCGCTGCTCTGGCTGCGACTTAAACTCGTGATCTGCCAGCCACCTGACCGCTTAGCCATTTAAACATTCTACCACTTGGCCATTAGAGCGTTTAAGGCTCAGCGGGAGCGGACCAAAACAATAATTAAATCATACGTTTGCGGGCTCTACATTCCAGATGCTGGGGACAGAGGGGGCACTCCTCCGAAAACTAAATCAACGTCAACACTTGTAAATTTATTGCTCTATTTGGTAAGAGTTAGTCCGAGTGGAACTATTATGGTTAAAATAATCACACGCCCCCCATAAACGAGGCCTAGAAGCAAATTGGTTGCACACACCAGATTTTAACCTAAGATTAGGCCGAGTCCTAGTTGTCCTAGTGGCCGGCCGCAAGCGAGTCAAACGTTTTGTAAACAATATTAAACAAAAACGCCCGCTGTGATCACAATTCACTTTCTCCCTGCATCGCGGAAGGGTGGACCTGGACCTGGGATAAAGGACCGCGTTCTCGGAAGGCCGAGATGATGCCTTGTTACCTTGTTAATGGCATTTTATGGTGGCTCATAATCAGCGCAATTATGTTGCATTTTCAAATTCCGAGAGCTAACAAGTGCTGCGAGTTCTGTGGCCATTTCCTTTTGATGTCAGCCGCCCTATGGCGTCGGTTAGTTTTTTTCGATTTAAATTTTTCGGGTTTCGGTGGCAAGTCCTTGCTATCCTGGCAACAACCGCAAGTGTGCTAACGAACCAAGCCGCCCAATAAACGCCAAACTGCAATTTGTCCGAGGAGAGGCGAGGCGTTGAATGATCTCGCACCTCCGGATTCTTGAGCAAGGCACCATGAAATGATAACGTCCTGAAACCCAAGAGGTTTTATTTCCGTTTCGAAATCTACAAGAATTTGAAACATCACATAAAAATAATACCCAGTAAGCTTGTTTCTTGTAGTGGATCGCTCAAAAAAAGCCATTCTGGGTGGTGGTCGTGTCCAGTTGCTTGTTGGTTGCCTCCGAAAGCGGGCGGCTTACAAGATTGCCGGAGTGATCGACACTAATCCGTGGCAGAATCCGCTTACTGACAGTGCGCGCCATGGTGACAAGTCGATCTGAACAAACCAAAAAGCTGTTGAGCTGCCGGCTGACAAGTGAGCGGATTGCAATGGCTTGTTAAATAAGTGCATTTGATTCCCATTAAAAGTGATGCATTTAAGGGAAAATGTATCGGCTTTACCGTGCTGTATGTAATTTCGCAATGAAACACTTACGTGTGTAGAATACTAGATTATGATTTTCGGGCCGGCAATGCACTACACGTATGTAAGTTTTATTTGTTTCATCTGTTAAGGACCCGATTTGGTCGACAAGTCCTTTTGTGCACTGACATTTCAATTGTTATCATGTATTGCGCAAGTCAACGTTTGTGATCCTGCGATCTGAAGTCATTATTCACAATTATCCAATTGAGTGGTTCTCAATGAGCCTTTCCAGTTATCCTGCGGCTCTCTAATCCATTCCTTTGTTCGATTGCAGTAATTCTACTCTCTCCTCCTTTTTGTCGTAAATTGATTTCGAAACGCGCTGCCTTGATCCCATTAGTACGCCCCATTTAGCACCTTCTGTGGCGGATCAGGTGCTTGAAACTCTTTGATCTCGGACCGCAGAAGCGTGAAAAGGATGCTTGTTAGGCCATGATTACCGCCGGCGCAAGGACCCTTTATTCCAGACCAGAACTGCACATTCTACTAACGCTGTTTGGGGTTTATTTCAGCCACTAACGACACTATTGCCATCGAATTGATTCCCACGACTCATTTTGTTGATACAATCGATTTGTTCCGTTGGTAAAATATTTACATAAGCCTTGCGAAATCCGGAAACCGAAATCCCCGAAGATCGATATTGGTTTTCACAGCTAAGCAAACACGGTGCATAAAAGAGGAAGTGCTTTGGTGTAGATCAACCCATACAAAGGAACATGAACATGAATAAATCCGCGCGAGAAGCGGATACCCTATAAATACAATCGACTTCAAATCGATTTTTACGCCCACCAAACGAACGATCCAAATCTGTATTTCAATCCCTGCTCATCAACATAACAATGAGCTCCTTCCAATCCTTTTGGCACTTCCCCCGTCCTTTCCTGCGTTTAATTAATTCCAAGTTCCACGCCACTTCGCCGAGATCCACCTGTTGAGAGAAAGAAGTGTGGGTAGGAACAAAACAGGAGGTCTAGGCCATTAAAAAGGACTTTTTCGTAGAAACGCATCAAATGTGTTCGATTTGCTTAATTGAATTTTCGTATACCAGTTGCGGGAATCAGGAGAATCGGGAGAATCTGGAGAATCGGGAGAATCAGGAAACCGAAGGGATCAGGGAAAAAATCAGCGAAGGAGGGGGGAGGCTGTTCTTTTAATAAATTCACACGCACGTCGGCTCGGGACTTTGGTTTTCCGAGATAATGAAGTTGAGGGAAGAATCGACTGTTTACTGAACGGTGCATATACCACTATACACACCACACACCACACACCACATATACACTCTGCATGTTTGGTGGAATATTTAAAATATCACCGTTCGCGATAGACTTGGATATTAGGATAGTATAGTTGGGGAGCTATAGCTCACAGGGGAGGATTGGTTGGGGTGATACCCACTGGGTGCATTCCTTGAATGCCAGTGTGAAATGTCCAACTTGAAAGTGCCGAACTTTGTTGCTGCGAAGAAAGGAATCCGGACAATCGTTCTGGCCTCAATGTTAATGAGAATCGCACATCGCAAACTCGAATCAGACAGAGCCTTATGCAATTGGCGTTGACTACTGTTCCTTATTATTGTTGTGTTCACAAAGGCAATGCAATTTTGCTTGCTGGCATTATCCTGGGCATTATCCTTGGGCCACGTGCAAAGAAGGATGTGTTTGCTTTGTTTTCCGTGCAAATTGTTTTCCTAGACGTACACCGCACGCTGCGTTCTGCCTCCTGGACAATTGTCCACCCGAAAATCATATGCATATCAGTCACACAATGGAGGCCAGCCTATGGAGGTTTAACTACTGTTCGCCGCTGCTGGAGGCGACACCAGCACAACTGGCTTTTGCAACGAGGTTGGTATCTGCTCGTCGGCGGAAGGAGCTTCAAAGTGGCCGCAATATTTGTGCAGTGGAAAAGAGTTTTCGGCCGAGTAATGCAAGTCGGCTGTCACGAGCGCAGTCATAACATTTCATTGCCTTAATTTCTTATGCAAATATCCTGTGGCAGCGCTGCGAGTTTATTAATTTCTGGCCAAATGACTTGAAAAACCTGGAATTGCGAGTAAGGACGATGGTTTCTATTCTGCACTGCGAGTAAAAGTGGCATCCTCAGCATTTATGTCTTATGCTTCAATTGTGTCTGAAATCGAGTGGCCGAAAACATTTCCAGCAAGTGTATTGCGCTACTGGTCGAGTCGAATGGTGGCATCTCCCGAAATTCTTCTTAGCATCCGAAAAGTTTATCCCGCGCCTGTGCCTGCCTGCCTGTGTATAATTAAAAGTTCAAAAAAGCGACAGTGTTCATTTTTTTCATCATAAATTTAAAAAAGACTGCCATGTTGGCGCTGGACGCGCGCGTCTCCCATTTGAAGTAACCGCGGCGGCAATGACAACGAGTTCGAGGATGTGGGACCGAGCGCGGATATGGGAAACGGCGATGTGGACTGGACCACATTTAATTGGCATCAGCTGCAACCAGTTTTTGCTGTTTTGCAGCTTATATACCTTTTTATATTTCACTTGGCTGATGCCCAGGTTTTTTGATTTTTTGAGTAATTTTCAAATCAAACCAAGGTCTCTTATCTTCCCTTCGCGTCCTCCGCGTCCTTTGCGTCCTTTGCTGCCTTTTCTGCCTTTGGGCGTGCGCGTGCGCAGTGGCAATTTGATGAAATTAATATGAAATCAAAAGTGAATACAAACAAAAACTCGGGCGGTGAAAACCACATTTTTTCAGTGCAAACTGAAATGGGAATACTAAATAGTTGACAAGATCGTCCGTAATTTGGTTTGGCTATTTCTAGTAAACTATTTAATCAAATTTAAATGCAGTTCTAAGAGGCTTTCAATATGTATTTTATAAATAATTCCTTGTAAAACATGTAATATATTTTGTCAGAGTTGTTCGGAGTTTTCGCTATCTTAAAACGTAGTAAGTTGAACCTGGCAGTGTTCTTTTTATCGCAACCAATTAGCCCAGTCACGCAGTGAATGCAATCCGAACGCATTTAAATATATAACCCATATTTTCAACAGCAAAAGACCACGGAACTTCGTCAAGTCGCCCAGGTCCTGAAATTCCTCTCCTCTCTGATCCAATTAAATGTTGTAAATTCCATTATAAAATGTTCTGATGGTCTATGGGGCCTTCGGACTTATAAAACACTTAGTATCCTTTCAGAAAAGAAACAAACCAAAAAAAGTCTGTATAGTGTACTTAAAAGTTAAAGCAAGTAGAAATACATACGTGTATATGATACGGTTTTCGCTTGTTCTCAGTTTAGAAAGAATTTCTCCTATCCAATTTTTCCTATCCAATATATTAATCCAATTTTATAGGTTTTTGGGACTTATTTCCGCACAAAAGAACATTTTTCTCGATTTTACTTTAAATGGTGCACTTAAAGGGACCACAACGCATTATTATCATTTCAGCTGCATTGTCAAATTTAATCAGCTTAACTAATGAAAACTTTAGAATTGGACTCTGATCCTTTAATTCGAACGCACGCAACAGGATCCCTTTTAAGAAATCGAATTTTGGAGGCGTTTTTAATTGCGTAGGCTGGGAAAATGGACATTTCTTAAGTGGGGCGGGGAAACTGGAAACCGGGAAAACTGTAACAATGGCAAGTGCACCTTTGTGTAGGAAACGGAGGAGCGGCCAGGTTTTATTTCGTATTTTCGTATACGTGTTCGTGTTCGGCTGTGCACTTGTTCTTACCAAGAACTTATATGGCAGAACCTTTATGGTACAATTGAACACGCAAGTTATTGTCGGCTCATTTTATCTTGGGTAAAAGGCCAAGTTCAATCAGTGCATTTTTTGGTGCTTGTAACTATAATTCCTATGCGCTTTAAGGAAGAACACTCTTTACCAACATTTTTTTTTTCATTTTTTGGTATAGAGAAACCTTGCCAAATTTTAGGTCGAACATAAATTACATTATTCCCTGTCAGCATCTGTGAGTCAAAACCATGCGTTCATGTTAAACAAATAACTCACTTGTTGCTCCCTGGAAATTGTTTTCGAGACATCAGTCAGTATCTGACTGTGGCTGAAACCATGCTTTTGTTGTAAGTAGAATATCCTTAATAAATCATAAATTTATTCGACCAGCGTTGCATGTAAAGAGTGCCTTTTATCGAACATACAAAATAAAGAGTAAGACCCAGCATTGTGGAGGGTTTCGACTAATGGTTTCCCTATATTTGACACTTACAAATTGGCCTTGTGCCTCTAAAAATGTATATGAAAACTTAGTTAGCACTTTTAAAAGTGGGTGCAAAAACGCAAAAAAAAACCCCTTTTTTCTCAAGACGATAGTAAAGACATTCTCTTCCAAGGCTCTTAAAGTTATGTAATACAGAACATACTCGTATGCAATATACCCGAATATAGGGTACGAGTGTACATGGCCAAAGCCACGAAGGGTCTTTTAAAAGGACCCCGGGACGATCTGGAGCAATCTGCTACATATTTCTGCATATATTTCTGGGATCGATCGCCCTTTCGGAGCCATGTCAAACGTATTATTAACTTCACACAAAAAGCGTTCGATTTTGCACCGTTTGCTGTCGCAAAGACATTGTGTCGTATGTCGCCCATTGAGACCGCCAATGGAGGGAAGAGAGCCCCCTTCAGCCTTTTCCCTCATACCTTGTACCCGTAGCTCGTAGAGTTCAAGGGTATGCAATATTTGCTGAGCAGAATGTAACAGGTAGACGACCTATTAAAGTATTGCTTGAAAAATGATCATTTCGAAAGCATTTCCAGTATATCAGTACACTATATCACTTTGCCGCACTCAAAGGTTGCACATATTTACATTAAAACTGCAAAGTGTTAACAGGTATCTGATAGCCGGGCATTTAGGCAAAGCTTTCGTTCTTGGTTTGCAGCTCTTCAAGCCAGCTTTGATATGTGCAATGGAAAAACAAGAGAGGCCGGAAATAATAATTCGATACATGTGCCACGAAAAGGGTTTACGATCATTAAAACGTATACCTTCCACAACTGAGCTTGTGTATACGTTTATCTAAAAGTTTGCCATTGATAAATAGTAGACAATAACTATGTATACAAATTATTACTGTCTGTTTTATTGTTGCTAACGAATAGGTTGATGTGCAGTGTCATAGATGAAGAAGTCCATAAGAAAGTCCAATGAACCATGAATGTAGTTAGTGCTGGTTTGGTTTTTAGAGCATATGTATCTTACGTGAGTTTTATCTGCGGCAACTTCATCGCGGCGGCTTCCGGTGCAGAAGGCCCGAGCTGATCTCATTTTCCCTTTGCCAACGTTGTCGGGGGCGATCTGAACAATTGCCGACCGGTGTTTTCCTCTTGTTTCGGCTGCATTGCGGGAATAACTCAAAATTAGTTCATTCATCGATCGATCGATCGATCGCTTTGGAATTGGGAGTACGCAGGCTCTGATTACCTTGGCCGGTCCGTATGCAAAAATGCAGCAGGTAAATTTCTTGGCCTTTTTCACCCTACTCAATCCAGCTTTATTTATGCAAATCGGCGTTTTTCCATCTAAAGTGCTTACAAAATGTTGTTGTAATCTCCGGTGATCGGCGATCTTGTAAATACTTCATGGTTACAGTTTCGGCGGCTTTCGGTTTCGGGCTTTACCCCGAGTAAAAAATACACTAGGTGCGTTTAAAAGAATGTAACTGGTAGAAGGAAGCGCTTCCTGCGGCTAAGGTATATACCTTCTTGACAGGATCAAGTTTGCATAAAAACTGGTGAGAATTTGCCAATTTTTTTTGCAACATAAATAGGTTTCATTTTAATTACCCTTCCATAATAAAAACGCATTGAAATGTTAAATTTATCAGTTTAATGTCCTCCATGTATGTTAAAAAAAAAAGATTTCTTAAACGTAAATTGTCTTCCATTTAGAAACTAGTCTTAGAAACTATATAAAACCCTAATCACTAGTTTACAAGGCAAAAAGGTAGTTCTGGGGAGTATAAATACTTTGTGGCTGAGGTAATACTTGTTGGCCAATCAATGGTTCGATGTGTGTGATGGTTGGGTGCGACTAGCAATTGCTGAAGATCTTGTATCTGTGCCTTCTCACAGGTCGTCCTGCCAGAGCGAGATGTAGTCAAGGATGTCCTCGTCTTCGGTGCCGGAGCTGCAGGAGTTGTTGCGGTAGTCTTCATAGCTGGCTTCCAGCTTGGCATGGAAATTGGTGGGAGGCGTTGCGCCTGGAATCGCCGATGCTTCTGGCTGGCAATAGGAGCTGCTGCTGTTGCAGGAACTTATGCTGCCAGTGGGGGACTGCAGCTGCAACTGCAACTGCTGCTGCCAGGCGTAAAAGTGCTGATGCTGTTGCTGCTGCTGCTGCTGCTGCTGCTGCTGCTGCTGCTGAAAGTGCAAGTGTTGCTGCTGCAAGTGCGACTGCTTCTGCTTCTGCTGGTCGTTTTCGTGGAGCACTTTCTGCAAGCGCCGTATGTACTCCACTGCCATTTTCAGAGTGCTGACTTTGCTCAGTTTTTTGTTGGCTCCGGGACCGATTCCCCGGCGCCCGTTGCTCAGATCGGCAATTACGGCCGCGGGAATGTGTTGTCGTAGCTGGCTGAAGCCATTGTTGACCTGCTTCACGCGGTTGCGTTCCCGGGCATTGCGCCGGATAACAGAGGGTCCATTGACGGCGGAAGACGACTCCTCGTCGTCGTTGAAGAAAGACTGAGTTTCGCTGCCCAAAGCCATTTCTAGAGATGCAATAGCGTGATTGTGTGACGTGGCGATGGTCCTTGCTTCAGCGCTGGCTTCGTTCTGATGCCCTTCCCCGTGCCGTTCGGGCTATTTATAGGTACCAGGGCCCAGGGATCCCACCTGCGCTACTGCCTACCTGCCCCTCGAAAAGGTGCAACAGCATCACCTCTGCAGGATCGTCTCTTGAGCCGAGTGCTTTCTCAGATTTGAATGGAGAGGTAGTAATATACCATCGCTCGTTCTCTCTGCGAAACGCAGCTGTTGCTGCCCGAGTGTTCCCGCCGTCGAGTGGGAAGAGTTTTTGAGTGTTTTCGCTCACTTCCAGCTGCCTGTCGTCTCCAAGCCGAAACCTGGCCCTGTCGCGTGCCGGCTGCCAACCGGTTTAAAGAGGCAACGAGGTCCAGACATCAGACCCCAGCTAAAACACCTCTGCAGTGGAGGAGCTGTGGGCCCTATTGAAAGTGGCCGTGCAATTTGTGCAACTAATATTTGAGCTACATACGTAAAATAATGCAACAAAATATGTAGAATAGGGTGGCATATCATAAGAATGATGGTAGCTTTTCAACATGACACACTACCTAAATTATGCTTCAGTGCCTATGAAAAAATATACTTGAATTAGATCAACAAAGCTAGCTACATATATAAGACAAGATTTTGTAATCTTAAAATGTATTTGCCCCTTAACCGATGACCTTCCGATCCCTGGAGGCATTATCCTGGCACATTATCCCAAATAGTGACCCATTGTCACTAGAATCCAAAATCGTAGGACTCTCCAAGGCCACCTCGTCAACACCTCAAGCGGCGATCCATCCATTCGGTCCTACAACGGACGAAACCTGATCA
Organism: Drosophila orena; assembly: GCA_005876975.1. Taxonomy (NCBI): domain Eukaryota; kingdom Metazoa; phylum Arthropoda; class Insecta; order Diptera; family Drosophilidae; genus Drosophila; species Drosophila orena. The sequence continues at coordinate 1,290,046 of VCKV01000086.1, forward strand.
GCCGGAGGCACTTTTCTATTAACACTTCTAATGCCCCGGGGCCTTTATGCTGTATGCCTCTCAGCCGAAAGCATTTCGAAAGCATTTAGGCTAGGGGTCCCCGGCATTTCCCAAACCATTGTCAGGACTCTGGTTGCACGCTAGGAAACCGTGCCGAAATAGATTTGTATTGGCACCAACTCACACTGAGCCTCGTTTAACACTTCGTTGCTGTAGCCGCGGGGGATTGCACAGTATTGCATGTGAAAGGACATCGCAGGACATCCAAGCACAGGACACTGGGCTCGAAACAGATGTCCTGTCCAGAGGCTAATAAAATCAAACATATCCGGTCGGCCCTGCAAAATCCGTGTTGATGCAATACCAATTCGCAGCGGCTCGTCGAGTCAAGAAATTCAGAGTCAGCCGAGGTTTTGAATTTGAATTGTTAATATTCAAAATAAATACAAATCGCCGGTTACGATGTAATACATTTACACATTTATAACATTTATAACATTGCTATACATACATAAACCTGAAGAAATTGTTTGCCAAGTAATCAACGCTATTATTATCCTACATGTTTATAAATTAACTTGATATGTGGGCTTAAACGTGTATGTCGTAGCTTTTGTCCTTTGGGGCTTGCAATTTTATTATTATTTTTTGCCTTTTAGTTCGCTTGACTAAACTGCCGACTAACTAGTTCAATAAATGAAAAACCGTGGCGGAATAAGCTTGAGGAAGGCAGAACTGGGATCCGAATATATATCGCCCTTCCACCGAACACAGATGAAGTCGTCATTAATATTGACTTGGGCTGTCAATTACTTGACATCGTTTCATTTATTCCACACTTCTTAAAAGCGGTATGCTTGCGACACAGTAAAACCTCGATTACGTGACACCTTCCGTACAAAAGCTTGTCTTACAAAGCTTGTCTTTTAGTTTCTGAGGAACTTTAAATTGGTGTTTCTAAGCCTAGATGTCACTGAATTACATTTCGCCTTTGAGCGGAGCAAAAGTCAACTGTCAACTGTTCATGGCCATCAAATTGCCGCCTGGATCACCGATCTCTGGACGATGAAAGGACGAAAGCCGCTCATGGTTTTGGTTTTGGTTTTGGTCTTGGTTTTGAGTCCCCCACCCCCAACTTCCCACTCCAAATGACCATGTGATTTATGGGAGCAATGCGAATATGTCAACGAAACGATGCCACATCTAAGGTGAGCGTTTTAACGCCGCCAATTCTATTTGCTCGATTTCTCACATCGCCAACTGGCAATAATATTTATGGCCAGGAGCCGAAGCCAAGCTCCTTTTGAAATTCAACGAAGAAAGATGGCGATTTTTGATTAATTGTAGTGCGAGAGCTTTGATTAATTGCTGGAGGCAAGCGGCTCCAATATAACAATTTGTTTTGGCGTTGCATTAAATCAGAAAGGAAGAAGTTTCTGGCATCATCACGGCGAGATATTGTAAGACCAACACCTTGATAGCCTTTGCTGCCGTATTTATGAGTTGGCTTAAAATTTATGAATGGTCCATGCTTTTGGCCTCGAACATCGAGAGCAGCGGAACACTGAGAAAAAAAATGTTCCCATAATGATATTGGTTTAAAAGGGCACTTATTGAGGTGAAAATTTGCAATTATCATTTTATTAATATTTTATTATATCCAACTTTCTTGTTTCTAGCATTCGCTAGAAGGCTTTCTCTTCGGAACTTTACACGTATGTATATTTGTTAAAGCGAATTTTTCATTTAGCTATAACCGGTACACAAATTATAAAAAAAGGAAAATGGCACCAGTTTTTGTGTTTTCCGGCAGAGCTCTTAGCAATTTACATGTCTTATGGAATCAAGAGCGCTTCGCATATCGCGCACCGGCCAACAAAACCAATCAACGCGTCTGTCAAACCTGGAAGCGGTTGCTTATCGGTAGCCGCGCTGAAATCAGCTTCTGGCACTCACGATCGCAGAAAGCCCGCCAGTCGACAGTTATGCCAAAAGCCCCTTTCCCCACGGGAGTACTGAAACCAAGTGCACCTTCCACCGCTGGAGATCGACCCTTTAGCAATCCGTGCTCGTTGCTCCTGTCACAATTACAACGGCAAGTGCGGAGAACTAATGACAACTACAGTAGCAATTGCTCTGCACCGTGGCAAAAATCCCAATTATTTCCATGCGGCAATTTCAATTTTCCTAACTAATCACTTTTCACTCTTATATCACAATGTACATAAGTAATGGAACTCTAAAGTTGCAACTTATATTACTTATAAAAGTTCCCAAGCTCCCATGACTGACATGGCAGCAACCCGACTGTAGAATTGCATTTCGCTTACAATAATTAACTAGTATTAAGTGGTTCTATCATTATTCATAAAGGAGGTTCCTTCACTTAAGTCGCATTTTCACACATCCTCGAACCACTGTGCCAGTTGACACGGGAAACCTGATATTGCACACACGCGCCTCGTGGCCAGACTCGCAAGTTGAGGTCTTGAGGTCCTGAGGTCTGGTGATGTGGATATACTGGGTTTTGGAAGCCTGTCGCCGAGGCTCGCGACTCTTTTTACCTTTTGGCATGTGCGTGCAGTGCAATTAACTTTTGTAGTAAGTCAGCCGAAGCAACACTTGACATTGACTTGGCTGGAAAACAAAAAACAAAAAAAAACAAAAAAAAAAACAGATGTAGAGATCGGGATTTAAAAGCATGGACTTGGGGCGACAATTTCACCTGTTGCCTTCTGCCGCTGACACAGTAACTTATATTATTTGCATGCGTAAAACAGGTTTACACATACAAAAGTTAAACTTTTTGTTTTGACCACTTCGTATGTGCGGAATGGTTTAGTTTTAGTTTTTGGAAGTGGGCGTGGACAATTAAGGTTAGAGTTCATGCTCCAGTTTAAGTGGCCGCACGCTGCGAACACAAAATTGGACTATTTGGAAGTATTGGTTGGAGAAAAGTAGGGAGGCGTTTACCCATGTCGTCTGCACACTTAATGTGGGTAACTCGTACAATATTTCCACCTGAACTCCTGAAATCTATCTTTTACCTACCTCAAAATTGCACGTAGGTCAATTAACTCCAAGCAATTACAATTGTAGTTCCACATTCCACATCCACATTCAGGCTTCATTTCAGTGGCGCACCCACTTCAGCACATCGTTAGAGTGCAGACCTTGATCATTCTTTGCTGGATTTTTATACACATTTATCATTATCATTACACATTGCACATTATGCGAAAAAGTGTATACTTGATTCGTTGAATAGATCAATGTAATCTGCACCATGTCTTCATAAAGCCGTTCGCTAATGGAACCAGCTTCCTAATAACATCAAACTTATTGAAATTACTGCCCAAATTAAAAATAAAAGCTCTCTTTTAGTGCACATCCCCCATCGAAGTATAAAAACAAATACTTTACAATTTGAATAAAACTATTAGTGTGCATTTATAGATTAAGAAAACTTATAGAAACATGTTTCGTCTTATTACGCACCTGTACCTTAATCGTTATTTTCTGTTTTCTGGAAAGTTGAGATTAGGCATTTTGATTCTGGTGTGGACTGCAATGTGCAAATTGGATCAAAAGCATTGCGCCGACTACTTGCTACCCTGCGAGCAATAAATCTTGGAGACAGTCGCTCTCCTACTGGCAAATCTCCCTCGCAGTGCCTTATCCGAGTAACGGGTATACAGTAGTCGAGACACTCGACTATATCGTTTTCATTTCCTTTCTTCGACTCACTTGGTTGGCTTATATATTTTTTTCCTTTGCGGAATGGGCCGATTGCGTGCGCCTCGTGTGCTGCAGGTCTTAACTGATTCTCATTGATTAATTGCCATCATTAGCATACGGCAACGACGGCATGATTGATATGGATATGGGCAAGTACGCGTAAGTATATAGTTTGTATGTATATATGTGTATATAAATATATGTATTTATACATATGTATATGTACTATATATGGGTGGACCACCGGCAAAGTTTCACCTCAGCCAAGTGGAATATGGAGCTCTCAATGGTACGCAGCGCCTTTAAAGGCAAGTGGCTCTGAGTTTTTGGGATAGAGACTTCCGAAGGGCGCTAATTGTTAACAAAATGCTGCTGAAAAGGTAGAAGAGGGACAACAAGCTCACAACGGCGACTATCTCCCTCATTCTGCTGTTTGCCATTTACTCAACTTCAACGGTGCACGCAAACTTCCCGTAACGAAAAGTGCATATGAAGTCTTACAATCTCATGCACGTCAAATCGGAAACCCTTTTCCACATTCACGTGTACACAAGAATGTCGATGGGAAGGTTCCATTCTACAGGATGAATGATATAATAATAATGATGATGCACATTCCGAGGTAAAGTCGCAGGCCATAGGAACAGTAATTGAATATTAAATGCTTATTTAATTTAACACACCTGAAGAGCAAGAATATTGATTAATCTCATTTAAATTACAGGTATTCATTCTTGAATTTTTATAATTAGTTTATTTATTGTTTGCAAGGGACACAAGAATATTAGTTTAATGTATATTTAAAAAGAAGTCCCTTAATACGCTGTAAAACCGAAGAAGATTTGAATATTAGTATCAATTGAACCTCGCACTAAAATTGTGGCTTTCACTTCTACCCGCCAATAATATTTTTTTTTATTCTCTTATCTTTTTATTTACAATCTGTCTTAATTGGGCAATGAGTAAATGCTGTAATTAATATTAAAAATAACAGAGGCAGTAGAACTCATTAAGCCTACTACATAATCTATGTACCTATGTACACCTAATCTAGGTGTATTATTATTATTATTATTTTTTTTTTTATATTTATCTATCTATGAGGGAGATCGAGCACGTGATCTTCTTTAGATCTTCTTACATTGTTATTGTTGTTAATCGAACTTAAGGCTAAATTGTTTTCATGAATTCTTAGTCTATCTATATATTTTTTGCTATATTTTGTAATTTAATGTTTGACATGTTCTAAACTGGAACGCGTTCGCACATTAACATACATATATCCATACATACATACATATACGCCTCCCCACTTGGGCAGCAATATTATGGCCTCCATTTGCTCCTCCTCTATTATAGTTTGCTATCACATGAGATCGATTGAATAGATGGGACCGCTTCATAATCTGAAGCCTCGCGACCATAACGCGTCCCATAAAGTGGCCATACCTTTCCATCAACAGCTTCAATATTAATAAATTCCCGTCTCCCTGCCAACCTACTGGTATTCTTCATACTCGCCACTGTCAACGGTCGGGTAAAAGTAGCTAACAACTACCAGTTTTTCATTCCTTTTCATTTCGTGCATGTATATTTTTGATTCTCATACACTTTCAGCGGTTTGTACGACTTGTGAAGTATTTATACATTTTGTTACATTGCGTTCTTTGGGAATTTATCACAAGGTCTATTATTAATAATAATGTTGGCAGCGCTTGGGATCCATTTCATATCGTGGTTAGGGTATCAAGCTCGTCGTTATTTGCTTGTTTTGCTTGTGGGGTCATAAGCAGGATGAGCTGGGGACTTTTGGATACACCGCCTGGGGCAACAACGTTTTCACTCCTGAGGCATCAGCTTATAATGATTATGACGACAATGATGACGATCGTGATGATCGCGATGATGAGCTTGCGGCGACCACAAGCAAAAGTGTGCTCCAATTTAATTGAAAGCGGTTTTTGAGTGGCCTTGGCCACTCGTTTTTCTTCGTAATTTTTTGTTTTTTTATTGAAGGAGCTGCATTTGAGTTTTAGCCTTATTGTTCGAATTGACGAAATGGAAATTTGTCAATTCTCACCTGGCCATGTGAATAAATATTTGTGGTTGAGTGTGCGTGAAGTCCCCTTTTCAGATCTCTGCGGTCGACTTTCGGTTTTTCGTTTTTTCGTTTTTTCGTTTGGCTGGCAAGGTCAGAAAGTCTTTAAGATAAGACACTGAATAATTACCCCCAATACGGACAACTCAATTGCATCCTCTCGGCCACAGTGTTATCCTGCCTACAAGAATAACCTTTTAATTAAACCATGACGATAAGAACTCTAAAAAAAAAACGTTTGACGCTATTCACGCGTGTTTGTCATATCGAAAGTAAAGAGGCGGACTTATCGTCACGGTTCTCCATGAATGAACTGACTCACATTTTATTTAAAGGCAGAAAATAAAAAAAGGGAAAAGGAAGATTTAAAGGAAGGGGCAGGGCTATCGCCGGATGAATGAAACTCGTTTGACATTTGGCGAACGATTAGATTGGGCTGCAAGTGCATTAGTTTTATACAGCTGCCAACTGTATCTGCCTGTTTTTGTACCTGCAGCGGACACAATTGTCTTTCCTTGTACAATCCTTATCCGAATTCTTATTCTGGTTCTGTTCCGAGTTCTTTTTACGATCCTGCCACCAACAAAGTTTTTTTCCCAGCAGTTTTGTGGTTGCCTCAAGTCTGAAGTCTTACTGCGATCAGGAGCAAAAATTTCGATTGCAGTCGCATTTTGGTCGCATCTCAAGGGACCAGGCGATCGCAAATTGAGCGATTAACTTGAACTTTCCCTGCTCCCAAACTCGCAAACAAGATCTCTCTTCCTATTATTCTCAATTAGCACATGAAATGCACTTCAAAAATAGCATTTGCCCCGGAAATACTCGTATATTGATCAAGAGAAAACGTCGAAACGAGTGCCGCGAATTACATTTTGAGTTAAATGAGTTGCCATGGCCTTAAATTCGGTTTTACCTAATTTTGTAGCCAATTCTCTTGTATGACTAGGAATGGGAGTGCGGATCATTTTGAAAGCTGCAAAACTGTGGCGGCCGTGTTTTTATATTCAAATTGAAAATGCAAATTCTGAAAATCATCGACCCAAACTTATACGAAACGGAAGCCACAAATGGCAGCGTGAAATTAAAGGGCGTCTAACGTGAAATTAGCAGCTCGTTTGGCTCAGCGGATTTATTGCATTTGAATAACTCAAATTATAGTCCCCGGCGACTTTTATCTCAATATTGGTTTTGGCCACAGCAAATTTGAATGAACTGCTGCGGTTTGGCTTCATTTTTCGGCTTTGTAAATCATGGGGCTTTAACCGCAAATTAGCCACACGTAGGATATTCTCGATTCTCGTTAAGCCTTCTCACTGCCTTCACTGCCTTCAGACAGTCGTGTGGCGTGTTAATAGAGCAAGTGTTGTTTTGTTCACTTTTGGCGTTAAGTGCTTCGCACAGAAGGCTTTTTCCGTCCGTACGGACGGACTGTCCGTCCGTAATCACAAAGCAAATAAACGCTGCCTGCTCTTTGTTCCTCTGTTTGTTTTTCGACAGTTTGACAAAGTGCCCCGCCCCAAAACTGGGAGTATAAGCGAACGTCCGGTTGTCTGGTGGTGCAAATAATTGCCGATGCACCGAAAGAAAGCTCTGTATTTGGGCTAACATTAATTATATACACGTATTTTACGGAGATGCTGCAATATGAAAGCCACATTTTCAGGAATAACCATGCACCCAATAACAATTGTCATGGAATGTATTCCATTGGTTTTTAAGATGCTTATTACTTTAAGACTTTCGAAAGTATACAACATTTTACTTCCACGTCATCAATGTCATGCCATAAAATATAAACGATTTTCTTTCTAGAATTATTCAGTAGAATCCCATATCCCGGAAATACTAAATTTAAACTATGAAAAATTTAAGTATGAAAAGTAAACTACCAAGGATACATTGCATATTATTAGTATATCTTTACTAAGCTCTGTGTTCAGCTTGTAGTATAATTCTTAGACAACGCTTATTAAAGGTATACTATTTGTTTCGATTGGGTTGCTGGTATTTCACTGAAGTACTTAAAACTAATATCATTAAAAACTCATCGCAAACTCCATACTTTATATTTATACTGAACATACAACGTTATACTTAAAACATTATGCAAAGGAACATTTTCGATATGTTATAATTATAATTATATGCTGGTATAAGTTGGTATTAGGTTGTGAGGTACCAAGTGTGCATTTTTTACCATTGCAATGCATATTATTTGCTGTGACCAAGAGTATGCAACGCAAAATAAACCCAGCTCAATAAGAGTCCCTCGCTGAAAAGTAGGCAATACAAGTAAGCAAACTGTGGCCTATCACAAAATCGCAAAAGCAGAAAGTAGAGATAGTGACCCTTCCTGTATACCCTGTACCCTGTACTCTGCACACTGCTGACATGCCAACTCCCGTCAACAAGACCGATGAAGCCTCCCCTGCTCAGCTGCTCCTGGCCACTTAAGTGAACGCTGACGACACTGCCATGATTGCGTCGCACTCATCCCTGCAAATCGCTTCCAATGCAGTTCAGGAATGGCTGCATGCAATCGAGCGATGGACTGCCGAATGGAACATACCCATTAACTGCACTAAGTCAGCCTGTGTCACATTTACCTTCTCTTCGACGGAAATATCATTGACTTCGTCTCATCCCACTGCTACCTCGGAGTTCACCTTGATCGGACGCTGAGTTGGAAAGCCCAAACTGAAAAGGCTGGACTGGCTTTTCCACTCAAGCAAACTCCATATGGCAACTAAGGCTCTCCCATATTGGGTCCAACACTGACCTACGCCATCCAAGCGTGGGGAACTGCCTCTAAGACTCAGCTCAATAGGCTTAGAGTAATACAATCGCGAGCGGCACGACATGCATCTGGGCTAGCCCGGTATGTGAGCAACCGAGTCATTGAAAGGGACTTAAAAGTTGTCCCACTGGGAGACCAAATAAACTTCCGCAGCTACCGAACAGCTGCTCCAGCGAATGATCTTGTCGACCCCTTTTCCCTCCGACGTCTGACGAGAATACATCCCCATTAACTCCTTACACGTAAGATAGCATAATCCATAATAATTATCTTTTAAGCCTCACATTAGGTTAAGTTCAGAGGGAACTGAACGATTCCTAGTGACTTTAGAGAGCTTCTGCCAATTCAAAAAAAAAAAAAAAAAAAAAAAAAAAAAAAAAAAAAAATACTGGTGTTGATCTCGCTTACAGAAAACTAAAGCTTGTTATGATTATGGTAATTTGTATGTACCGGGAATCTGCATTTTTCAAATGCGCATCTAGAATCCTAGCATCTAGAAGATAAAGCAACGAAGGATCTTTTGCACAGTTTTTTCAAGCTACTTTCTTGCTTTTCAAATATTGATCTCTTCACAGTTTATGCATACTTACATTTTCTCCCTTTTCATCATATTCAAAAAAAATCGCGTACACTGTTAACCTTGAAAAAAAAATAGTTGATTTATTACTTTTTTTGCTTAACATAACTAGATGAAGTACTGATTTGCCACTTGCTCATACATCGTGTGCTTTTTTAACCGCTGTTGCCCTATGTTGTTGTCCTTAAATATTCCATACATCAATCGAGTGTGTGAGAATATACCCAAGTACCGTGTATAGGATTAGATTAACCTTGATGCTGATGATGCCACCACCCCGATTGGCGGGCATTCACGTAAGTTTTCAGTCCACCATCCTGCCTGCCCGTTTGGGCGGGTTGTAGGGTAGGAAATAGATGGGGACCGCTTGTCTCGTAGTTTATGCCGTTGTGCTGGTTGAAAATATAGGCCTTTGGCACCTCCACTCCTGCAGGACCCACCGTGTTTGTAGAGACACTAATGCTGGAAACCACATTGCCTGGATTGGCGGGCAAGTAGGTGCGACTTGGAGGGGGCGGCGAGGAAGCCCAGCTGGTCTGAGGTTTCTGTGGCAGGACTGGGCGATATTGTTTCGTGTATAACGGCGGACCAACTGGCAGAACGGCCTGTTTTGGTATTGAAACCGTATTTGGCGGCCCGTAGGCGTTATTCCTCAGATCACATACAGTATTCTCAATTAAAGTGGCCAGGGGAGCCGTGTAGATTCGGAAATTGGTATCTGAATAATCCAAATCAGACAGCAGAAACACGGGCATCCTGTCGGACAGCACCCAAACGTTTTTATTCTCATCGATTTTCACATCGGCGGGAAAAACTAAGCCAACGTCATCGCGATCCACAATGCCATGGAACTGTGGTGAGTACGGCATGGATGAGTGCCAGCAACCCACGGCATTTTGATCTATTAAATTGAACAGCTCGATGCCATCGTCGCTCATAACACGTGAAGTGGTGTGGGCGTTTGGACCACGTTCATCGAGGGCCACAAAGTCATGATAGCTATCCTCCGTCCTGGTTTCATCCCTCAAAATCCTCGTGGATACGGCGAATTGTCGATGACTGGCCAACGGACTAAAGTACAGGGTACGATAGCCATCCGATCGAATGGGCGACAGAGACATACCAAATATACCCTCCTCGCCCCATTGGAAGTTGATACCAGCGACATTGAAGTCGCCCCTCAGTGGATCCGGGAAGAAATACGAGTGAGCCGAGAATCTCCAGGACTTGTCCTGCTCCCAGGAGTAGGCAATCAAGCCATAGCCCAATTCATCGGCAAAATAGGCATATGCATCATCGCAGTTCTTGCCTATATCCACGGCAATGTTGGCTATGAAAGTATTGGGATTTGTGTCCACGGCTGGAAGCTCGTATCTCCGGATTCGCGTATCCGTGGTCAAGTCGAACACATTTACCGCATAGGGGCACGGATTAGTGGTGGTATTGCCAATGCCCACGGTTCCAGTGTCCAAAACCCACAACCGACCGCACTCATCCACTTTAATGCGATAGGCGGTGGTAATACTATTGGCACAATCTCCAGCTGTATTCGAGCGCCAATCCGGATACGGAATTAGCTCCGGTGAACCCGTCAAACTGCGGTCCATGTTTATGTAGGTCAGAGTGGCCGGAATTCCTGAAAAATAAGATGGGATCATTTATATGGTTTATCTATATATTATAGTATACTTCTTCTTAAATTCTTGTTTTTTGAAAATTACGAAATTCTTTCGTCAAAAATACCTAATATCTCCTTAAATATCTTTATTTTGTTAAATATCAAAGAGTTTTTCTGCATTTTGCAATATCGCTGTCTATTTCAATGTTTTCTGGATATCGCTTAGTTCGGCTTTAATAGATTTACATAATTATTTGTCATCATTTTGGTATAATGGTTACTGCCGCACTAATGGCGCTGTATATTTTTGGACTTGTACAAACTACTGGAAGTTGTATGTTTACAGATCCCCGGCTATATGTACTTTAGTAATAATTGGCACTATTGCAAGTTGCGTGCAATTTGCGATGTCATTAGCCGTCTGAAGCAACTGCGTCTGACATCATTATCAATATGTATGTATACCATATATTGCTGTTATATAGATATGTGGTCATCGACAGTGTTTCGACCGATTTCCGCTCCAGTTCTTTTCCTTCTTCATATCTCCGTCAATTGAATTTAAAGACACTTATTGTTTCTGGTAATTTTTAATGATTAAGAGCAGAAAACGACCAGAAACTATAGCTGTCAGCAGCAAAGAACTTGTGGTTTGGCATAAAGATACATTTCTGCAATCGTAACAATCAGATTTGAAACATACTAATAAGTTATTAGATATTTGCAAAAAGCTGTCCCAGTATTTTGAGTGTCGATACCTCACAACTGACGGGATTTTCCAATGGATTTTCAACTGATGATTTTCAACATCTTAATTTATACCATTTTTACGACTGTCTTGCGGTTCTCCTCTTTCCAAAGAAACATTTCTCAACCGTTTTTCGACCCCCCAAACTCTTCTATTTCTTGGGATCTCATTTGTAATTGAGATAAACTTGCAACTTGGAATGGACCGCACATATCGTGGTCATAGTAGGTTATGTGTCCACTCCTCGACAAAAGCTCAGTGGATCAACCATCGAGTAGCTCGATTGACTCAATTGGTGGTCTAATAGATCTGTATGAAATACGTGCGGCCGAGTCGTTATCCGACCAATTAATGCTGGCAAGTCTGTGCTTTAGTTTCAGCTTTAGATACAGCTTCCCGATCGGAATCCCATTTGGATTTTGATATTCTACACTCGCCTTCAATTTGTAATCTTGTCCCATAGCTCATTACCTAATTGTCGCAATAACTATCGGTTATAACTCGAATCTTTATAATAATCGCAATTAATCATAGCCCATAACTGTCACTTTCAGGTATTCTTTAACCTGTTGTTGCCACCACCGATATGCTTTGACTAATTGATTTGCTTCGATGGTCATTGAAGCATGCCTTTAAATGTTCCACTTTGCCACAACTTTCACTATGTTTTGTTTGCCGTAACTTGGGCTTTATTTTTTGCCGATTCGACCTTCTGGGCTAATATTTCATTGACTGGAGGTAGTCAATCGAAATCTTTTTACAAAGACACTTCAAGGCTTGGCCAGAATATGTTGATACATTTGTAAAAATTATAATATTACATCAGAAATATTATTTAGATATCCTTGAAGAGAGCGTGTTTTTACTTTCGGTAAGAATTTTGAGGCGTTTCCGACTCCATAATAATATAATAATGTATAATATTTGTCAGCATCGCAATTTAAATCGATATAGACGGGTTTTTCTGTTTGTAAGCTTGGCATAATAACTATTAATCGGAAGCATTCCTAAACCTACTAAAGTATCTGTTCGCGGATCAATTCCGAATGCTCTAAAACGTTCGTGTGCTTTTAAAAAAATAATGCTCAGTGTATAAGATATTTTCATAAGTCTTAGCGATTGGTTTTTCTTCGATCAGGTGGTACTATTCTATTGCTGCAAAAGGCAGAAGAATGCAGTTTACTGCCGGCTTCATTGTTTTTCAATATAATTGCACGTATTTCCCAGTTTTGCATTTAAACTAATTAATAAAAAGTGCCAACATTATTGTGTAATTCGGATCTAAACCATCTGTGCCATTAAAAGGGGAGACACAGAACAATGCATTCGCATTTAAACATTTCGCCACTCTCACATTGGTTCAACTGAAAGCTAATCATTGGTTAATAGCTAATGCCATAATAAGATATTGTTTATGATTCGATTTCCATTTCTATGTAGCGACCCTGAGGAAGTCTTCACAATTCGGATGGTAATATAATACAATTTAATACAGTATAAATAAAGCCAATGCCACGCTATTGGCTTCGACTTTACAACGCCTAATTGTTTAAAATGTTAAAATAACGCGCCGGCATCCGGTTGGGATTTATGAGAGGTCACCACGCTAAAACCTTTAAAAGAAGAGGCCCTCGAAAAATATTGTCATTTATTCCTCAGGCAAAATTGAGAAAAGGCAACAAAGTAATAACAGAATATTAAATACTAACTAATATGTTGTTGCCTGTACTTTTTAAAGGCTAAATTGTGCTAAAGAATGGTGTTATGTAAGAGAAATCCTTTTTTGTCCTTATTTTTAGCCAATTTCTTAATTAAAAAAAACTCTTATTTGAATACCTAAACCAAATTAATTTGGAGTTGCTACCACATGTGGTGAAACAAGCCATATAAGACCTGTCAACAGCCAGCGACTGGCCAATCAGGCACGTTCCCGCCCAATTAGTTGGTGCTAATGATGCCCTAAGTGAGAATGTGCGATCTCCAAAAGTCTCCAAAAGGACGTGCAACTCAACTCAAACTTACCATCTCGCCAGCGGGGCACGGTGACGAATAACCGATTGCCGAAGTGCTCGACTCCGACAGGAAGGGCATTTTGCGGGATGTAATCTCCACTAGCCAGGGCTTGCTCCTTCAATCGGGCATTCGGGAAAGCGAAGTCCAGTTGGTTCCAGCTGTAGCGCTCCTGGAGCTTGTAGGCAGCCCACGACGGCGTCACCAAGGCGATCAGGGCCACAAGGACCCACCCTTTGTCCTGGAACATTGCACTTCGCTCTTGGCTGAGAATCACTCTTAACACTTTGGCCAAAGTGTGTTGGCAAAAAAAAAAAATCTGCTTTTTGGGGGTTTTTCTCTTCGTCTCTTCGGCTGTGTGATATCTTTTAATCCTCTTCTGTGGACCGTGGCGCGCTAACGACTGCTGGCCATAATAAGTCGGCCACGTTTTATATGAAGTTTTTTTTCTCCGAAGACGAAGACAGGCCAATGAAAACGAAAACGAAAACGTATACGAAAACCTATACGAAAACGAAGGCGCGCGCCAACTTCGCCAACTTCGGTGGTTTTAGCCATTCGGGTGGTTCCACTGTTCGTTCGGGTAATCAGGTGGCCTATGCTGTTCCCATAGATCGGCCAACTTGCGCTTTGTCTTCCATGATTGATTTTCACGCATGTTTAATAAATACACTCGAATCCCCCAATTCACTGAGTCAGACACCTTTCGCTGGGCTTGGTATGATTTTTGGCCTTCATCGACATTTAAAACCACGCGGATTTGTGCGGAAATCACTTACAATACCTTTCAGTACCCTAAAACATTAAGACCTATCTCAAGACCTATTGACTACTATTTACTTTGCTACCAACTTTAAGGCCAGAAGGTGTATTGCTTTCTAAATTTCACATTAGAAAATCTAAAAGCTTAACACATGACATCTGTCTGTGAATCTTTTTTGAACAATGTCTATAGGATGTATCTTTTTTGGTCGCCTCCCAAAAATGTTCTGTTTAGTATGATTTTTCAATTGATTTCATTAATCTAGAAATATCAAGTGGCCCGTAATTATAGCGTTTACTATATATAGAGTATTTAAATAGAGTATTTAGAGTATATAGAGTATTTAAAGCAGGTGTTTGCTGTGCGGCATTAAATTAAAACTTTTGCCCGTTTCAATTGCTTAGGATTAGATTTCGATTGGGCGGCACCAATGATTCACAATTTACCGAGGGTCAAACATTTGGTTTCCGCTAGTTATTGGCAGGTGATTTTGCGCATACATACCAAATATACATAAATATATTCGAGTGTTGCATAAGGCTTCCGAAAGGAAGTAGCGCTTTTAGGTAATTCCACTAGGTGTGACTTGAAATATTGTGGTCCCTGAGAAGCTGGTTCTGGGTTTTTGGGGCGCCCTAAGTGGGTAATGCTCTAATGACCATCGCCGCAAGTAAATGTAAAAAATTCGAGCGAGTGCGATCGCATATCTCTCTTGGCCCAACTGCACCTGCTTGCTAAAGAAAAAATTGCAAAAGTTAAGTAAAGTAATTCAACTAGCCACACGCATAATAAACATGCAAAATAGGTAAAAATACGTTTTACGACCTCCGCAGATAAAGTGGTTTCATTAATCCTCAATCACATAATATACACTTGAAATAAGGAAAACTAAACAATTGCATTTTGAACCTATTTCTGTGAATGTGTAAAAAATAATGTCATAGTTGGTGTAATTATTAAGTAACTATTAATTGTTGTCATTTATGCTATGTTAGTTTCTAGAAGTTCTTCAAAATATTTTGTAGTGGTTCCTACTCGATCCCTTGGCCGCATTCTAAATCTCGGCTCACCCACGGAAAGATAGACAAACACGGTGCGGCAATCGAAAAATATGCTGTACTAATTACGGCTAATGCTGCTCGAATTTATTGCAATCGGCAGGGTTGTAAAACGACACACTAAAAATAACCAGTACGCTTTTATTAATTAATTGCGTATGTTGCATAATGAAATGGCGTATCCACTAAAACGCAATTAATGATGCGATCGCTGCAGCCGTTGAACCTATAATTTAATGCGAATTGACTTGTTTTTCAGTTTCTCAGTTTTTCAGTTTTTCAGTTTCTCAGTTTTTGGTTTCATTGTGTGGGGGGATGCTGTGTTTGTCTTGGGTTACCGTTTATCATTTTCGCCTTGCAGCGCTTGCGGCGATGATTTATACGCGCTTTTCCCAATAATTGAAACTAGTTTTCTGCCCCAGCACGAAACACAACAACATTATCAAGTCGAGCGCGCTAAGTGGCCAAAAAAAGTTGCCACAAATCAGACTACCAAAAAAAAAAAGCAAAAAAAAGCATATATACGCATCGGATCTCTTTGGCATAATTGACTAACGCTTATGCAACCAAACAACCGGCAACATACGACATTATTTACACACAGGATCACTTCAACTTGGGCGGAAAGCGAAGCCAAATACCGCATGACATTGCCCGACCCGCGTTTCATGTTTTGTTTTCCTTTTTCCCCACTTATGGCAGCCTGGACATTTTCCTCCCCCCACCCCACCCTAGTCTGGAAATCCATCTTCAGTGCAAAACGAGAAACCCGTTGCTCAACTTCTCCAACATTAGCCACACACACAGCATTTTCCGTTGTGTGTTGTGTGTTGTGTGTTGTGTGTTATTTGTTTGTTGTTTTTTCTCTCTTTCAAGTTCAATGTCCATGGCCCTGACCGCCGAATCCCCTCCTTTCGAGCTGGGATTATTTGGCATGGCCAAATTCGGAAGGCGCAATCACTTCCTGCTTACACACAATTGCACCCGTCCCCATGACATGCACTGCGCCAAAACTCTTATGCAAATAAGCCAAGCCTACTAATTAATGCACATCATTTTGCAGCCGAAACTTAGCATCTGACAACACTTAATTTGTAAATGTGAAATGCCAGAGGAATGGGAATTCGCTGGAGATATGCAAATCAAGGGGGGGGGAAATCGAGATCTGTCCTCATGGAGTACAGCTCCCAAAATTGCAACCATAAATGGACTAATTAGATGCCAACAAAGGCTTTGTTTGTTTACTGCATAGAGCTTGTCGTAATTTGATTTCTGTGTACGCTTGCACGAAACGGATTCGGAATCGGAATCATTACCTCAGACATAATTTGCCTGCAATTGCGGTGGTGCACTTGTCTCGTGCGGAAAAATCAGTGCTTCAAAACGCTTAGTGGTATCTCCATGAGTCGTTTAGAGGGGTAGATAAATCAGCGGACTGCGCTCGAAATTTATGAGCGACTCTGCGACTTATTTATCTTAAGCCATCGTCCGTTGCATTTTTTATGGGTATTTTGAGCCACTCAATGTGGTAATCGGGCGATAATCATTTAATAATCGCCCGATCTCTTCAAGGCAAACATTTCCATTAGCAGTGGGGCAAAAAAAAATAAAAAAACAGAAAATGTAATGATGCATTTTGCATTAACTGGTTTCGTTCAATATTTTGATACGCATTATTGGTACACCAGTCAAAACATAGACCCTCCAATTGGCTGGTTTCCATGTAAATATGTTGGTAAAAACAATTCTCAATTGCTGAAAACCTTACTAAAATACTTATTGTTATTATACCTATACTATGGACATATATTACAAAAAAAACATGACTGAATTTATTACAATTTTTAATCAAACAATATACTACACATTAAGGAACTATAGTTTAACAAAACGTAAAAAAAATGTTAATCCGTTTCTAGTTCCACCACCATGGAGGAGGCGCAGTAACATAGTTGGCCACATTAAGATAATCCTGCTGAATGTCCTTGGGCACAGACTCATCCGATTCAGAAGACTCACTGTCTTCTAATGGCTCAGCGTAAGTCAGAGAACTTAGTACGGCAAAGATAAGCGCCAGTCCCAGAATAATTTGAAAAAACACCTTCATGTTTGAATTGCCTTTGGACTTCTAACTAGAGAAATTTATCTAGATGCCCCCTTTTATAGTCGAAATTGCTTATTGGCAGCAAAACTCTCAGGTGTTTCGCTGGGTATTTCCCGACTAGCAATGTTTGTCATTTAGCAAAATTCGAAGAAATTAGAACTGGGCCATATTTGCATTTGTTTTTTAGAAGTTGAGCGACATTTTTCGCTACTTCCGATAAAGAGAAATGCGCTTTACCCCTGCTTAATTTTATTATTTCGGTTTGGCTAAACCATTACCGATTTCCTGGTGAAAAGCTGTTGTTGCTGCTGCTAATATCGCTGTCGGTTTTACTGCCAATTAACTGGCTAAAGAGTTGCAATGTTACCATGTTGCAGCATTGAAAACGTCACAGCCATGTCGACCACTGTCTAGTTTTGGCACTCGTCTCGCAGCAATTAGTTATCAATTAAAAACTATTTAAATCGCAACAGCAAACCGACTGCTGTTGGCTTCCTCCTGGCTAATGGCATTATTAACCATTTTGAAACTCTTCTGGGAAGACGACAACGACACTTCCTGCAGTTGAAGCTGACGACGTAGTCCAGCGTACAAAGGTTGGAACAAGAAACTGCGGTAATTTCTCCATTTAAAGGAATTATTTAAGAATTTGGTCAGACAATGTCCAGAAACTCGTCCAGGGCTACGAATCGAGGGAATGCTATAAACCGGCAATTATAGAGTTTCATAATTACTGTATTATATTTAATAATTACCTATACCCGTTACTCGTAACGTAAAAGGGTATATATGTTGGAACTATATAGAGAGAGCATATAGAGAATATATATGATCGGGTTACAAGCTGAGTAAAGGGTATCTGATAGTCGAAAAAATCGACTTTTTTTTTTTTTTATTTATTAATTTTTTATTATTATTAATTATTTATACTACCCGGTACTCGAACAGTAAACGAGTTTACTAGATTCGACGTAAAGTATGTGGCATGCGTTTAGAAGCGCTTGCGGAACAATAAATTATATATATTCTTGATCCGAAGTAGAAGCCAACTGTGGTCGGGAACTTGAATAGCTGGAAAATTGAGATTAAGCTTTATTAAGATACTAGTGATGCCATTGTGCTTGTGCAAGTTCGTTTCCAAATGTTGTCCGGGCCAGAGTAGTGAGCAATAGATCTCGGAATCAGTGGCTTTCCCAATTCCACAGTCGCACCGGCTTTAGCTGTGTAAGAGGCATGTGATAGTCGAGAAACTCGATTAAAGCATTCTTTTTTATTTTTGTTTGGACAACTGCTGGGTGTTTTTAGCAAAGCTTGACGACTGACCTTGTGTTTTGGGCACGCTCTGCTTCCTCACCTTTAAAAAACGGGCATCACGCAGTGTTACACGAAGCGAATTCATAAGAGAGTCGAACAAAGAACCGAATTAGCTTCAAAGTAGATCATAATCAATGTACTTTCCCCAGTGGCAGTGCAACAAAAATAAAAAAAATGCATAGTTTAAAATCTTAAAATTATAATTTATTATAATTATAAAGTTAT
Source organism: Drosophila orena (assembly GCA_005876975.1). NCBI lineage: Eukaryota > Metazoa > Arthropoda > Insecta > Diptera > Drosophilidae > Drosophila > Drosophila orena. The sequence goes on from VCKV01000086.1 coordinate 1,309,096, forward strand.
GCTTAAAACAAAACTACAGTGGTTGAGTTCCTTGACTTTCAGATGCAAGTTACTCAGCTAATGGGAGTATCGCTCACGATACTGCAACCACTGTATCCAACCATTTATCGATATATCGAATTGGATCGATTATAAACAAGCTAATTGTGTCCCAAACAAAGGTTTATATTGCCACGTTTATTGCCAAGGTTTATATTGATCGGTACACCGGTTCGTTGTGGCTAAGAAAAATCGAAAGGGGGCTCCAATTGTTCATCCGATAGATTTATACCTAAGTTTGGCCAATCGGTGGGGAAAATGTGATCTAAAAGCTTTTAGACCTGTGGTAAATGTCTTGGGACCCACAATAAAAGCTCCAAAAGGAATGGATGTGTATCGAAATAAATGCTGTACTTGGTTAAAAAGCTTTGCACTTAAAAATAAAATAACGTACAAAAAACAGTTATCAAGTATTAAAAAAAAAAAGTTTTTAGTATTGCTTAGTACTGAACTAATAGGAAAAAGTTGCAAATAAATATCAGTAAATTCAATGTTTAGTTATACCACCAAGGAGCAGGGGTGGGCAAATAGTTATTAACATTAATATAATCCGGATTGGTTCCTTGCTGAGATGACGTGGGGGAAGTAAAAAATGCTCTACGTTCCAGTTTTCCAAGGTCCTTGCGGTTCGGGATAGTCCTTTTTCGATTCCATCGTAATCTCTTGCTATTGGGTCGCTGGTTGGGTCTTAGGGTATCCCATTTTGAATTTGCATTCATTTCTTCTATTCTCTGACGCTCGTATTGATTTATGGCATCCAAAATTAATTGAAGCTGTTGATTGTCTTCCTCCAAATTGGTTTCGGCGCCTTGCTGTTCACTTCTTGTATCGGCTATGAGTATAATCACTAAGGTAACCACAAGAAAAATAGGCACCCGGCTCGACATATTGCCGCAGTTACTCTAATGTGTTCTAAGTCGATTCCCTACATATTTATAGTCTACATAAAAAGCTAACGAACATGTTGGCAGATTGGGTACATATTTGTATACTGCATCCATTACTCTTGACATCATTTTGTTCAAATGCCAGGTAAATATTTGGCTTGCATATACAAAATATGTTGATGTTGAAAGACCCGATGTAGATAACTTCAATTGGAGTAATCAAGGCTAAGTTGGAGACAGAATAAAATATTTTAAATAGGTATTCATTTTTAAGAAAAACATCGTTAGGCTAAATCAATAAGAAAAATCACTCCTTCTTTAATATTCAAAAAATAGTGCACCCTACCAAATCACAGTCAGAAAAGTGTTTCGTTAAATTATCATGTTTTTCCTTTTGTTTTTATTTAATATATAGTTAAAAGTCGTGTTTGTGTTTAAAATTGTATCTCAGAAAAAAAATATAATAAGTGTATCTGCTACACGCGTCGATTTGGATAAGAGGGGGAGGAGGGGATAAGGTTAGGTTTTACATATTCGTAGGGTAGAGGGCAATCATATCATAGCTACATTTTTCGGGTACTTTGTGCTTAGTGGTCTACGAGTGGCTTAGATCTCCTCGTTCCTGGGGTCGCTCCATGCTTTTCCTTTTGGTGACTTTTTCTAATGACGTAAGGGGTACTCCTACTTACATAGAATATCCGCATCTATCAGTATTTTAATTAAAGGCATATGTGTACAAAGCTAACGAGTTTTTGGAAGGTAAAGTACGAGGAGTGGAAAACTTAAAAAAAGTACATATATCAAACAATTGTTAAATGTTATTATCGCTTGTGTGGGCCACCCAGCCCAATTCTAGGAGTATGCTGCAGTAAGTCTGGGCAAGTAATCATTACAGGATTCAAACGGGTAGATGGCAACTTGTTGCTTTACAGGATCGTTCCGGGCTTGCGGAGCGGCAGACGACGACGCTGTCCCAAAAGCCCGAGGCCACGGGCCTGCTGCTTGGTTGTTGCCTCCGTCGCTTCCGTAGTTTCATTCTCCGGCTTTCCGGCGCCTTCTGCGCCCGTCTCGTTGCTTCCTCCGGCAAGCGACTCCTCCTTGTCGGACTGCTCCGCGGAGGAGTCCATCGATAAGTGCTCCTCCTCGGCGGGGGACTCTGCAAAGAGAACTGAATTGATTAAAAATGTGCTCCACGCTTCTTGCTCCCTGGGATTGATTCCTCGGCGACGTTACCTGTGGTGGAAGTGGCTCCCAGCTGGAGTCGTCGCTTGGCCAACAAGGGATTGATCTTCCTTGGCGCGGGGGCGGGGGCTGCGGATGCCTTAGGCTTGGCCGCATCAGTCTTATGCGTTAGGGCGTTGAGACGTGGTCGGGTTCTAAGACGATTTAACCCAGAAACAGGAGCCGCTGGAGCGACGGCGGCAGAATCACCTGCCTCGTTCGTCTTTTCGCTAGGTTCGCCGCCGGCCGTCTGCTGCTCCTCCTTGACGTCGTTCAGATGGCTACTGCTCTCGGCGGCGGAATCCTCGGCAGTTTGCGTTTCCTTGGGCGCTTCCGTGCTGACTCCCGATCTGCCCAGTTTTCCGCGGGGCAGCAGGCGATTGCCACCGGCGCGGTGGAGGTTAAAGCGGGACGGACGCACTGACTCCCCGGCAGAAGGCAAAGTGGACCCGGACTTGGCGTCCTCCGAACTAGCGGCGGCACTGCTCTCTACCGCCTCGGCACCCTCTGCACTAGTGGGTGCCTTTGTAGTTGTTGTACGACTGCGTCCACGTAGTCCTAGTCCGGGACGACCTCTCAATGTGGTCTTGGCAGTGGTGGATGGGGATTCGGCGGGGGCGTCGTCTTCAGCGGGAGATTCCTCGCTGGGTCGCGCTGTGGTGGTTGAGACGCGCAAGCTAAAGCGGTTGCGAGCTAGAAAATGAAACATTTAAAGTATGGTTTATAATTTATGGCCAACTTTAATATGTAAAAAAGCGATAGGTGTATATTCATTTTAAGTGGCAGGAAATAAAATTCTTCTTCAGCTCAAGAATTTTGCATTTTAGCCACTTCACAAAGTCACTGGCCAAGGTAAATGCCAAAAACCAGTCATAAAGATATTTTTTGAAAAACTTTTAAGTGCGATGGACACGCAATTCCCAATCCTTTGGTCTCAGAATTGTAGATTCTAGAGTACTACAATGTACTACTACATGTTGGCCATGTATCTTTATGTTCAATGAGGTTAAAATCAAGGTTTGTATTACATAAGTACTTACGTCTGCCTCGTGCGAAAGACGTGCTGACAGGCTTCACTTCCTTGGCAACCACTACTCCTTCCTCGGCGGCAGGAGTGGCTAGTGAAGTGGCATCTGGCGCTGAGGTCGTCGTGCGAGCTCCGGGACGGGAACGCCCTCCAATCGAGGGGCGCGAAAAACGATCTAGCAAAGAAAGATGTTTTCAATATCAAATACCCGTCACTCACTCAGCTATATACTATAATGTATACGTGTATACTCTACGAGCCTCTCTATATAGCCCTTCAGTTTCACATAGTTAATATTTAACATCTATTGATATTTAACATCTATTAATATTTAACATCTATTGATATTTAACAAATTCCACTCAAAATTTAAGTTTGTATAAATTCCAAATGGTTAATGAGAACTCATAGTTCGTACAACTTGTACGTTTAGTAGATTGTTTACACTTACTTCTGCCAGTCTTGCTTGTTTCTGAAGCCACCGGTGCCTCAGTGGTGCTAGTGGTGGTGCTGCCGCCTTCAGCCCTGTTTAGCTTGAATCGATTACGTCCGCCCAAGCCGCTCAAGCCGGCCCTCCGCCCACCGAATAGAGAGGGGGCAGCCGTGGTTGTTGTGGTGGTGGAGGTTGTTGTTGGTGGTTCCGTGGTTGTGGTAGTCGTGGTGGTTGGTGCTACCGTCGTGGTGGTGGTACTCGATGCAATCTCATCAATCAGAGTGGTCAGGCCACCGGCCTCATCCTCATCCGTACTGGCAGTTTCCGTTGCGAAAGTGGTAAAACCCTCTGAACCTATGGTATCCGGAATCACAGTGGTTTGTTCGTTGTTAAGGTTTTCATTGGTCAATATGGCATAGAGATCGAGAGCGGCCTTCTCCATGGACGGCGTGGTCTGCTCAAAGTCCTCCTGATCGACTGACACTTCGGCCTCCTTATCTTTCCTCGCCTGCTCCTCCTTGGCGTCCTGCAGTTTCTTCCTGGCTGCCTCCTCCTGTTCGATAGCAATTACTGGCTTCAATTCGTTTTCACCCTTGCGAGCTGCCTTGGTCTGCTTCTCATCCGTGTTAAATGTGGCGCTGTCCACCAATTCCAAACTTGGGCGCTTCACACTAATCTTTTTGCGCTCGGCGGCGATTTCCAAGGAATCAAGAGCTGGTGTTGGTGGCACTTCAATGTTCTTGCCACGACTGGGAAACCGAGTGTTCATTGGAAGGCGTTCGGCCTCGATGTCTTCGGAGGCATCAGAGGATCTTCCTTTGGCCTTGCCACTCTGGAGACTATTTCCACTTGGAGTGGCGGTCGTGCTCCGCTCGATATTGGTGTATCTAGTCTTACCACGCGTCTCGGGCTCTGCGGCCGCATCCACCTTGCTTGGCTCATCGTCCTCTTCGTAGTAATAGACGTACTCGTACTCGTAGTCCTGGCCATTGGGTCCCTTTTTAATCTCTATCCGGGATTTCTTGCTGTTCTCACTGCCCGCACTCTCCAGGGCAAAGTTCTGGTTGATAAAGTCTTCGTGGGGATCCACGACTATGTCTTCATCCAAGTTATCGAGCTTCTTGCCAGCTGTGGGCAGAGTGGTCAGTAGTAGAGCAGGTGCCTCGGTGGTGGTAAAACCCCTCTTTTGGGCCAGCTCCAACACGGCGGCCTGCTCAATCTCACGCTTGACCTCCGCCAGTTCCTCTTCTTCTATGGCTCTCTTAGCCTCGATGCTCTTCATAACGTCTTCGTTAATAAGTGCACTCAAAACGGGGTTCAGTTCGGGTCGCTCCTTGGTGGGCAGCAGATTCATCGAATAGTCAGCGGAATCGGCGGCCCTTATGCTTATTTTGTGGGAGGTTTGAAATCCCTCCTCCCAGTCCACGGCACCCGGATGTTTGTGTGAAGTCTCGAAGGGAACCGCCGGAGGTAAATTCTCCTCGACCGACTTGTGTTCACTTTCGCTGGCAGTGTTGGAAAGGGAATCCGCTGACTCGACCAAGTGGTGGGTGGCCAGAAAGACCAGGAGAAAACTGTGAATATTTTAAATGAATGTTAAAATAGTTAAACCTTAAATGAATTCAATACTAGAAACATATAGTATATAAATAATCCGTCCACCATGAAATGCAGAAATGTATCTACTACTGAATTAAAAGAGGAACTACATCTTTATTTTGCACTGTTGCAACTATAAACTATTTGTAAACTATTAGTAAATCTATAAAATGTATATTTTGAAGAATTTGAATGATATCCCTTAGTGAGTGATCTGCTCCTAAGGCTTTCTTTCTGGTTTCTGGTCGGTGTGACCGTCACCCAAGACGGCTTGCCGGTTTAAGTTGGCTATTCAGCTGTACAGCTCCAGCTGGCAATCTTCGGTGTGGTGGCTCATCTCCAATCTGGCATGAAAACCTTTCACAATTTCATTAGCCACGCAAAGCGAATTGGCCATCATGTCTAGCCGTCGAATAAAGCGTGCACCGTTGGCCATATAGCAGCACCGGCTCCACAGCACAATAGTTGGGATCTTTAAGTCCGCGCTGCAATGCAATGAAAGCGATACTCAAGGTAAACCGCAAAATGGTCCAAAAACGATCAGGAAACTAGACGCAGGAATCGCGAACCGGCTTTCCACTACAAAAGGTGTTAACCCATTTTGATTCGAAACCAGATAAAACCAGATTGAAATTCCCCAGTGTTCAGTTTTTCAGTTTTTCAGTTTCTAGCCAGGGAAACCACCAATCCTACTTGAAGAAAATCATATGTGGCACCCGGTTCTAGCTAGATGTTAAAAGTAGACTTCAAAAACAGAAGGCCACAACGCATAATTTTATAATGGCAAACTATATAAAATGTATTTTTGCATAAGATACAAAACTGAAATGAAATAATGACCGCGAATATTTTTTCCTGTGTACGCGAACAGAGCGCTCTTGACGATAACTTTTAACATTTTGAATTGTGTGCAAGTCTGGCTGCTGGCGTTCACTTCTCAAACAAGTTTTGGGGACTAGCGAACAACCAAACAACCAGCAAGCAACAACCAGCAACAACCAGCAACCTGGGCTGGCAACACCTTTCTGCAAAGGTAGACAACTTCAACTTACTATAATTGCAACAGCCCCAAAAGCAGACAGCCCAACAATAGCCAAAAGCCATAAGTCTGTGACTCAAGAAAAGTTATAATTATAGCCACATCGTCGTGCTATGCGGGTGCTGCTGCAGAGGGGGGTGTGGAGGCGAGGTGCCCCCTTAGCCAAGACGGTCTTTTGATGGTTGGCCCACGTTATGGATGAGATGACAACGCGCGCAACCTACTATTCATACTATTCATACTATTCACTTGTAAATGCATCAGGCGCAGTGAAGAATACGTAACATGTTGTGCTTGGTTCTAGCTACCAAGGAAAGAGAAACTTCCGCAAGTTCCTGTCGGTTATTATCTTCAATAAGCCGCAAAAACATAACCGTTTAGTGAGACTTACACAATGTGTGGTGTGACTCTGGAAACAATTAGTTGCATCCAGTAATATAAAATAGTATTGAACTTTGTGAATTGAATGTTATTAAATAATTCTATACTTCACTGTAAGTTGTCAGGTGAAAAAAAATATAATAAACATACAGTAAAATGTACTACGTTTTATTATTACAAAGTACTATAAACAATTTAAGGCATTGCTTGTTTATAATTGTTGTATAGATTCCCTTTCCATGCATGGGTAATGTTTGGGCAATTTCAAAACAATTCTGGTATTTTTCATATTATGAAATGTCGGTTGATAAAAGCGATTTAGTCGTAGTATTCCCGAATCTTAACCATGTTGGTCTTATAGACAAATCCTCCCGTGCTTGGAGAACCCTTCTCCACTCCCCACATGAATGGGCATGGTTTTTCGCTGCCGCTGCACTTCCACAAACATTACGAATTCGTAAAAGGGAGTGCTGTTGTTTTACCTTTTACTCGTAGCTTTTTGGCTCTTAGCGGGTGTGGCATGCAATTTGTATTATAATTCGGCGATTCATTTGGCCAAAAACGGGAAAGGAAATGTAGTGTCTAACGGTGCTTTTCGCTTCAGCTTCAGCTTCAGCTTCGGATTCAGGAATTCGGCTTTCGGCGGCTTTCGTGTCTCAGACTTCGGCGGCCATTGACGTCTTCGAGAAGCAGTGAAGCGGTAATAAGACAGTTATAAAAACTGATGCATCGGCACTAACTGTTGCAATAGAAACTAGCCGCATTATATATACTATGTACCAGCCATGAAATGCAAATATTGCCGTATTTCCACACATCTGTGTGAATATGCATGCAAAAAGGCCTTTTGAAAGAGAGATCGCTAACCTCGCCGGCTTGATCTTATGCATAAAAGACTACATTTAACCAAGGTTAACAGTTCGCTGCAGGCGAATAAGTAACAATCCGTTAAAATACTGCCTAAATATCAAAAATCAAATGTTTCGATGATTATTAAATGCTAATTTTGTATAATGCATGATAAATATAAGTTTAACTTGTTTTAAACAACATACAAATACAAAATACATTCAAGTTGTGACCTAGCGCTATGTGTATACATACTAGATACAAAAAAAGAAGGAAATCCATTTCTCTGGCAGAAATGAAAAGTAAACCATATTACAGTACATGCAATGTTAGTAACTGACTGACTGAACAAATCGTTAACTTGACCTTGGGTGGCTCAAATTGCTTTTGCTGTGGCCGATTCCCCTGAAAATTCCCGTTTTATAATTTCTGAATTTACTTACACCTTAAGCAGCATTTTGAGAGGTGATTGTTGTTCTTGTTGCTCCTTTTTGTGGTTGTCAATGCTGCTTTAGCAACTATTTTGTTTGTTAACTGCGCTTTCGCATAGATTTGAATGACACTTTTGAAAGTCAACTGCCTGCTTCAGCTTCTACCAAAGAAAAAAATAGAGTAAAAAAATGTAATGACGGAAATTGATTTTTCTTCAATTGTAATGCACTTTGTATTTGCGTGTTTTCGAACGTGGGCCATATTTTCTTGTTGTTATCGTTGTTTAGTTGCTGTTGTTTACTTTCGACATTTTTTCGATTTGCACTTTCACTTTTCACTTTTATTTTACAACTATTTCGAACAACTATTTTGGTTATTTGCATTTATTTCTTTAATCGCCAAAAATTCATGTATTTCAATTAGGGGAATGAGGAAGTGCCGATTGGCTTAGTGACAAGTAATTCCAAGAAGGGTGCAACTTTTCAACTTTTTCAAAACGTACAAAAAATATGAAAAAAAAAATATATATAATATTTCAAAATGCACTTCTGTCGCCTTTTGCGGCTTCTCGTGTTCAACTTTCGATTGGGCTTTGACTTCTTAGGCCACTGGTTACGCTCATTATATACCGCCAACCAACACACACAGCACACGCACACACACAAACACACAAGCACAGACACACACACACACACAGACACACACACACACACACAGACACACACACACACACACCTGCCGGGAGGATCATGTGGCAGTACCATGAACTTTTTTCGAAGACCTCTCTACTGTATTTATATTATCTTCGGATCTTCGGGGAGCAGTCACTTTCGATTTCGCTGCTAGCTGAACGTGAAATGGCAAAATGATGAACGCTTCAGCCATCTAAAACCGTTGCCGTTGCGATTCTGCCGCCGTCGACCGAAGCAGTGGCTGCGGCAGAGGCAGAGGCTGCGACTTCGACTTCGACTTCAGCTTCGACTTCGACTTCGGCTCAAAATATCGGTAACATCGGAGATCGGTGATCGGTGATCGGGTAGCGGGGAGCGGGGAGCGGGGAGCGGGGTTCGGGGATCGGGGACCTCTGGGGTCTTGCATGCGCAAAAGAGAGAGGAGCGAAGAACGATGGGCAGGAGTGACTATATAGTATGTACATTTGTATGCATATACATGTACATATATGTATGTATGTACACTTTTTTCGGTTATGACCATGCTAAAATTAAATCATTTACACCTGCATTCGATCGTTGTTGGCTTTCAATGGCGTTTGGGTACTAGGAAATTTTGAACTACACCGGTCTTGGCATCAAAAAAAAGCCACATAATTATACACTGTGAATAAAACTTGTATTTTGTCCAGTTTATGCAATTTCCACAACACTTTGTAAGCGCATATTTAATATTTTATAATATTAAATAAATATTTAATATTTTGATTTAATATTTATAATACAAAAAGTATGAGAAGTTTTGATTTTATCTAAAATTTCCTTAATTTATAATTCTTAAAAACTGAGATATTAATAGTTGTTATTCATAGTTATAACTCAAGCATTTTTCTTAGTGCACCAGCCACATTTACTTGCAGTTTTTGGGATGCTCTATGTTCGCATCGATCTCAGTTAACTGCTGCTGATTTCATAAGCCAAAACTGGTTGGCAGCTGGTCTCAAGGCCGTTTATTCATTCCTACGGTTATTCGTCGCCGTCGTTGATTAACCGCATTACACATTCGCCGCTTTGGCCGCTTTGGCCGCAGTGGCCGCTTTTTTAACCGCTTCGACTGCAATTAGCAGGGCACGCAACATGCTCGTATGCAAGCTATCCAACAGATCATCACCCAGGTTTCCCCAGTTTCTCCTCCGCTACTGTAATATTATCTAATATGTGGGGCCTATTGATTAACCATTGCTCATTTGCTTACTGAGTATTTATGCAATTCCAGCAGAGAGATCACCAGCACCAGCACCAGCCTGATGTGACATAGTTTGGGATACGCATATACATATGTACATGCATACATACTCGTACATACATATGTACATACATAGATACATAGTTCGACACCGCACAGTGCGGCAGAAAAACATTTGCGCACAGAAACTGGATGTATTCAACTGACACATTAACTCGTCGATCCGGGTGATGTAAAGGTTATTGGTGAATTGGTGAAAGATGATAAACTGGAAATATTATCGAAATATTTTCGAGACGGCAAATTGAAGGAATGGAATAAGACACAACAAAGAACCTTTTAGCCAGGTGCCTCAACTCTCGACGCGCCACTTGACTTGACTATAGCGTTGAAACACCAAAATTGGCAAGAAGAGGAGGCAAGAGGAGGTAAGAGCTTCCCTCTTTGCAGCGAGTGCAACGAACCAGGAAGTGATTGTGCCTTATAACGGAATGTGTGCATTATTAAGGAATCCTCAGACAACTTTGGCTGTCCTCGGCTTATCCATAATCGTGTTTTTCAGAAGCTTTGTAAACTTATTGAATTTCAAGTGATCGTCTTTGGGAATGTTCGTCTGCATAAGTGACTCAAGCTATGCCGAGGTCAGATCAATAAAGTTACCCCGCCAACTGCTATGGATTCCAAGACACGGCCATACATGCATGCATATCGAGTATGTATGTACATATGTAAGAAATACGACTAAAAAACCAACGTGAAAATGAATTGAAAATTAAGAATTAAGACCCGGTCCTCTTCGGCGTAAACAGGATCCCTTTTTGTCGGGAGCAACTCGAGGTCAGGAGTTATGTCAAAAAAAAAAAAAAAACAAGAATTGAAGTTAGCTTCGGCAAGCCCAAAGCCTACCTACCCTTGCAGTAATTAAATATTATAAAAAGGGAAAAAGAGCAGCTTATGATTGGGAACAACAAATATTTTCAGTTACGACCTTTCCTACGGCAGCTACAGGATCACACTAAAACCGAAATTAAATGTTCTCCAAAATCTGGTATATACTGCGTTGCAAACATCTGACTGAAATCGATATACCCTCTGCAAGGGTATGCAAATTACACGTCGAGGGGAGATGGGCAGATGCATTGGTAGTCAGGCGGTGTACCATAAAAAGAAGGATCAGTATTTTAATGGAGGAGCAGTATTTTAGTGGAGGAGCAGTATTTTAATGGAGGAGCAGTATTTTAATGAAGGAGCAGTATTTTAATGGAGTCTCATCTCTCATCAGCCGTCGATTTGAAGGAAGTGACAGCGTAGTCAGCAGTTAATTTTGAAACACATTTTTATATAAAGATATCAAAAATATTGGCCCATTGACATATCTTAAACTTAAGGCCCAAAACTCTAATAAATTTATTTCTGCTGTCCAGCGTTAAACTTAAAATAGCCCACATTACAGTACGCTCTCCAAGGGTGTTTTTAAATATATAAAGAAAAACACCAACATCCGGTACCATTTCAAAGGAACACAAAAAGAAGATAAAATCACTTCAGGTACCCACTTTTGTATGTAGTGTAAAAGCTCGTAAAATTGTAATAAAAACCAGTGCAGCAAAGGTGAAAAAAAAGAAAAGAAACAACTGTTATCCAACATTTCAAGTGTTCATGAGACCGTATGTATACAAGTTTATTTGTACACACATTTGCATGCATGTGTGTGTGTACGTGTGCCATATCTGCATACAGATGTACGAAAACAGGAGTGGCCAACTTGGAATGTTAATGCGGTCTGCAACCGTTGGCGTCGCCGAGATCTCCAATCCCCAATCCACTCAAAAATGTAAAAAAGACAACACTGACACGTAGGCCCAGCCATTGCCCGGCTCTTTCTGTTTCTCCCCCAGTTGTTGTCTCTCTCTCTGCCGATAAGAGTTACGTGAACTTTAAAGAGAGTAGAGGGCGATAACTGACCGGAAAACTGGACAAAAGCCAAAAATAATTAGGTGCTGCTCAAGACACTACACAAGAAACAATCGCAAAGATTCAATTTCTATTTGTGTGCATTTCTAAATATTTAAAAATAAATCAGTTCTGTTAACTAAAAACAGAAATGTAATCAAAATTTGTTGCCTGAACTTCCTCAATAACATCAAAACTCATTACTTTTAATAGAGGATTCGCGGCAATTTTTTACATATTGGATTCGATTGCTTTGTCTTGCTACGCATACTTTCCTGACTCTTTATCGACTTGGTTTTCCCATTTTTTCTTTCTTATTTTGAACCTGGCCGCGCATGTTAAGTCAAGTAAAATTTATAACTGTCAATTATTATGCAAGAGCTGTGTGTGTGTTATAGGGGGGGAGAGACGCTTAATACTGGTGGATTGTGAGTACTGCAGGACGAGGGGAGGGAAGTGGTGTGGACTCGTCCCGCAGAGTAATCCAAAAATACCTGAGATTGCTAATAAACTTCTCCCCGTGGAAACCACTTAAAAAGTCCGAGCACGTAGAATTCTCAGATACTATAACTCCGAACTAATCTCTGGCGATCACACAGAGCTTCGGTTGCTTCTTCTTTTTTTAGGTTTCGGGTTGATCTTTCATCCCAAACTTAATAACAACATATTTTCGTCAACTAGCCCTAGCCCCTCGATTTTTCTTTATGGTTACCCACCATAGGGGAGTGTCCCCAGGGGTTCAATGTACCGCGATTCTTGGCCTTTCAAGACAGTTATAGGAAAAATGTTAATAACCAAGACGACGTTGTGGGACCGTAGTAATGGGTTTTACGTAGGCTGCCATTAAATGAATCACTTGGACAACATTTTTTCGTCGAATATCAAAATAAGTGTTTAGTTTTGACGACCTTCAAGTAGTTTCTGGTTGAAATATATACATATGAGTAAGTGTGCGAGATTTCCTCATTCGTGAAGATATGGAAATTGAGTTGAACATTCATAAAGGTCAACGGCGGCACTATTTAATAATGTGTAATTTCAAGGCTAGGTTTGATTTGAAAAATAAGATCCACAAAATGTTATTTCAACAATTGATTTTATTGATTATGTTTTGTACTGCTCCCGAGATTTGCAAATGTGCTGCACATGCATACTTCAATTTCAATTTTCAAAGTTATTTATATTATCTCTCCTCAATTTAATCTTCAATCTTTCAATCCTCACATAAACCTCACATATCAGCCACGATACAGTAATGAGCGAGAAAATTCCAAATCGAACATTGTTAATTTAATTGTAAATGACTTGCCTACAGTTATGAAGTATTAATTTTTACTTCATTTTGTTGTATTCATTTTGTGACCCACTTTAATGTGCTTTTGATCTCGCTTTTTGGCTGCATTTGCTGCTCCAAAGCTTTAGTTTATTACGAAAATTTTTTTAATTTTAAACAGTTTATTTTGAAATTGAGTCACGACGCAACGCGAGTGTTGAGATCACAGTAGAGACAGAGATCAAACTGGAAACGCTGCCCGAAAGTTACATAAATTGGCAATAAATCGATTCAGTAATCGACTGGCAAAGGGATCGTGGCAGACCGGAGAAGTCAACGAGAGGGACTGGAGTTTAAATCTCAAGAAACTCAAACCCAAACTCAAACCCAAACTCAAGCCCAAACTCGAGCCCAAACCCAAACTCAAAAACAAAATGAAATAAAATAAAATAAAATAATAAAAACATAAACAAATATACCTGAAAAAACAAGACGCGCCACCGTTTGGCATTTGCATACAAATGTGTCTACAGCATACAGCCAGGGACAAAATACTATGTCAAGTGTTTGCGGGTAAAAAGAAAGGTCTTACATTGAAATAATGTTAATTTAATGAATATCAATAATGACAACATATTGCTTTAGATTTTTTTTTTTTTTTTAAAAGGTAAAGAAAAAAGTATTATTTCTTGACTTGTACCATAAATGATGTATAGTTTTGTTTGTATTTCCAAAATGTCTTTGGTAAACGAAGTAATTTAGTTACTTTCTTTTAAATTTTTTTTTTTACGTTTTGAACTCCCAAAAATAATAATAATAAAAATAATAATAAATAATAAAAAATAATAAGGAATTGGTAAATTCCTTAAATAAGCTTAAAAATGTCTTGCAACTCTTTGTACGGCCTTGACTGTTTTTTCTTGTGCGATCAGATGAACATGTAACAACTTAGGCTGTAAGTGACAGGCAGACCCAACTGAAAGGTGAACAACATTTTTCTGTTCCCTTTTCTGTCTATTTTTTAGTTTTTTTTCCTTTTTTTTTTGCATTTTTGTTTACCTTTCTCGATATGTCTTTCGATGACATTTACCACGTTGACATTATTGCGGTGAGTGAACCACCTTACAGTTTTATTTAATATTTTGCTAATTTGCGTGGCAGTCAACTCGGTCTATTTTTTATTGCCAAACTTAATCACCGGCAAGATCGCAAAAGCGTTCAAGGTTAAGCCTCAAGCCCAAAGACGACTTAAAATGCTAACTAACTAGTTGAACTCGATTGATTTCGTGCTTCATATCAAATCCGGTATTGTGACTGTAATTTCTAAGGGAGTTTCAAGAATGTCCTATGAGTAAGCATTGATGTGGATTGTGTGGGTTGCAGCGATTGCGATCGTGATCGAGTTTGTGTTCGTGATCCACTTGTCTAAACCAGCACATGCCTTGAAATCTTTGAATTACCAGAGTTGCGACTTACCTGTTCAGGTATTCTATCTGAACTTATAGTCAACTATCGTGTGTTAGAGTATTGCAAAAACGAGTATTTTCATAAAACAAAATGCGTGTAAGGTGCATCGCATAGACACAGTATTAGTGTCGTTTTGTTTCGAATATTTTTCGTTTGAATGCCGATAAGCGTTTTAAGCGTTTTGCCATAAGCATTGTAACCCAGCATCGCATAACAAGCAACAAGATATATGTTATTTAATATAATAAACAAATATACATATAATAGTAACCAATTAATACTGGTAGCAAACTGTTGGATTTCCAAATAGTCGTTTATGGTCTTGCGATGCTTTCATTTCCCCGAAGAAATCAGTTAAATACCATAGACCGGGCCCGAAAGTCAAGACTACTCTCATCCTCAATTAACCCACCTGACAAATGAGTGTATTTCCTAAAATTGCCACTTTTCACTTTTCAATAAAAAACTTGTAAGCTAAATCGTAAATAAATGAAGGTAGTTCCTAGCCTATCAGATACTCAACTTGTATTGGAAAGGGAACATTTTTGAAATACTTATGAAAATTAAAATAATTTTTTTTTTAATGTGGGCGTGATAACTTTTTGCCTATTGTGGGTGTTAAAGTGGGCGAGGCCAAGGCAAATGATAAACTGTGGGCGTGGCATTCATTAGTCTTATTTTAGTATTTCACAGTATTATTAATTGGAAAAAGTAATAATGCCATGCTTATTAAATAGTTACGAGGGGGTCATTGCACTTCTAAATATCCCATACCTGCTAACTGCAGGTTATACAACGATTTTGGCCGTTTGTAAAATTGAAATAACTAACGATAAATAAGCAAAAAGATAAACTAAGTACAATTTATTCACCCAACTATGTTATACAAAACAGTAAAGACTTTCTAAAGTCATGTTATCGTTTTAAATTCGTATTTCGCATAAACTGTCCAATAACTTTTAAAGAGATACGTTAAGATCTGAATTTTCAGTTACAATAAAAACAACATAGAATGCTATAGTCGAGTTCTGCGACTATCAGATACCCGTTACTCCGCTAGTGAAAGTGCAAACAGGAAATTTCAACATTTTCTGGAATGCCGGTAGAAATTGGGAAAAAAGTAATAAAATGAAAAAAACTTAAAAAACCTAAAAAAAGTGTGGGCGTGAGAGCTTTGTGCGGTTTGTGGGCGTTAGAGTGGGCATGGCAACATTCGGAAACAAACTTACGCTACGTCTAAGCTGCATGCTTAATCTCAACATTCTTGCTTATGTAGTTCCTGAGATTGAGGCGTTCATACGATCGGACGGACGGACATGGCCAGATAGACTCGGCTATTGATCCTGATTAAGAATATATATACTTTATATGGACGGAAACGTTTCCTTCTGCTTGTTAAATACTTTTTAACGAATCTACTCTACAAAAAATTAAAATAAAAAAAACTGTTTTAAATTTAAATGCAGATATTTAGAGAATTGGGTCAGAAACATTTAGAGGTATGCCACTTCAAAATCCGATTAAGATAAGTTGAGTTATGGAGTTTAGAACTTCAGCCTTGGTACATTTCTTAATGTTTTTCAATCTTTACAACATCAAAAAATGACCAAAAATTTAAAAAAAAATAGATTTCTAAAATTAAATGCAGATATTTAGAGAATTGCGTCAGAAACATTTAGAGGTATGCCACTTCAAAATCCGATTAAGATAAGTTGAGTTATGGAGTTTATATCTTCAGCCGCGGGTCATTTTTTGAGTTTTTTGAATTTCTACAACATCACCACATCAGAAAAATGACAAAAAAATTAAAAAAAATAGATTTCTGAATTTAAATGCAGACATTTAGAGAATTGCGTCAGAAACATTTAGAGGTATGCCACTTCAAAATCCGATTAAGATAAGTTGAGTTATGGAGTTTATATCTTCAGCCGCGGGACATTTTTTGAGTTTTTTGAATTTCTACAACATCATCACATCAGAAAAATGACAAAAAAATTAAAAAAAAATAGATTTCTGAATTTAAATGCAGATATTTAGAGAATTGCGTCAGAAACATTTAGAGGTATGCCACTTCAAAATCCGATTAAGATAAGTTGAGTTATGGAGTTTAGATCTTCAGCCGCGGGACATTTTTTGAATTTCTACAACATCATCACATCAAAAAAATGACCAAAAATTTAAAAAAAAAATAGATTTCTAAAATTAAATGCAGATATTTAGAGAATTGCGTCAGAAACATTTAGAGGTATGCCACTTCAAAATCCGATTAAGATAAGTTGAGTTATGCAGTTTATATCTTTAGCCGCGGGACATTTTTTGAGTTTTTTGAATTTCTACAGCATCATCACATCAAAAAAATGACCAAAAATTTAAAAAAGTATATATTTCTAAATTTAAATGCAGATATTTAGAGAATTGCGTCAGAAACATTAAGAGGTATGCCACTTCAAAATCCGATTAAGATAAGTTGAGTTATGGAGTTTAGAACTTCATCCTTGGGAAATTTTTTAATGTTTTTCAATCTTTACAACATCATAACATCAAAAAAATGACAAAAAAATTTTAAAAAAATAGATTTCTAAATTTAAATGCAGATATTTAGAGAATTGCGTCAGAAACATTTAGAGGTATGCCACTTCAAAATCCGATTAAGATAAGTTGAGTTATGGAGTTTATAACCTCAGCCGTGGGACATTTTTAATCTTTTGAATTTCTGCAACATCATAACATCAGAAAAATGACAAAAAAATTTTAAAAAAAATAGATTTCTAAATTTAAATGCAGATATTTAGAGAATTGCGTCAGAAACATTTAGAGGTATGCCACTTCAAAATCCGATTAAGATAAGTTGAGTTATGGAGTTTATATCTTCAGCCGCGGTACATTTTTTGAGTTTTTTGAATTTCTACAACATCATAACATCAGAAAAATGACAAAAATATTAAAAAAAAAAAAATTTCTAAATTTAAATGCAGATTTTTAGAAATTTGCGACAGAAATATTTAGAGGTATGCCACTTCAAAATCCGATTAAGATAAGTTGAGTTATGGAGTTTAGAACTTCAGCCTTGGGACATTTCTTAAGTTTTTCAATCTTTACAACATCATCACATCAAAAAAATGACCAAAAATTTAAAAAAAAGTATATTTTTAAATTTATATGCAGATATTTAGAGAATTGCGTCAGAAACATTTAGAGGTATGCCACTTCAAAATCCGATTAAGATAAGTTGAGTTATGGAGTTTATAACCTCAGCCGTGGGACATTTTTAATTCTTTTGAATTTCTGCAACATCATAACATCAGAAAAATGACAAAAAAATTTAAAAAAAAATAGATTTCTAAATTTAAATGCAGATATTTAGAGAATTGCGTCAGAAACATTTAGAGGTATGCCACTTCAAAATCCGATTAAGATAAGTTGAGTTATGGAGTTTAGAACTTCAGCCTAGGGACATTTCTTAATGTCTTTCAATCTTTACAACATCATCACATCAAAAAAATTACCAAAAATTTAAAAAAAAATATATTTCTAAATTTAAATGCAGATATTTAGAGAATTGCGTCAGAAACATTTAGAGGTATGCCACTTCAAAATCCGATTAAGATAAGTTGAGTTATGGAGTTTAGAACTTCAGCCTTGGGACATTTCTTAAGTTTTTCAATCTTTACAACATCATCACATCAGAAATTGACCAAAAATTTAAAAAAAAATATATTTAAGATAAGTTGAGTTATGGAGTTTATATCTTCAGCCGCGGTACATTTTTTGAGTTTTTTGAATTTCTACAACATCATAACATCAGAAAAATGACAAAAATATTAAAAAAAAAAAAATTTCTAAATTTAAATGCAGATTTTTAGAAATTTGCGACAGAAATATTTAGAGGTATGCCACTTCAAAATCCGATTAAGATAAGTTGAGTTATGGAGTTTAGAACTTCAGCCTTGGGACATTTCTTAAGTTTTTCAATCTTTACAACATCATCACATCAAAAAAATTACCAAAAATTTAAAAAAAAGTATATTTTTAAATTTATATGCAGATATTTAGAGAATTGCGTCAGAAACATTTAGAGGTATGCCACTTCAAAATCCGATTAAGATAAGTTGAGTTATGGAGTTTATAACCTCAGCCGTGGGACATTTTTAATTCTTTTGAATTTCTGCAACATCATAACATCAGAAAAATGACAAAAAAATTTAAAAAAAAATAGATTTCTAAATTTAAATGCAGATATTTAGAGAATTGCGTCAGAAACATTTAGAGGTATGCCACTTCAAAATCCGATTAAGATAAGTTGAGTTATGGAGTTTAGAACTTCAGCCTAGGGACATTTCTTAATGTCTTTCAATCTTTACAACATCATCACATCAAAAAAATTACCAAAAATTTAAAAAAAAATATATTTCTAAATTTAAATGCAGATATTTAGAGAATTGCGTCAGAAACATTTAGAGGTATGCCACTTCAAAATCCGATTAAGATAAGTTGAGTTATGGAGTTTAGAACTTCAGCCTTGGGACATTTCTTAAGTTTTTCAATCTTTACAACATCATCACATCAGAAATTGACCAAAAATTTAAAAAAAAATATATTTAAGATAAGTTGAGTTATGGAGTTTATATCTTCAGCCGCGGTACATTTTTTGAGTTTTTTGAATTTCTACAACATCATAACATCAGAAAAATGACAAAAATATTAAAAAAAAAAAAATTTCTAAATTTAAATGCAGATTTTTAGAAATTTGCGCCAGAAATATTTAGAGGTATGCCACTTCAAAATCCGATTAAGATAAGTTGAGTTATGGAGTTTATATCTTCAGCCGCGGTACATTTTTTGAGTTTTTTGAATTTCTACAACATCATAACATCAGAAAAATGACAAAAATATTAAAAAAAAAAAATTTCTAAATTTAAATGCAGATTTTTAGAAATTTGCGCCAGAAATATTTAGAGGTATGCCACTTCAAAATCCGATTAAGATAAGTTGAGTTATGGAGTTTAGAACTTTAGCCTTGGGACATTTCTTAATGTTTTTCAATCTTTACAACATCATCACATCAAAAAAATGACCAAAAATTTAAAAAAAATATATATTTTTAAATTTAAATGCAGATATTTAGAGAATTGCGTCAGAAACATTTAGAGGTATGCCACTTCAAAATCCGATTAAGATAAGTTGAGTTATGGAGTTTATAACCTCAGCCGTGGGACATTTTTAATTCTTTTGAATTTCTGCAACATCATAACATCAGAAAAATGACAAAAAAATTTAAAAAAAAATTGATTTCTAAATTTAAATGCAGATATTTAGAGAATTGCGTCAGAAACATTTAGAGGTATGCCACTTCAAAATCTGATTAAGATAAGTTGAGTTATGGAGTTTAGAACTTCAGCCTTGGGACATTTCTTAATGTTTTTCAATCTTTACAACATCATCACATCAAAAAAATGACCAAAAATTTAAAAAAAAATATATCTAAATTTAAATGCAGATATTTAGAGAATTGCGTCAGAAACATTTAGAGGTATGCCACTTCAAAATCCGATTAAGATAAGTTGAGTTATGGAGTTTAGAACTTCAGCCTTGGGACATTTCTTAAGTTTTTCAATCTTTACAACATCATCACATCAGAAATTGACCAAAAATTTAAAAAAAAATATGTTTAAGATAAGTTGAGTTATGGAGTTTATATCTTCAGCCGCGGTACATTTTTTGAGTTTTTTGAATTTCTACAACATCATAACATCAGAAAAATGACAAAAATATTAAAAAAAAAAAAATTTCTAAATTTAAATGCAGATTTTTAGAAATTTGCGCCAGAAATATTTAGAGGTATGCCACTTCAAAATCCGATTAAGATAAGTTGAGTTATGGAGTTTACAACTTCAGCCTTGGGACATTTCTTAATGTTTTTCAATCTTTACAACATCATCACATCAAAAAAATGACCAAAAATTTAAAAAAAAATATATTTTTAAATTTAAATGCAGATATTTAGAGAATTGCGTCAGAAACATTTAGAGGTATGCCACTTCAAAATCCGATTAAGATAAGTTGAGTTATGGAGTTTATAACCTCAGCCGTGGGACATTTTTAATCTTTTGAATTTCTGCAACATCATAACATCAGAAAAATGACAAAAAAAATTTAAAAAAAAATAGATTTCTAAATTTAAATGCAGATATTTAGAGAATTGCGTCAGAAACATTTAGAGGTATGCCACTTCAAAATCCGATTAAGATAAGTTGAGTTATGGAGTTTAGAACTTCAGCCTTGGGACATTTCTTAATGTTTTTCAATCTTTACAACATCATCACATCAAAAAAATGACCAAAAATTTAAAAAAAAATATATTTTTAAATTTAAATGCAGATATTTAGAGAATTGCGTCAGAAACATTTAGAGGTATGCCACTTCAAAATCCGATTAAGATAAGTTGAGTTATGGAGTTTATAACCTCAGCCGTGGGACATTTTTAATTCTTTTGAATTTCTGCAACATCATAACATCAGAAAAATGACAACAAAATTTAAAAAAAAATAGATTTCTAAATTTAAATGCAGATATTTAGAGAATTGCGTCAGAAACATTTAGAGGTATGCCACTTCAAAATCCGATTAAGATAAGTTGAGTTATGGAGTTTAGAACTTCAGCCTAGGGACATTTCTTAATGTCTTTCAATCTTTACAACATCATCACATCAAAAAAATTACCAAAAATTTAAAAAAAAATAGATTTCTAAATTTAAATGCAGATTTTTGGAGAATTGCGTCAGAAACATGTAGAGGTATGCCACTTCAAAATCCGATTAATATAAGTTGAGTTATGGAGTTTATATCTTCAGCCGCGGGACATTTTTTGAGTTTTTGAATTTCTACAACATCATCACATCAGAAAAATGACAAAAAAATTAAAAAAAAAATAGATTTCTAAATTTAAATGCAGATATTAAGAGAATTGCGTCAGAAACATTTAGAGGTATGCCACTTCAAAATCCGATTAAGATAAGTTGAGTTATGGAGTTTAGAACTTCAGCCTAGGGACATTTCTTAATGTCTTTCAATCTTTACAACATCATCACATCAAAAAAATTACCAAAAATTTAAAAAAAAAAATAGATTTCTAAATTTAAATGCAGATATTTAGAGAATTGCGTCAGAAACATGTAGAGGTATGCCACTTCAAAATCCGATTAAGATAAGTTGAGTTATGGAGTTTATATCTTCAGCCGCGGTACATTTTTTGAGTTTTTTGAATTCCTACAACATCATAACATCAGAAAAATGACAAAAATATTAAAAAAAAAAAATTTCTAAATTTAAATGCAGATTTTTAGAAATTTGCGCCAGAAATATTTAGAGGTATGCCACTTCAAAATCCGATTAAGATAAGTTGAGTTATGGAGTTTAGAACTTTAGCCTTGGGACATTTCTTAATGTTTTTTAATCTTTACAACATCATAACATCAAAAAAATTACCAAAAAATTAAAAAAAAAATATATTTCTAAATTTAAATGCAGATATTAAGAGAATTGCGTCAGAAACATTTAGAGGTATGCCACTTCAAAATCCGATTAAGATAAGTTGAGTTATGGAGTTTAGAACTTCAGCCTTGGGACATTTCTTAATGTTTTTCAATCTTTACAACATCATCACATCAAAAAAATGACCAAAAATTTAAAAAAAAATATATTTTTAAATTTAAATGCAGATATTTAGAGAATTGCGTCAGAAACATTTAGAGGTATGCCACTTCAAAATCCGATTAAGATAAGTTGAGTTATGGAGTTTATAACCTCAGCCGTGGGACATTTTTAATTCTTTTGAATTTCTGCAACATCATAACATCAGAAAAATGACAACAAAATTTAAAAAAAAATAGATTTCTAAATTTAAATGCAGATATTTAGAGAATTGCGTCAGAAACATTTAGAGGTATGCCACTTCAAAATCCGATTAAGATAAGTTGAGTTATGGAGTTTAGAACTTCAGCCTAGGGACATTTCTTAATGTCTTTCAATCTTTACAACATCATCACATCAAAAAAATTACCAAAAATTTAAAAAAAAATAGATTTCTAAATTTAAATGCAGATTTTTGGAGAATTGCGTCAGAAACATGTAGAGGTATGCCACTTCAAAATCCGATTAAGATAAGTTGAGTTATGGAGTTTATATCTTCAGCCGCGGTACATTTTTTGAGTTTTTTGAATTTCTACAACATCATAACATCAGAAAAATGACAAAAATATTAAAAAAAAAAAATTTCTAAATTTAAATGCAGATTTTTAGAAATTTGCGCCAGAAATATTTAGAGGTATGCCACTTCAAAATCCGATTAAGATAAGTTGAGTTATGGAGTTTAGAACTTTAACCTTGGGACATTTCTTAATGTTTTTCAATCTTTACAACATCATCACATCAAAAAAATGACCAAAAATTTAAAAAAAAAATATATTTTTAAATTTAAATGCAGATATTTAGAGAATTGCGTCAGAAACATTTAGAGGTATGCCACTTCAAAATCCGATTAAGATAAGTTGAGTTATGGAGTTTATATCTTCAGCCGCGGGACATTTTTTGAGTTTTTGAATTTCTACAACATCATCACATCAGAAAAATGACAAAAAAATTAAAAAAAAAATAGATTTCTAAATTTAAATGCAGATATTAAGAGAATTGCGTCAGAAACATTTAGAGGTATGCCACTTCAAAATCCGATTAAGATAAGTTGAGTTATGGAGTTTAGAACTTCAGCCTAGGGACATTTCTTAATGTCTTTCAATCTTTACAACATCATCACATCAAAAAAATGACCAAAAATTTAAAAAAAAAAAGATTTCTAAATTTAAATGCAGATATTTAGAGAATTGCGTCAGAAACATTTAGAGGTATGCCACTTCAAAATCCGATTAAGATAAGTTGAGTTATGGAGTTTATAACCTCAGCCGTGGGACATTTTTAATTCTTTTGAATTTCTGCAACATCATAACATCAGAAAAATGACAAAAAAATTTAAAAAAAAATAGATTTCTAAATTTAAATGCAGATATTTAGAGAATTGCGTCAGAAACATTTAGAGGTATGCCACTTCAAAATCCGATTAAGATAAGTTGAGTTATGGAGTTTAGAACTTCAGCCTAGGGACATTTCTTAATGTCTTTCAATCTTTACAACATCATCACATCAAAAAAATTACCAAAAATTTAAAAAAAAAAATTTCTAAATTTAAATGCAGATTTTTAGAAATTTGCGCCAGAAATATTTAGAGGTATGCCACTTCAAAATCCGATTAAGATAAGTTGAGTTGTGGAGTTTAGAACTTCAGCCGTGGGACATTTTTTAATTCTTTTGAATTTCTGCAACATCATAACATCAGAAAAATGACAAAAAAAAATTAAAAAAAAAATTGATTTCTAAATTTAAATGCAGATATTTAGAGAATTGCGTCAGAAACATGTAGAGGTATGCCACTTCAAAATCCGATTAAGATAAGTTGAGTTATGGAGTTTATATCTTCAGCCGCGGGACATTTTTTGAGTTTTTTGAATTTCTACAACATCATCACATCAGAAAAATGACAAAAAAAATTTTAAAAAAATAGATTTCTAAATTTAAATGCAGATATTAAGAGAATTGCGTCAGAAACATTTAGAGGTATGCCACTTCAAAATCCGATTAAGATAAGTTGAGTTATGGAGTTTAGAACTTCAGCCTTGGGACATTTCTTAATTTTTTTGAATTTCTACATGATCAGAAAAATTACAAAATTTCTTATAAAAAAGTAAAAAAATATCCAAACATTTTAAAAAACTGTCGGCATGGCAGCTTTGTGCGGTTTGTGAACGGTAGAGTGGGCGTGGCAAAAAGTTTTTTGGTCAATCTAATAAAGAAGTAAAAAAATATTACAACATTCTGTGCGGTTTGTGGGCGTTAGAGAGTGGCAAAATTTGGAAATAAACTTGCGCTGCGTCTATGTCTTTGGAAGCTGCATTCTTAATCTCAACGTTGTAGCTTTTGTAGTTCCTGAGATTGAGGCGTTCATTGGGACTGACGGACATGGCCAGTTCGACTCGGCTATTGGCCCTGATCAAGAATATATATACTTGTCGGAAACGCTTCCTTTTGCCTGTTACATATATTTCAACGAATTTAGTTTACCCTGTTACATTAACAATAAAATTTAAATTTACAATGTATTTTAGATTTTACATTTGGAGCTGTGTAACGTGGTACTAAAAACCCGGTAATGCCGTTGTTGGTTTGTGTCTTCGCTAAGAGTTAGTTCAATGCTCAAATTACAAAAAGAGGATGGCGCCACAATACCTTTTTGTTTAACTTATGGAACTATCGTATATTTGTTTTATTTATTGAAGCCCTGGTTAAGTGTTGACAAACGAAAAAATACAAATATCAAGAATTCGCGCTTGTTAGGATAAGTGTTTTATTGTTATTTTCTTTATAATTTACTAATTGCACCAGCTATATGAAGAGTTAAAGGGGGTATATCATATTTTATTAGAAGTGTCGTACAAGCAATACGAATCCACAAATTAATCAGTTTATATCAACAACTTTTAATTATAACTTCCATGCCGCACTGACAGTTTTCAACAGTTTTCAACAGGCAGACAAAGACAAGTATACAAAACTAAGTGTTACGATGAAGATTTCTAAGTCCCAAAATTTCTACGCGATTTGCTTTAAAACGCCTGTCTCCAAATACACCGATTCATATCAACTCCGTTCATGTCCTACAGGAAGAGAATTGTAACTGGATTTTGAAACTTGTCTGTAAAGTCGCAGCTCTCGAAAAAATGTGTGCGAGAAGAGAAAACTATCTTTTTAATGACAGACCGAAAAAAAGGCATCGAGAGATAAAGGGGAAACGCATTTGCTGCGCCTCAAGCAGGAAGTCGATGGTGCAGACCAACTCCGTCTGAAAATCCAGACACAAACTGAGACATCGACATAGGCGACAACTGCAAAGAGTGCGTAATTGCTTTTAAGCCTGAATAGTGAGGTACGCCCTGGTTGTCTCCTCCTAAAAACGTCTTACTATTAGCGCTAAAAGGTAAGCCTCGCAGCTGCAAGGCTACAGAGTCTTAGCGGAAGAGAAATCGCCTTCTCGTTGGGAAGTATGTATAAATAATCAACAAACCCATTCCCCCTACATATGTATATACATACATATATATGTATATATTCGTGAGAGCAGGAAAAGTGCAACTTTATGTGTGGTGAAAAGTCATGACAAATTCATATAACGTTTTGGGGTTCATTGATAGCACTTGTAATTTTTAAAACTTAGCCAAAAACAATAGGAGGACAAGTGTGAGAATAAGACACCACCTAGCTGGTATTGTAATAAATATTTATAGCACCCGTCACTCGTAGGGTTAAAGCGTATAGAATTTTAGTCGTAAAGAAAGCAAAAAGGTGTCACGTTCATTAGATATATCGTTTGCATGTATTCAGCTAAAATGTCCAGGAGACACCCAATCTAAAACAGTAGTGCCCACGCAAAGACATTGGCGCCTAAGACTACTTCTATTTGTATGCCACCAATTTATAGGCATACTTAAAATTTAAAATCTAAAAGATTTTATGAATTTTTTAAATACAATACAATAAGCTCAAGGTACTCTATATGTTGTATACATCAGGCCAACTGATCCAAGTTTAAAGGCAATAGAAAAATGATGTCGAATATGGAGTTCGTAATCAGCGTGAGTACTCGACGCCAAGAAACAACAATTTGCGACCTCAGCGCATTCAATGGCACATCTGACTACTTCGACTAATTAACCAACCCCATCTCGTTATGGCCACCGATTTCGAGCTATGTTTGAGCATTATCTTGTGAAATAGTTTTTGCAGTCCTTTTAACGTGCCCTTTGCAGTATTTGATTTTATTGTGTGTTTGTTTTACGCAAATATTAGAAGTATTAATATACATATGTACAAGAGGACCAGTATGATTTAGGCCAAAGATGGAACAGCGATATGAAAAGGCCTAGGAGGAGCGTAGCCGCCTCACGTGCTGATCTATTGTTCGTTAAGCCATTGAAGAGCGGTAGCCGCAAACGGCAGGCAAAACAGTTGAACAATATTTACCGGTTTGTGGGGCACACAGCTTGACAAATAAAAATAAGAAGAGCCCCAGCCGATGAGTACGTCGACTATCAGATACCGGTTACACGGCTATTGATTTAAAAAAAAAAAGTGCATTACTCTACTGACAAGGAATTCCCTTCAAAGAGTAAGCTTCAAAATAAATATACGATTCAAAACATTTGACTTTATGCAGTCGAAAAAGCTCTCTTCTAGCTGCATACCCAGCAGCATACCCTTTTCAGCATACCCAGTATACCCAGTATACCCCGCTGCCTTAAAAGTAGCGAGCACAGCATAAAGCCAAACTGCTCAGCTGATCGAAAGCTAACTCGTTGCTCATGAAAACCAATGCTCTCGCTCCCAGTGCCACTCGCTATTTCGCTCTCTCTCTCTCTCTCTCTCTGAGTGCCACTCTTCATTTTTAAGCCGCCTGCAGTAGGACAGCTTAAAAGTTTACGACTGCGCAAGCGCCGCTCAGACCGTTGATGGCGTTCGCTGGAATCGCTTGGCACACGTCGCGTTTCTTGGCCGCCAGCGCGATTTAAACCGCCAATTGACAAAGTGCGTTTTGTACCCCACTTGCAAGCCCCGCAACCCCCCGAGAGAATGTGTGTGATTGCTTCTTATAGATGTTTTTATCTAGATACTTACCATAATTCCAAAAAAAGTACACAACAATACAAATGCTGCACTAACTTCATGGCATTTATTTTGATTTGTGTGTAGTGGTTTTTTCATTGTTTTTGTTCGAGTGCCCAATGTTTTGATGGCGCCCCATTTCCGCATTTTCAGAAGGAGTGCATGATATAATTACCCAAAACTACTCAAAACTGTAACAAAATGCAAATGAATTACAAATAATCGAATGAAATAATTTCGTTATTTGGCGGTTCCGCGCTAATAGTTTCCTGCACAACTACAATAGCAGTTGCGATTACAATTACAATAAAAATAACGAAAACAACACCTTTGGCCAAACTGGTCGAAAAATATTGTTGCAAAAGTGTTTTTTCTTTTCTAATTTTTGTTTTGGCGTTGCATGTGGCAGCAAAAGCAGAAACAGCTATCCTGCACTTAAATTGTACTTGTTGCAGTTGCTGCTACCTCACAAGATCATTCATGCTCATGACTTTATGCGAACCGATAAGAGTACAGTCGAAGCTACAAATAAACAAGGCAGCTGCTGGAATGGCAACAAAATAGGCATCTTTGGCTTCAACACAACAGTCGCAAGTTAATAATACTATTTCGGTGGAAAACCGAATTAATTGGTAATCGAAGTGGTTATTGGTTTAGAGTTACATTGAAGAGATAAAATATTGACCGAAATGAAAAACGAAAAAAGTATTTCTCTGTGTGCGGCTGTATCTTTGTGTATATGTTAGTTTTTTTTTGTTGTGAACCAGACTTGCTTTTGAATCGACAACAAAAAAAAAAACAAATCTTTAGCCTGATCTTAGTTTTCACTCAAAGTCCGAAAGTGAAATTTCACTTTGCAGTTTTCATTGCTGGTGTTGTTGTTTTGCAGCTTCGGCGACGAATCTACTGATAGAAAGGTATTAATAACATAATACTTACTTTTATACGAAAACAGAAGATACAAATATGACAATGTCGAGAAAATTAAGCAGCAAAATCTGGCGGAGCAGCCGACAAAAACAAATATTAACGTTTTGGGGAAAAACATCAAGAAAATCAGCAGATACACCAAACCAAATCAGCAGAGCACTTTCATCAAGTAACTTAGTTATCTGCGGCTGTCTGATAGTAATCTTCATCGCATCTGTAACCACGGCCAAAGCACCGGATCAGGAAGCTATCCGTCACAAAAATGGTATGTTTTAAAATCAGCTTGTATCTGTGGCTTAATTTGTGGCTGTGAAAGTGAAACTGTTAACTGCCCCGAGAATTATGAGACTTGAAGTCATCAACCAGCGGCCATTGGCCATAGCCTCTCGACTTGCGATCAAGTTGAGCAGCTACCGCTGCTGAGTCTTTGATTTGTGGCAGCAGCGCTTTCACTTGACCAGCTTTTGTTTTGTTTTTCGTCAAAGTAGAGACATAACATTGGGATACCTCTAAAACTACGCACATAAGCCTAACCTATAACATACAGTCCTAGAAATTAACAAATAAATTACTTTCGGGTAAACCCAACCAAAATCGACTAACTCAAAATTTTCCAAGGCTATAGCGCAGCCCAAGTGCCCCATTTCGCTAAGAGTGATTACAAATTGTGTCAATCATTTCGGTTTTGGGTCAATTAATATGTAGAAATCTCAGTTGGAGTTGCTAATTTCCCGGTTGCAGTTGAGCAAGCCACATAACAAAAGGGCGAAAAGGAAGTCCAACAAATAGTCAGCAGAAACGATGTAATAAAAAACACATCAAAAATAGGTTATCAGCGGGATTGAAGATGGGAAAATGATGCCACCGAAAAACAATGCCGGGTACATTTTCCCAGACATATCGCGCTGCTCTTACCACATCTTCTCCCACTACTGAAAGAGTTGTAGTAAAGATTGAAAATGGGGAAAAGGAGAAGAAAAGGGGGAGAGAGCACCGCAGACCTCATTTCCCTCATGGTTCCGTATGCTGGGCTAATTTTCTTCTATTATATCTGCCTTTTCGCGAACCATTTCTTCCGCTGAGCCTCTCTCTTTAGTTACCGTACACATTTCCAATTATCATGTTCCATTTTCATCCACTCAAAACCGAAAGTATTTCCCCTAGGAAATGTCTTAATTTAATTTCAGTTTTAGCCAAGTTGTATTCAAAAAATGTCCCCCTTCATATTTCTGCCCAAAGTCCTGATCGTGATTTCAATACAACAAACCGAAACTTCATATATCTATTATGGTTTTAAAAGCGTGCAACAATCTTATAGGACTGCATGTGAGTCTCAATATTTTGAAACTGAATAGGCCAAATTCAAAAACCACAGATTACATCACAACCGCAGCTACCTTGTGACAATTTCCCAAGCCATGGCTATATGGCTTGTCATAAAACAAAAAATATATAAAGGCGGACAGATCTGAACAATCGGCGCACTGATGATGACGCCCCCAATTCGGGCCACAGATCTCAACCCTCAAGCATATAATGATCACATTGAATCTGAGAAAACTATGCGTTAAATTGCAACTGAAGCAAACAATAATTTCCATTCATTTGAACAATGAATAAAGTTTAATGAGCGACGCTCTTATGATAACAATATTAAGTATGCGAAATAATAAGTAAAAAAAGCCCTTCAAAATAAAAAGGAAAAAAATGAACGGATAAAAAATCTTGAACATACCGTAATCACCGAAGCAGAAATGTGCAGACAACCAAAAGGTTTACATTGCAGACCGAAATTGAATGCAACTTTTTGAGTGAACAGAGAACTTCCTTTGCTGTTTTAAATACACAAAAATGTTATTTTGTTTATAATAACAATTCATATTTATGTGTATGTACTCTTGTCAGGCTCACTAGCCTAGTTGATCTGCCCGTGTCCGTCCGTTTGTCTGTCCGTATGAACATCGTAATCTTGGGAGCAACAACAGCTAAAACGTTGAGATTTAGTTTGCTTCAGAACGCAGTCACGCCCCAAACCAAATACTTTTTAAATTTAATTAATATAGTACAGATTTTAGATTGATTTCTTGATCGATTAGTTTCATTTTGATTTTGAGTTTGATTTCCATATACCAGCAGCTTTAGGCTTGGCTTTAATTATAAAACTCATGTTATGTTTTTCGATGTCGATGTTATTGTCCTTGTTATGTCCGCGAATTGTGTTTAATTTAAATGGTGAGTCTTAACCTTTAAGTTCGGCGATCACATTGGATGAAAACCGCTTCATTTTCGGAGCTCTGTGATTGCGATTCGTGTTTATTGGGCAATGAGAGCAATCGCAGCCAATACAATAGTTCGGTCTTAAAAGTAAATAAAAGGCGGGTACAAATGCCACATCAATCATTTAGGGAATCGTATGACATAGTCAACCGTTTGTAACAACTGTGAAATGGAGAGTAGAGCAATTTAAACGGATCGTAGATCATCGAGTAATGCAAATTTACATAATCTACAGGTTTAATGAAACAAATCCCGCTTGCTATTATTTTTGCTATTTATCGAATGAAAATGGCGCAAAGGTGTTTAAATTGGCATACGGTATATAAAAGTACCATATATATGTATGTACTATAATTTTCAAGTGTGCTTTAGTTATCAGATTTCCCTCACTCTGCCTGCCTGGTAATATTCGTAAATAACTGTACATGAACTTATCTAGTTCACGCGGACGGCATTTTAAATTTAATGCCTTTTAAACTGGATCAAATCCGTAATCTTAGAGGTTGCAACCACAAAAAGCGACACAAACATTTTTTGTGGGGTCAAACCGGGATGTTTGGACTTGGACTTGGCTAGTAGTCCTGGTTAGTCCTGGATATGTATGATTTTTCAAAGAACTTAGCTAGCCTCTCACTATACAAGTTTAGTCCACTCTAATTTCTTGTCTTATGTTAACCGTTATTTGTGATGTAAAGTTAAGTTGTAAGTTATAGATTAGCAAGAGATTTGCTACTAACACAAAGTATACATTAGTAGAAGAGTATTTCCATTTCGGTTTATACCCTTTTCATTTGAAAAAACATTCTCTGGGCTGATAAATGGCGTGCTGCGGCTTTCGCTCTATGTCCTAACACTTCGAATGCGATTTTCGAGCTACAAGCGGTAAACTTGAGCTGTTTTTTTCGTGCCTTTGTGTGTCGAAGGTATTTGGCGCAATTCGTTGAAAAAAAATGGTGTGGCAATCGACTTATTCAAACCTAATGATGTCTTCTTTGCTTTCGCAGGGAAAATAACACAAAATAAACGAATATAACGTAATTGCTCGGTTCGTTGGCCCATAGGATAATATTTTGAACGTCGTTTTGAGCATTTTGGCCATTTTCGACACGCACTGCTGGCTATTGCAATCAATCAAATCACAGCAAAGTTCCATTTCCCGAAAGCCAAAAAACAAACAACAAACAACAAAAAACAAAAAACAAAAAACAAAAATAGTAAAGACAACAAACATAATATACGCAGCTTTTGGAAAGGTGAATGCAAATTGCGTTATGAACATAATGACCGGTTTGCGGGTAGTGTTGAAATAATCGCCTCCCCCCACTCATAACAAAACCGACAGAAAATCAATCAGAAAATCAAATCAGTTTTGCAGTTAAGTTTGTATTTCGAGTCTGAGGATGAGCCAACTTTTTCAAGTGATCAGCAATTATTGTGGTTTAGTTAGCCATCCAACCGAATGGGTTTTAGGATTTGGGATAGGAACTCTGACTTGCAGGTAGGGAGGGGATTTACTGCAACCCTTTAATTCTTTTCTCATCAAATCAAATCCTATTATTATTTGTAAAGGGCAAGGCCAATAAATATGTATAATATGTTAAGTGTAATACTATCCGACATCATCTCATCTACATATATCTGAAGACAGAAATGTACTAGTTCTTTTTTCTCTGCCATTGTCATCCTTTCGTGGACATTTTTGTGTCCCCCAACCTTCACCTTGTTGTTGGCCCAAGTAACGAAACCGAAATGAATGGTGCGAAATCGCTAGTTGCTCATGGGAAAACTGTCCGCTGTCCGTTGTCCGCTGTCCGCTGTCCGCTGTCCGCTGGTCCGGTGTACGTGTCATGGTCTATAGTTCCTGCCAGTTTCGATCTGAAAACGTGTTTGCAGTGCGGCAACGTTTGCTGACTCAGCCAGTGAGCTTCCAATGCTCAATGCCCAAACGCTCACATCAAGCATGTGCCAAGTATGCAATTGCAACCTAATTAACCATTCAGCCACACAAAGTGCCAAATGAAATGTACAACTTGTGCGTAAAACACCATTAGCATTCATTCCATTTCGTTTGATTCGACTTCATTTTAATTCACCTGGCGTTCTGGCCGTAAAGCAAATGCAAAACAATTGGGGCTTTCCCATAATTCCGTCTTTTGGTAGGAATCCTAGGATTTACTTAGCATAGATAGCATAGGTTCTGTACTTCGATTCAAGCATTCAAGCATTTAATTGGCTGGCACATGCAATCGTAGGGATTTCGATACTGCCTGGCTTGAGAATCACTAGCCGAAGAACGTGAACCCCTCGAAATACTCAAAGGTGTATCTCAAGGCATTGCACAAGCGACGTGAACTGCATGAATGCGCTTCTCAGTCTGTGCGGCACAAGAATGCATACATATATATGTATATCTGCAGGTCTACGGGCAAATTAATACAATGCCCAATGCACCCATGAGATGCAATGCCCAAGAATCGGTCACCCACTGCACACTGATCAGTGAGGCATGCATTGTCAGTCAGTCAGTCAGTCAGGTAGTCAGTCAGTCAGTTAGTCAGTCAGTCAATCATTGGGGGCGGCAGTCGGCAAAACAAATTATGCGAGATGGAAAATGCGAGAGACCTCAGAAACAAAACGCAACTAACTAGCCGCCTGTCCTTGGCCAGTTAGCATTATATATAATTATATCTACTCATTCTGCATGATGTGATCATGAAGTTTTGATAGGGAAAACGTTAGCGGCGGGTGTACGACAAAGAGATTCCAATAAAACCTGGCAATGTTCTGGCCAGAGTGATTTATTGCCCAGAATGCACAAGTATGCAAAGCGAAGAATTAATCAAATATAAGTAAGAGTATGATGTTACAAGTCTTGTGCTAATATTTCAAAGAACATTACACTAGCTCCACAACTGCATTTCCCTTGCCCTGTGTGTTGTTAATTCTGGAACTCTGTACTTTTTGACTAACAAGCCCCCGTGTGACGATTTCGCTACAGACAATCGTCTATGCAAACCCGACGAGTGCCTCAATAAAGTCTTCACCCAACCAACCTTCTGCATTTAATTACTCTGCGAACAGCGAGGGATCACCGCTCGGTCTTTGGCCCTCAAGCTCAAGATCTCTCCGAACTAACGAAATCCAAGTGTTTGCTTAGCCTACTTTCATGAGAATCTTAATCTTACATACATATAAGGAGGATGAGGAATCAGTAGGGTTAGGTTATATCTCACAGAATTTTCTGTTTCAAGCATTAAAATCAAGTAACGAGTAAGCGACTGGCCGGCAGTTTCCTTAGATTATTATTGGTAACAAATATACATAATTGAGAAGACTTTTTTTGAAGCCTGATAATTAGGATGTGCAGAGCAAGAGTTTACTATATAGCTTTTCTATCATAAGCTCGATTAGTTTTATGTAAGGATAGAGAGTAATCCTTAAGGGTTAGAGCTTTTAGCTTTTAGCATTTGTGCTGTCCGTGAAAAGGCTCCACAAATCATACTTATTTCAGATACTGACTACAGATTCAACTGCCGAGTGGTTGACATTTAACTATACAAACAAACGTGTATGTGCTGCCATTGTTATTCTTGGCTTCGGCTTGACATTGGTGCTCATCATGTAGACAAGCATCTCTGCTCCGCTAATAATGCCATTTTTACAGCAACCTAAGGTCAGACATTAGGTAATTGTTGTTTATTGGAAAATGTCATGTTCAATTAGTCGATCGATCGGTCGGTGGGTACCAATGGGAGGCAAAGAGTTGGAAGCCTTTGAATGAAAATGTTTGTTAGCAAACTTAGCTGCGGCCAAAATAGAACAGGTTCCACGGTCACTCACTTCCCAATCCCATGTAAACAAGAAGTTCCCAGCCCGAGGTGTAAGCCAACCTTCCCCCACGCATTACAATGCCTTACGCTTTGTAAGCCATTAAGACAATAGCCCTGAGTAAGCCGGAAACATGGCCCCGGGTGGGGAAAACTCGGCCTGGCTCCAATTACGAGCTAAGCTCGGCTCAGCGTAAAACTGCAGCTTAATGAATCACTTCAATGACAATGCCGGGGCCAAAATAAAACTTAATGATAACACACAATTAGTCGGGCAGTTAATGAGAGTGCGGGGACTGAAAGTCTTCGAGGGGGTGCGGGTGGGGGGGGGAGGGAATGGGGGGCAAAGATTATTCCATGAATGCTTTCTGAAACAAAAGCAAAGTTTAGGCTTAGGTTTACCTTGTCCCCAAACATGTAGCTCTATTAGCAATTATAATCAAAGCATTAAATATCACATGAAAATTCTATATATATGTATATATTTGCGGAATATTGAGCCCGAGAATGTTAAATAAATAATCTAAGAAACTTTTGCTTAAGTTAGTTAGCCAGTTAACTGAAATGTGCATTGTAAAGTCATGATGATCACAACCTAGGCTGAAATAACTAAGTGCCAGGGAAAACATTTATCGTATTGTTACAAAAACATTTTAAGGCGTGGAAATTATCCCTAATGGATGTTATTTATTGGAGTAGTAAACTCTTTAACCACTTATTCACAGCAGAAATTTTCAGGACCCTATTATCATTTTGATTTGCATGTTGTTCTTGTTTAAAGAATAAGGCGCAGTCACGACCATATTTTATATTATATTTATACAAAACTTTATGATTTTAATATTTAAATATTTCCGTGCAACGTTGCTTAGGCAATATTTTGTATTCATTGGCTTTTTCGGTAAAAATTTGCTGTCAAAACAATTCATGCGGGTTTTGCCTGTGTGCATCAAGTTGGTATTTAAGCGAAGCCTAAAAGCCTAAAGCTAATGGCGATCATTCATGTTGGCGTGCCAGGCACATACACATACATACATATGTATCTGTAACGCGAAGTCTCAAAAGAGTTAAGCTGAATAAAAGTGAACTGAAACTTAAAACCGAAACCGAAATTGAGAGCGAAACAAAATTGACTTGGCTCATGGCTAAAACACGGCTAATTGCCGAACGACGTGTGGTGTGTAGAAATTAGCTCCAATGCTAAAGTTAGAGCGCTTCATTCAAATTGGTGCAAACTCATTTATCAGGCGGCGCAATTACGGCTCTTCTCAGCCATTATAGTCTCGGTTTCAAGAGCTGGAACTGAAACTGAAGCTGAAACTGAAGCTGAAACTGATACTGCAATGGGAATGGAAACAAAAAGCACAAGACATATTGAAACACAGCGTTCTTAATGTTTTTCCAAGACTTGAGTTCCATGGCAATTATTTAATGCGAGTTGATGAACAAATTGCCAACTGCATGTGGAACGATTGATCTTGTGTGCTCGGCATAAGTAAACCACTCCCACACAATCGCCACCCCTTAGAAATTGGTATTTGAGGCACGTTCGTGTTGAAGTCTTTTGTTTCGTTTTCGTTTTTGGATTTCGATTTTTTTTGTTTTTATTTTTTTTGAGCCTGACATTTGGCGCTGCAGAATTCTTCTGCCTTTGTTGGTCAAGTTAAATGTCAACCGCTTGCTTTGAACTTTAAAGTTCAAGTGTACAACAGGCATGCCCAACAAACTTTATTAATATTCTTCCAACAGTTCTTTCCTTTTCATTTACTATTGACCCAAGAATGCGGAAGCTACGCATTTAAAAGTTTTTAGTTTGATTAAATTAAATTATTAAGTTAATTTTTAAGGCCCTACTCGTAAGGACATAATTGCCATATAAAGAAACATTGTTCCGATCTAATGTGTTCCTACAAACTAATCACGCATAACATTCATAGCAGAAAATTAAAAGAGGAAGGATATTTTAAATAGTTACTACTTAGTTTAAAACATTTTAATTGTATTTATATCTAATAAACATGTGACAATGAACGAAGAAATTAATTATTGTTATTCATATGAGCGTTGCCAATAAATACGTGGCACAAGCTGACTGAGTGGTTAGTCTTGAAAAGCGATTCACGCTGACTCGTCCGAGTATACAAGTCTTTGAACGTACGATTTTTGCCTCCTCTAGTATCTCAGACACCCAATCGCCATATGTATCCCCATCCCCAATAACAACTGACATTGACCGCCTGCATCGCCGGCCGGCTTCGCTTGAAAACTTGGAAACTTGGAAAACCTCGACTTGCAGCTGAGTCATTATCATTACAGCATAACAAGCCATCATGCCGAAGCTGGCCAGATTCTTTTTGGCCAAGTCAAGTGCAATCGAATTGCAAATGAAGACAACTGTAGTGGCTGACTTGCACTTGCAGCCTCGAGCTTGTCTCGCCTCAATGCGGAACCACATGACAAAAAGGCGGTTGGCTAAAAAGTAATAATACGGCAAATAGAAATAAAGACACGGGCAAAAGTCTCATTAAAATGCAACATAAAAAGCAGCTAATTGCAAACATTTAGTTGAGCATGCGAGCTGCTGTAACGACCTCGTAAATAATCGACGTTACAGCTGTCATTGTGAAAATCCTGCACCCTCCAGCTAGTTGCTGCTTAAATACCAAAGGTCGGTAAACGTCTATATTACCTTACCTACTGTAGGAATATCACATGAGGACCTTCATAAAGTACGTAGTTTTGCAAATAGAACAGAGGAGTTTTGAGTGATCGAGGCCTTTAAGACTTGATCAACAGCAAGCCAGTCATAAAAGCCATGGAGTATAATCCACTCCAAAAGTCACTTTCATCTAACCTGTTGTGAAAGCGTCGACACTTGCCGCTTTGCACCTTTGATTTGGAAAGTTATGAGGCGCTGAGTTAAAGCTAAAGCGGTGGACACGATCACAACCCACAGCCATAGCCGTAACTTTGTTAACCCACTTGCGGCGCTCTATGTACCAACAAAGTGCCGGAAAAGCGTACACTGCCGCTGATGAGTTGCCACAGGAGAGTGCGATTTGCGAAACCCAGGGGATAGATGATGCCAGCCAGCCGATTGTGCGGAATGGGGAGTACTTCAAAAATGGGGAAGATCAAAAGAGAATGGGGGCGCGTGGGAAAATTTGGCGAGATAAATGAAAAAAATGCAAAACAAAATACGTCGAGTTCCTCGACTATTTGATACCCGTTACTCGACTAATGAGAGATGTCAGTAAGCTCATAAGTCAGTAAGGGAATCGACTCTTTGAGATCGCACACGTGCGCCATCTATCGGCGTTTAAATTTCTTCTTTTTTTCTACAGTACTTCGGTACGATTCGGAAAATTTTGTCTTATTTCGGTGGAATACGAATGTATTGCCAAGACGAAGTCTACGAAGTCTGGTGTGACATAGCACCTAAACCAGTGTTGTGAAAAATTGTTTAAGCGCGTTTCCGGATGGCCCATAATTTGTTTTTCTCCTTCATGGAACAGTGTTTTCCTAGCATCGTCACTTGTGATTTTCACTGTACTAACGGTGATCATTTATACTAGTGGGAAAGCTATCTTTTGATTATTATATTTAAGGTGGACGCATAAAGGCGGCCATTTCACGCCCACTTAGACACGCATCCCATCGCTCCGCTGCCTATTGCAACACACACACACACAAACAGTAACGATGTGTTAATTATACGGCCAACGCCCACGACGCAATCAAATACAATTGTACATATAGTCAAGCACAGCCGGGGGACTGAAAACTATAAAAAAATTAAAGAAGAGCCGTGGAGAAAAAGATAATGACGACCGCAATGTGCAATTTTGCTGTAAGTGACTAAATAGACTTGCTCATGTCATGATGATCGCACAATGATATGGTTATACACGTAAAAATATGTACATACGTGTATATATACATATATATAAAGTGAACACACACCCGGGGCTTTGTTGCAAGCACGACACGCTCAATTTAACGCTTATGCCCCATTGTACTAAACAATCTACATGGGCATCTGCATAAACATCTACATCGACATCATTATCGCCATCAGGGTCATCATGTCTTAAGATCTTATTTAAACAATATAAGCGCAGAGCCCAATATAAGCGAGTTAAAGCAGCCAAAATTGAACATGCGATTATGCGGCCGAAAATTTTAAAAATATTTCTAATTAACACTAAAACATTTGTATTTGAATAAGTCATGGTTTTGTGATTTTTTAATTGGTGCTTTTCCCAAAGCGTCCTTGCCCTAGAAACCGAAATGTAAATTTGGAATTTCCTGCGCGCATTGCAAAAACTAAGAAAAAGTTTACAAAACCCGGAGCGACAGCCGATTGCAAAATTTAAAGTAACGATTCTAACAATTTATGTTAAAAAACTAATCCCTACCACTTGAGTGAGTGGGAATCCCTACAAGAGGGACGAATATTTTGCGAATATTAAGGATCGGAGCTCCTCTAACCTTTTAAGTAGATTTCATCAACTGATTTTTGATTTCTCCTCATTTAACATTTTTCAGACGAATTTCCGGAAGAGGAAAGCGACATGCTGATGGAGCCAAATGATTTTTCGCCAATCACTGTATTGAAATCGCACGAACAACACTTCCATATGCCGCCCACAACCCAACTTCAGCCACAAATTCAAGCCAGAATTCATCCTAGAATTCAGCCCAGGAAATTCCAATCCGCAGCCCAGCAAAATGCCGACGGGGAGGAGCCATTCCGACCCATTGCCAATCCAAATACGAAAATAGTCGGGGATTCCCATACACAGGCCGCCCAAAATTTTTATCCCCCATTCTACCACGAGGCTCCTCCATTGGGCCACTCCAGACCCTACTTCGGTCACGGGCCGCCTGTATCGGAAACCACTCCCTTATCCCTGCCCCTTCCACTCCTGGCAACCCAACAACAGCAGCCAGCGACTCAGCAGCGGACTTTCGATGCCAGCATACTTGGAAGTGGGGATTTCGGTGTCCTTAGAGGTGGAACCTTCTATCCGGAGGAGGAAATGCCCTATCACCCCGAGGACAACAGCGATTACATCTATGGAGACGCCAACAATGGACACGGCCGTCCATCCGAAGGATTTGTGCAGAAGTACACTTATCCAGAGGAGCAGTTCGCCAATTTCCGCGACTTCGCCGATATTAACACACCCGCTGATACCGCATTCTCGCAGTTCGTGGTGGTCTATGCAGCCAAAAACGCCACTGCACCACACTCGCATCCGCATCCCAAAAACATATTTGAACAGCTGGAGCAGCTGGACAGGGAGAAAGAGCTGAAGAAGACCGGGTTCGAGGACAAAGCTGCCTCGAAAATAAAGTCGAAGCTGTCGAAGACGAAGCTGCAGAAGAAGTACCGCAAAAAGGCGGCTCCCAAAGTCCAGGATCCTCAAGACATGGAGCCCTTGTTAGCTCTGAGTTAAGCGTCGAAAGGGAGAAGCCTGAAAAGCGAGCACCCAAACTTTCGATTACCGTTGTTAGTTCTATTTATTATATATCGAGATAACTGCAAGCCACAGCAAAATGTAATAGCCAGCCCAACTTCCATGTCCACAAATGCAAGCACTTACACGTAATACATAACATACACGTATACATATATTATTTCTGTTTTTTTTTGTCTGTCTGCTTTTAATCTCGCACTGTTTGTTAAATTTTAAAACTAGCCTGTAGTCTACTACATACATATATATTACATAGATATACATATATACCTTAATGAGTTATGCGCAATTACAATGTAGTTCTTTTTCGTCTAATTAAGCATAATTTTATTATGTGTGTGTACATAAAACCAGATATGATAATTGTAATCTTAAACTAAATAAAAATGATTTTTAAAAATAGTACCCAAACATTCATTCATTAAGTGCCTTTATTGAGCCATAAAGCTTGACTTCACATATTGTTTCTAATGCGTTTCGTATTTCGCGTAGAGCGCGTTCATCAATGTCGTAAAAGAGCCGGCAGTGCGAAATATCTTTAAGTATTTATGAAAAAAATTCAAAAGATATATTTCAGATTACTGTCTGAACAATTTTTTTTGTGCAAAACAAAATTAAAATAAAATATAATATGTAATACAATGAAATACAATATGCTTACCCAAACGAGAAGAGGTCTGCCCAGCTCGAAAAAGTAAGCACCCAGAACAGTTTCCCGCTGGGCGCGCTCCAGCGGAAAAAGGAAAAGCTTCCGGTGTTGTGGAGGAAGGTTTTGCCAGGGAATTACCTCGTAAAGCAGCCCGGAAAATCGCTCAGCCTCCAACCGGACCTGCTCGGCGCCGAAGAGGTAGATGCACAACTGGGTCGTGACCACCATCGAAAAGAAACCCAGAAAGGCGAAGTTCTGATTGCTGTGCGGCATTATGTACTGGCAAATTACTGAGCAGTAGAGCACACAGATTACCACAACCTCCACGAAAGCGATCTCCATAAAAGTTGAGTTAAAATACTGCACCAGTTTAAGCAGACGAGCGTGCTCGACAAAAATACCACTTAGTCCGCAGTCGGAACGAGATGGATTGAAGCGGGAGCGCATCCTTTCAAGTTGTTGCCCGAGGCGGCGGTACTGGGAACTCAAGCCCAAGGCGCACCATCCATATAAGGTGTCAACTCCGGTGGTGGAGCAGCAAAAGAAACTTAGCACAAATACCATCAAGCAGCAGTCCATGGCGTAAACATGCGGTTGAGTCACGTCGTATGGAAGGCTGGGATTGGAAGAGAAGAGTATTTGAAGTACATGATGACAAAAAATTACAGAAGAGCTGGCAACTGATGGAGAACATCAACGAAGTCCACGCATAGACTAAAATGTTCATACTCATTTAGGATTTTAGGATCACTCACAGCACCCGGAACGAGCTGACAGGCGCGAACTCCCCAGTGGAATGGTACTTGAGCATGGTCAAAGCCACTGGCATCAGCAGAAATGACACACTCGTGCCGGCACACATCATGAAGTAAATGGCGGCCATGAACTGTCCCCTCCGATTCTGCGATCGCCACTCGGCCACCCCAAGAGCCTCCTCCGCAAAGGGCGCCATTATCTGCCGAATCAGAGCCACCAGGTCGTGGGACTTGGCCAAGAATATGGCCATCTTCAGCAGCGAGGAGACCATCTGCAGCCCGTGCATCAGGGCCTCGGAACAGAGCACGATTTGGTTGCGATGTTGCACCATGAAGGCGCACACGGTGCAGAGCTCGAAGCTCGTGGCCAGGCACATAATACCATAGAGAAGCGGAGATCGCAAAACTTTGCCCTTTTTGTCCGGCTGCAAATCC
Organism: Drosophila orena; assembly: GCA_005876975.1. Classification (NCBI taxonomy): domain Eukaryota; kingdom Metazoa; phylum Arthropoda; class Insecta; order Diptera; family Drosophilidae; genus Drosophila; species Drosophila orena. Next base: position 1,350,730 of record VCKV01000086.1, read on the forward strand.
AAGCCCATTCGGGCGAAGGTGAAGCGCTGCGTCCACAGATTCCCCAGAAACACCTCGATTAGCTTTGACATTTCGTTCTTTACTGAGTGCTGGGAAATCTAGACTAAGAATGATTGCCCATTTCATGATTTGGTGTATTTAAAAATGTTTTGGGGGGCTGGCTAGAAAAACTTTGAACGAAACTCTGTTGTCGCCTAATTAGGCTCTAAGACACAAGTTAATTTAGTGTCACGGGTAAGCGGAAAAACTTGGCTACGTAAAACGGGTTGCTTTGGCTAGCAAATGGTTTAATTATACGCCCGAGGCGACTGTCCGTCTAAAAACCCACGAAGCACCCGGCCAAAACGTACCCAGCACGTTGGCCCAAGATTATTATTGGACACACTTAAGTTACTAGTATATGATGTTATTCAGTACAATACACAGTGTCCATTTACTTGGCTTTTGTATTTATTTACTTATACACGTATTTGCCTTTGATGAATGTCATCTACTGCAAGTATGCATAACTGTCCGTTACCTTTGTTAACAATTAAGAAACACATTACGTTTATATTAATGTTTTGTATTCGTAAATATATGTACACGTGTATTTACAAATTTCACCCCACCGTTCATCGTAGCTAACGGTAACGCTTATGGTCTTACCGCCTCCTTTTTTATAGTTATATACCAGTCGTATATTATATATAGTTATATAGTTTTATAGTTTTATAGTTTTATATAGTTATATACCATCGTCATTACTGTTATTACTCTTAAACTATTGATTAACGTGCTTGTTTGCTCATGCCCAAACTCTACATATCTCTTAATATCCGGAGGCTGATATCAATCGACGACCTCACCCTAAATTTCCCAGCTTATGTACTTTTGAGAGATTTGTTTCCAGTGTGCTGTTTAGTTGTAAATTGCTTGGTGTAAAAATCTGGCAACTGGAGCAAAACCGGAAGAATAGATAGAAAAAAAACATACTACTCACAGTCAACACCATTTGTGGCCTTTTTCTGCTTTGTTTTTTCGTTTTCTTGGTTTCGTGCCGCTGAAAACTTTATTGATATCCAAATCGTGAGCGTAATTGAAATTTATTGTTAATAAAAACGAAACGAAACGAAACGAAACGAAGCTAACTATGATCACTTGACACGAAAGAACAACACCAGAACATCCGAAATGACTTTGAACCGATTCGCCCACCGAAGTCACGAGTCGCCCACCGAAGTCAAAATAAGTAAGGCATTTTAACGCTTATTTTGTTGGCATAATTGAAAGGCTGCAAACAGAATCCGTTCGCTCTTAGCTAAGAACGAAAAGAAAGTGACTCTTACACCATACATCTGAAGTTCTTTCCATGCCATTTCTTTGGCCCGCAAATATTCACAATCGAACTTTTACAAACCCATAATGGAGTTCAGCTCTTCTCGCCGGTGGCGGCTTCTGTTTGCCTAACCACTTTAAGGTCTGCGGCTGCTCAGCCTTTTAGCCTTTCACAGTTTCCGACTAATATGCAAATAAATTGTGAGCAGTCACCTGTCATGCTGGCTCTTCAAGTCCCTCGCTCTACCTGTATCTGTATCTGCATCTGTATCTGTATCTGTATCTGTATCTGTATGCCACCAAAGTGGTGGAAAAACGCAGAGGAGACTGCAGTTTTGTGCCTAGGAAGCGATTGTACTGTGTCCCTCAAACAAAGTAGGCACTTGCACTGAGAAAAATATAATTTTCTTAATGTATTATTGTTGGAAAGACAGTTTTTGAGCGTTTTAAGCAATGTATTAAGGGAATGGACGGTGTATTTGACTGTCCAAGTGATTGTGTTTCATACAAAAAAGAATTATAATCGGAAACTACTGAGGAGGCTACATCTGATGTTCCCTGTCATTGAATTCGCAATTTAAGTAGATAAATTAGATTATCAATGTTTGTCATTCGGATTTTGCACGGCTTCCTCTCTTCTGCAAATAGTCAATCTTAATGTAGGAAACTTAAGAAACTTCAACAAGCAACGAACGCGACCAGGTTGTTTTATTCGTTTTGTAACGATTTTAATGCCAAGCATAAACAATTATTTTGAATTGCAACACATTCTTTTTTGTTCGCCATTTGCCATCGTTTGTTTTCAGTTTTCAGTTTTCTGTTTTCAGTTTTCCGTTTTGTCTCTTATATTTTGCGTCGTGCGCAATCGGAATTGTAGATTTAAGATGTCGCAGATGTTCGGATGACTCGCTGGATGCACAAGATTTTCACATCCAATAGTTTGATGAGTCAGTCAGTCACTCAGGCGAGCACACAGTCAGTCAATCAGTCAGTCAGTCAGTCAGTCAGTCAGTCAGTCAGTCAGTCAGTCAATCAGTCAATCGGATACTCAGGTAATTGCCAAGCCTGTCGGTAGCACGTGTCGACAGAAAAGTTGGTAAATTTCGCTCCCTCGCTCAAAGGTCTTGCGCTCCCTAAAATGCAAAATATGTAAATTGAATTGAAAAGGTAGCCCAGTCCTTTGTAAAAATCGATTCATTGCGCAAAAAGCGATTCCCAATTCTTTGGAGTGCAGCGAAGGTAAAAGCGGTAAAGTGTTAATGGTCATTGTTCAAACAAGCGATCGTAATGATTACTCCGCCAACTATTATATAACAGAGATGTCGGCATACGACGAAAGCCTCAAAGAGGCACCAAAAAAAGTCAAAATAAAAACATCGAAGCATCGAAACGGAGGCAACTGAACTCCAATTGATTTTGTTGTATAATTTTTACAGCTTTATCTTGCCGGCAGCTGCATGAAATTTATTGAAGATGCGCTGTGCTTTATTGCCATTGCTTTTCGGCGAGGGAATTTGCGGTAATTTAACGACGATGACGCAGAGGAAATTTCGCAAGGGGAAAGACTTACGACACGAACTTTGGTCCCCTGGTCTAAAAGTGTTGTTGGTGAAAAGTTGAATTAACTCATGTATGTGTGCATGCATATTTTTTTTATTTTTTTATAAATTACTATATACCTCGCTTTTTTCATCGCAATTTTTTAGAATTTAATTTAAATACGTTTTTTGGTGGTGGAAAACAATTCGCTTTGCAATGTGTACGAAGTTATCTAATAGGATACGCGAAGTGATCATGTAGTGAAAAGCTAGAAATCTGCCAATTGTTTGACGATTGTTCGCAGAGAGCGAAAGTAAACTTGTCTTCTCCTTGTTGTCGTCGTCATGCAAATTGAATAATACTAGCGAAATGTTGACAATTTGGTAGTCCCCGCCCCCGTGTTTCTGTTGCCCATTCCCCGCAGTGCACGTCTTGCAGCGGAGCAGGAAACATTTTGCAGCCTCGCAGTTGCAGTTGCAATTGCGGATCTCGGCCACCGGCCATGAAAGAGGAAATCAATGTTGCAGCGACGTCCGAAAGCAGAAAGCCAAAATCAGAAAATACAAAACACAAAACACAAAACACAAAGCACAAAGCGCTAGGCACCGAAAAGCGAAAAGTCACACGCTTCGCCTTTGCTGCACAGCGAAAGCAGTTTCACTTGCTGGCCAGGCCAAATCCATCGTAGTTATGAGCTGCATCTGCAGAGCAGCGTAGACAACAAAATCGGGGAAATTGAAAAGATGTGTCACCCCGGACACTGCACTGGAAGAAAAGGGGTTGATCTATCGACATACAATATATACTGTGTGCTATGGTTCGTTAGATTCTTCTGATTCTAGATTATACGGCGCTGTCTTTCTTTACTCCAAAGCCGTTCTTCTGTACGTTCGATGTTATGTATCGTTAATTTAGTTATGGTGCCAAGCGGCTAAAATACCAAAAACCAATTTCTGCTGTAATTTAGTAAATAATAGGAGCTGCTTAGTGCACGCGAGAAGAGAAGAGAAGAAAAGAGAAGAGAAGAGAAGAAACAAGTGAAATGCGCAACACGAAAAGGAAAGCGTGGAGCGAGAGTTGCAACTGCATCCCATGCCAATGCAATTCGCTTGCACTGCGTCGAACGAGTTTCCCGCTGATCAAAGCGCGTAAAGTGCCCCCTCCCTCGAAATTAGTTTTGTTGGCTAGCCGTTTTTCACAATGCGCAGTTATTAAATCGCTTCGATAATATTAGCGAACGAAAAGCAATCATAATTGTATGCTGTGTGCTGTGTGCTGTATGTAGTATGTTGTATGTTGTATGTTGTATGTTGCGTGTTCGGTGTTAAGGCGGTTGCTGCCGATGTGGCTTGCTTCCTGTCATTTGATGTCATTTAGCTAATATGCAACTCATTTGAATTTGTATTATGTTGCAGCAGTTGAATGGTAGTGTTGTTGCTTCTAATTAATGCTTGTTGTTGGCACATCAACAAATTTGCCAACAAATGTTTGCACAACATTGCTTCAAACTTAAGAGAGGGTGAGCACCACTGTTCAAACCGCTTATTTCATATTTTCATACTTCGCATAATCATAATTAATTGATTTAAAGTGTAGTACGATTTTCGGGTTCTTTTTAAAGAAGTCCCAAGAAGATGAGGAAACACATCTAAGTGTTGCACAAATATTCACATAGCAAGGAAGCGGAGGTTCAAGCCAAATATATGTATATAATCATTTCAGCGACTGACGCAAGATGATGTTGCAAACTGGCAACTAAGCAGCAGCAACAACAACAACAACAACAACAACAACATCGACATCCAGCGAAGAGTGTCATTGACTAATGTTGCATGCAGCGCATAAAGCTGGTAAAAGGTAACCGCAATAACCAAAAATTCAATCTTCGCAAACCCAAGACCGAAACAATAGAACCGAATTTGCTTTTTTTTTTCTTTTTTTTTTTAGCAAAGCCCAAAAAGACTTGGAGATGATCTAAGTCCGGACCACACTTAAATAAACAAATGCATAGTACTATATTTATGTAAAATGGATTACTTAATATATTCATAATTCTTACCTAATCATTACCTTATGTAATGTAAAACACGAATGCCAACAATTTGCGAGTGGAATATATTTTTTGGGAGATTTTCAAACTTTTTTTAGCTTGTAAATAGTATTAATGTCATCCGGTGGACATCCTCGGAATGTAAATGGGTTGCAACGGGGTCATCGCGGGAGGGGAAATCGGGAAATTTACCTGAGCTTCAAGAGGGGAGATGCAGAAGTTTTGGAAGCTGCAATTAGTTGAGGGTGAGGTGTGCATTTATATAAATGGTAGGCTGACATTTGCCGACAACGTGAAAGGGCACGTAGTACATATACTTTTCGGAAAATAGATACCCGCGTCTTTGTCTGTCAATCTGCGCCCACTGTTCCCCTCGATTTACACTGTGGACAAAACAAAGTACTAGCAGAAGACTTTACGGATCTCCGTAAAACTAATTTACATTTTCTTTGTGGGGCTATTGTAGCTTTTAGTGTGCGACAGTCACTCCAATGCAATTTCATGCATTCATATTTTCATTTATTATATGCTTAACTCGTTTATTTGCGTGCCTCAATCTCGGTCCTCCGAACGATGGGGCCTTAAAATGCCGCGCTGCCACACCAATGCGCTACTCTACTCGTTGTACCAAAATGTTAAATGGGACATGACTAGCCAAGGAGTTTGAATAGTTAAAAGGGGCGGCGGGGGAGCTAAAGGGGCTGAGGGAAACCGGACACTTGCCACACCGGTGAAACATTCGCCTAACCAGCCGAGCCTTCTCGCTTAGCCCGGCCAAATGTCAAGTAGAAATATTGCTCACAAATCGCAGCCACTGAAAAAAAAACAAAATATATATAACATAACCCCGAAAAAAACTGCATTCCACAGTGGCACAAGCATTAACGGGATAAAATAGGTTATTAGACAGACTCTTACTTGCCCTAACAACGAAAACTCCGAAGCCTCTGGTCGTCACATTTGAAGGGTGTTTCATATTTAGAAAATGGGAACCTAAAATATTAATTGAGATTTAATAAGGATGTTTATGCCAATCATAACCAGAACATCTGCAAATACTGAGAGAATGATTTAAAAACTAAAATATTTGACTCAGCTAGAAACTTGGAAGAACATCAACAAGTCGACTACTTCTTAAAATATACAAATATCGTGTGACCTGGCGATTGTTTGGCACTTTGTTGCAAATGCTTTTCGGTTTTCGCAATTCATGGGCCTCCAAAAGTGACCCCTTACTTGGAAGGTTCGCCTTGTTTCTGCTGGGTTTCTTCTTTTTTCTGTTGTTTGTGGCAAGCATTAATTTGAGGGCTTTGTTTAGCATTTTAAGCTGGGATCGTCCGTTACATTCTTCCGAGCCGATGATTGGCAAAATGTTGCAAATCATTCGTTTTTCGTTTTGGTTTTGGCGTGAAATAAGTTTTAATTAAAATAATCGAATTGATCGTACGCGTACGCCAATCGATTCGGCATCTATGGCACCCGCCGCACACGCAGATAGCAAGTTTCGGAACTTTGATATGACATTTACAACTCTTAATCTTGTCGCCATATTAACAGCAGTAATGTCATTCGACTGAAAAATGTCATCGACATGTCAGAGCAAAGTATTTGATACTCAGAAAAACAACCAAATTGACAACTATAGTTATTTGACTTACTTTGATCGCACGCTAGCCTTGATTTTCCCAGCAAACTTTCGAAAAGCGGAAGAACGTTGCTTTCAAACTGAATATTATTTATTGATAATGGTTGTGCCAAAATATGTTAGATGTTTAGGGCAAAGCCGGGCGTCCAGTATAATATTCGTTGTGTGTTTGCGTTTCTCTTTGGCCAGGAATCATGTGACACCCATTTAGGCGAATCGCATGCACTTGGCCTTTTGGGTGTACGTTACAGCGCCGTACTCCTCCACAATCTGATCGATGGCAATCTTGTTCAGATTCTCCAGATAGAGACGCGTCTTTCGTGACTGGATAATGTAGCTGATGACGTCGTGCATATTATCGAAGAAGAGAAATCCGGCGGTTCCGCAGCTGAGGTCTAGGTACCGGAACCTATTGACATCGCAGGTGCATCCATCAAACAGGAAGTAGATAAAGTCATTATTGTTGTGATAGCGGAAGACCACGTAGTTGCCCCAAGGGGCCATCACGAAAACCCGCTCGGCACACCGGAATCCGGCTCTCAGGAGCTTGCAAATGCTATCGTAGCATCCATTCTCCGAACCCACCACTGCCATCGTTTCCGGAATACGAAGAAGCGCCGGGTAATGATTCGGTTGGGCCCGAAGGACATCATGGGGTCCGCTAGACTCCGGACAAGCGTCCAGTGGCTGCATCTGCTTTGGTAGCTCCGGACACGGAGGACATGGTGGCGCTTCGATGGGAGCCACAACTGCGGCGGGCTTCTTGCCCTTTCCCTTTCCCTTGCCTTTGCCCTTCTTACCCATGGTGAACCTAGTCTACGATCTCAGAATGCCGCGGAACGAAGAACTCAGAAACTGAGAACGCCTCTGCGATTGCTTCCGATCACTTGGTAATGGATAGCTACTAGCCAAGTAGGCACATAATATCCCTTGACATCTGAAATGCGAAAATCGAAAAAAATTCATTTCAAAAATCAAATAGGTAAGCCCAGTAAAACGGAAAACGGGCACCATTGCAGAAATATTCGGAATGCGCAGAGCTTCCAGTAAGACTCACCAACTAGCTAAACGCAATTTGATTTTAACACACACTCGACACACCGATACTTTGTATTCCTATTCTCGAAGTTGGGCCGAAAGAAATTTTGAAATCTGGTCGAGAACGAATCGGTAAAATTTTGTACAGTTTTTTTCCGAGATTTTTTCCGTGTGATTTTGTGTGTTCACAGACTATTTTACATCTGATTTTTTGCCATCTGGCTTGTGGTAGGTAAGTCCACGTACTGACAGTTTCAGCAAAGCAATGTGATCCCAAAAAGTAGGAAAGCCTTGTTTTTCATAGGGCAAGGCAGAGGTGGCTTTGTTGGAAGTAAGTAATAAGTAGTAAGTAGTAAGTAAGTAAGTAATGCACTTAAAAACGCTGCAATTTGGTTAGTTGGGGTTTGCCTATGTGCGCGTCTGATTTATGACAAAAGTAAAATATGGAAATTATAAAAAAGAATATAATAGATATGATTAAGGACCATTGAAATGCGAATAACACGCATTTCCTGAGTCAGCTTCATTTGAGCTTCAAATGATGCCCATTTATAGATAGACAAGTGGAATAAATCGCAGGTATTTTTGAATTTTCGCAAGTTGAAATGATGATGACACCACCATTGCAATCGCAACCATACTTATCCAATGGGTTACATTTCACGTCTCACAGTGGCGACACAAAACAAATACGAAGCCACAGGAACACACTTCTACGAGTATTGCTTCATCAAAAAGAAACTCTCGGCTAATGGGGCAACCCAACCTGTCGTGCTGGCAAACGTGATTCGGCGGGTTTAGGACACCCATGTGGAGGGAGGTATCTCACTCTCCCACTCTCTGTACACAAATGTGCACTCTTCAATGGTATTATATAATCAGTTGCCTTAATGTGCCTCAATGTGGGAAGATTCGATGAGTACAGGAAGTGAGATGCGCTTACCTCTCAAGTCCTTTAAACAGTTTAGTTCTTTATAAAAAAAAATAAAAGCAATATACGGTTAAATTTATACCTTTTTAAATTTAATATTTATACAAATCTTAACAATGAGATTATTGGCATATAATCTCGATCTGGCCATGTCCGCCTGTTTGTAATCTCGGCCACCACAAAAGCTAGAAAGCTCAAATTGAACAAGCAAGGACATGTCCAGATCGACTCGGCTAGTAATCCTGATATATAAAATATTATATATAAACTTGAATATTCTTAAACATGCTCTTCAAAAAATCAAAAAAGTATACCCTGTTATTCCTTGATGGACTGGTATAAATATTTCCAGGCGTAAAATGATCAATTAGACTAGAGATTTGTATCCAGTGGACATAGCAGCGGCTAGGCGCCTTGAGGTGGTCTTGTACAGCCTCAGAATCAGTTACTTTCCTGTTTGTGTACTTCCTTTAACGAGTATCTGTAAGTCGACGTGCTGGACTGCAGCATTGTATCTTTGTAAATGCACATGGACATGACATTTTATCTTAAAAACGTATCAATGTACTTGCTCGTAAAACGGAGCTTTTTGGCATAACCTACAGTTTTTAAGCTTTAAGCAGCGAAAAGCTTAGTGTGGAGTACTTAAGCTTTAAAGTGCTGAATAAGTTCATGCTGATGTTTTTGCGAAGGGGAAATTGCGCATAATTTATGTGAGAGAGCGGAGTTATTTGTCCACCTCTCCGGTAGCCTTCCGTTACTTTCTTATGACTGCAATCAATCTTCATTCACTGCAGGAAAATAACAAATGGCTCGCTTGATTGTTGACACATGTCCTATCCCGCAGTCGTATCGCTCAAACTGAAACAGAGAGCAATCGAAGATTCGATAACTGAACTGGGGTACCAAGTGCAACGACCTGAACGTCGACGCCAACGAGTCTGGGGCACGCCGAAAATAAGGACGAGGACCAAGTCATTGGGTCACAAGCCAAATAAGAAAATAAATAGCAACGATATAGGAGAACGCTACAGTCGAGGAACTCGACTATCCGCTACCCGTTAAGATAACACAAATAAAATTCAAAACATTTTTACTATAAGTTTGTGGGCGGTACTGGGGGTGTGGTCTATGTTTTTTGACACATGAAAAGAAGTGCGCACTCCAAGAAAAACTGCATTCATCCGGACGAAGGCACATGCCCAGATCGACTGGACTTATTATCCTGATCATACATCCTGATTATACAGTCGGAAACACTTCTTTCTACCTGTTCCATTGTTTTCAACGCATCTAGTATTCACTTCTACTGCCCGAGTAACGGGTATAATAAGTGAACGGAAAACCCAACGGGGAAAAATCTCTGACTACATTTTTGCAGTTCTCGAGTGCAGATAGGTGGTTTCTGGGCGGTGGATTTGCAGGTAGCATTCGAACGTTGTGAACGTTGGTTCACAGGCCGAGTAAAACAGAAGAGTCAGTTTTCCAGACAGCAAAAGGGCTTAACTTCCCTTGAATAAGCGACGATGAAAACAACAAATTCTTTGTGAAAACCAACGGTGACTGTGATAATTTTTGGATGACGAATCAGACAAATGGCGATATGCGCATAGTTGTAGTATACTTCCAGCCAAATACACTGTTCATGAAGCTTTTTTACCTGGGAAGCCTACACTCCCCCTGTGACTTCCTCCCCCACCTCCCTATCAGCTGGCCAGATGAGTAATGACGAATCAATGGGGCTAGACCACGGGGAGACGACGGTGAAGTCCCCAAGGGGACCTAATCTGCTCGTTCATACAAATCACTATCGTCAGCATTCAACGCCTTTAAATAATTAATATCATGTTTATAGCATGTGCGCCAGGCCTTTCCTTATCCACCCGCGGAAGAAAACTGCAAAAAAACCGTCCTAATAATAAAGGCCACATGCGATTGGTTTCTTTATTGCGGAGTTCATAATACTCTCTTCCTTTAACTTTCCTTTTCACGGGAAAACTCATATTAAAGCGGGGAAAATAATAGGAAAGAAAAAAGCCTTTCTGACCCTTTAAGGCCTATGTCCTTGCTCAGGATGGATCCAGCCATGTTCGAATTCCCGCCTGTCCGTAGGATAGAAACTGGAAAACTAAGAGCTAGAAACTGGACTATGCAGCTCACGTTGTTTTTAGAATTAATTGCATTGTGTAAATTTGTATTATATTGGATCTGAGCAATTGACTGAGACTGTTGACAGGACTCTGTTATGCTGACAGGAGAATTGGCTCCGGGCTTGAGATGTTACTGTCTCTGCTCTTGTGGTTGGCGTGTTTGGTGAATTCCCGTGGGCAGCTGTTGAGTGGGCGTGGCTTCCTGGGGAACTTGTGACGACAGTGACGACATGTCACCAGCTCTTCGACTGCTTCCGCCTCTGTCAGGTTGTCCTTGCCAAGCCCACGAGTCCCTGCATAAATTGGCGATCTATTTAATTCCGAATTGCACTGCATGCAGAGCTTTTAAGGTTTCATATTTAATTCGATAACAAGATAGAATGCTATAGTCGAGTTCCTCGACTATCAGATGCCCCTTACTCAGCTAGTAGAAGTGCAAACGAGAAATTTCGACATTTTCTGGGAAAAAAAATTATAATTAAACATTTTTTTTAGAGTATTGAGTCAGAAACATTTAGAGGTATGCCACTTCAAAATCCGATTAAGATAAGCTGAGTTATGGAGTATAGAACTTCAGCCTTGGGACATTTCATCATCACATCAAAAAAATGACCAAAAATTTAAAAAAAAAATAGATTTCTAAAATTAAATGCAGATATTTAGAGAATTGCGTCAGAAACATTTAGAGGTATGCCACTTCAAAATCCGATTAAGATAATTTGAGTTATGGAGTTTAGAACTTCAGCCTTGGGACATTTCTTAATGTTTTTCAATCTTTACAAAAAAAAAAAAAAAAAAAAAATGACAAAAAAATTATGAAAAAATTGATTTCTAAATTTAAATGCAGATTTTTAGAGAATTGCGCCAGAAACATTTAGAGGTATGCCACTTCAAAATCCGATTAAGATAAGTTGAGTTATGGAGTTTAGAACTTCAGCCTTGGGACATTTCTTAATGTTTTTCAATCTTTACAACATCATCACATCAGAAAAATGACAAAAAAATTATGAAAAAATTGATTTCTAAATTTAAATGCAGATATTTAGAGAATTTCGTCAGAAACATTTAGAGGTATGCCACTTCAAAATCCGATTAAGATAAGTTGAGTTATGGAGTTTAGAACTTCAGCCTTGGGACATTTCTTAATGTTTTTGAATATCTACAACATCATCTTATTAGAAAAATGACAAAAAAATTAAAAAAAAAAAATTTCTAAGTTTGAATGCAGATTTTTAGAGAATTGCGCCAGAAACATTTAGAGGTATGCCACTTCGAAATCCGATTAAGATAAGTTGAGTTATGGAGTTTAGAACTTCAGCCTTGGGACATTTCTTAATGTTTTTCAATCTTTACAACATCATCACATCAGAAAAATGACAAAAAAATTATGAAAAAATTGATTTCTAAATTTAAATGCAGTTATTTAGAGAATTGGGTCAGAAACATTTAGAGGTACGCCCCTTCAAAATCCGATTAAGATAAGTTGAGTTATGGAGTTTAGATCTTCAGCAGCGGGACATTTTTTGATTTTTTTGAATTTCTACAACATCATACATCAGAAAAATAAAAAAAAAAAATTTCTAAGTTTGAATGCAGATTTTTACAGAATTGCGTCAGAAACATTTAGAGGTATGCCACTTCAAAATCCGATTCAGATAAGTTGAGTTATGGAGTTTAGAACTTCAGCCTTGGGACATTTCTTAATGTTTTTGAATATCTACAACATCATCACATCAGAAAAATGACAAAAAAATTAAAAAAAAAAAAATTTCTAAGTTTGAATGCAGATTTTTACAGAATTGCGCCAGAAACATTTAGAGGTATGCCACTTAAAAATCCGATTAAGATAAGCTGAGTTTTGGAGTTTAGAACTCCAGCATCGGGACATTTCTTCATTTTTTTGAGTTTCTACAACAAAAAAATTACAAAAAAAATTTAAAAAAAATTTGTTTCAAATTTAAATGCAGATTTTTAGAGAATTGCGCCACAAACATTTAGAGGTATGCCACTATAAAATCCGATAAAGATAAGTTGAGCTATGGAGTTTAGAACTTCAGCCTCGGGACATTTCTTAATTTTTTTTAATTTCTACAACAAAAAAATTAAAAAAAAAAAATTTCAAATTTAAATGCAATTTTTTAGAGAATTGCGCCACAAACATTTAGAGGTATGCCACTATAAAATCCGATAAAGATAAGTTGAGCTATGGAGTTTAGAACTTCAGCCTCGGGACATTTCTTCATTTTTTTTTATTTTATACAACATCAATCAAAAAAATTACAAAAAAATTAAAAAAAAATAGATTTCTAAATTGAAATGCAGATATTTAGAGAATTGGGTCAGAAACATTTAGAGGTACGCCCCTTCAAAATCCGATTAAGATAAGTTGACATTGGACAGACGGGCATGGCCAGTTCGACTCGGCTATTGACCCTGATCAAGAATATATATACCTTATATAGTCGGAAACTCTTCCTTCTGCCTGTTGCATACTTTCCAACGAATCTAGTATACCTTTTTCTCTACGAGTAACGGGTATAATAATTAATTTGATTATTTCGCTGACTGACCGAGGCACACGTCCCTACGTCCTAGGCACATACATATGTACATATGTATATATGTACATACGTATATATTTATGCACATCTTTGTTGACCATTGTACACATACATATAATAGGTTTAACATATCTCATATTTTACTTCCAACCCTTTTTTAACAAAGCTTTATGGTATACACGATTTTTATGGCCTATCTAACAAATTTAATAAATAATAATTCAATGAAATTGATTTGCTTTAACTTTCACATGAGCTTTTTAACTATATTGTCCTTCAAATTTCCATAACTATAACTATGATAGATATAACTATGTGTTTATAGAATAAAGAAGTGGTCATCAAAAATGATGTACATATGAAAGCAGCGAGCAATATATCACATAGATTTGTAGTTGTTAACCTCAGATTGGGGTTAGATGTTCCGATGAACTTTATTGCTTGCGATGCACGATAATTGCAACTTATTTCCAGGGGAATCGATTATTATTGCTCCCAGCTTGTTATTAATCATTAGCTCTTGTTGCCAGCAATACATTGATAAGCAAAATCTTGATTGAAAACCAACAAAGCGCAAGGCTGATATTTTCCAAATGCGCCCAAGAGAATTCACAGCTCCAGAGCAGAAAATAAAAGATAAATCGAGGGGGCGAAAAAAGTGAAATACAATGAGGCCGCTGTGTCTAAGTATTGAACAGGCATGGTGGGCTTTAGCTCTGGATTGCAGCTAATCCTGTTCGTTGTAGTGTTTCTGTTTAGTGTTTCTGCCTCCACACACATTATTTAAACAGACCGCAAACGCTTATTGTTTTACTATAGTATAATTCGAAGGGCTAATCATTCGGGTATAGTCAAGTTCTTTTGTCCTGTCCTCTTTGGCGTGGCCTATAACCTATTTCAAATTACGTCACCCTCTATAAAATAAACAGATGTTAAGACAAAACGCGAGAATACAATTCTTGTTAATATATTTCAATAAATTTGAAGTTAGCTTATAATTTTAAACTGACCAACATTAACCAACACTAACCGACATTACAAATACTTCAAGCATCTATAGCGTCCAGAGAGGGGCTATCATATGAGCGGAGGGACAGACAGACAGGCTGGACCGACTCGTCTAGTAATCCTAATAATGTCAGCTAACTGTTGAAACATCACACAAGCCACCCAATTCCAGTTCTCTTTCGTCATTTTGTTGCATTTTGTATTTTGATTTACATACTAATAATATTTTACAATCGCTAGGGAGTTGCTCCCGTTACTCGTACAGATTAAGGGGTATACTCGGTTCGTTGAGAAGTATAAAAGAGGTAAAAGGAAGCAATTTCGACCCAATTTCGAGATTATTTTATTGATCAGGATCACTAGCCAAGTCGATGTAGCCATGTCCGCTTGTCCGCCCGACTACCTGTCCGTATGAACGCTGTAATCTCGGGAACTAAAAAAGCTAGAAAATTAGGATGGAGCATGGCGATTCTGTAACCACCCATATACCCCACATATACAGGGGTATTATAAAGTAAAGGAAGCGAAACGCACTTTAGATGACACAGTTTTACACATGCAGAAAAATATGTAAATTAAAGAGCCATCAAGAGCCCAAGCACATGCACCAATGGATATCGACTTTTATGGCCTTTGACCCGCATAGCTGAACAAAGCTGTCATTTGTCTTTTTGAATCATTAAAAACTCACTGGGGGTTTTTTATGATTGAACTGTTTCCAGGTGGCATGTGGTACCCGCACAACATTAGTACACATCAGCATATGACTCCGAAGCAAACTGCACGATTGCCCCAAAGGAAATTGCCATGACTCGATGGTAAATTTAAAATTGGTAAAATTTGGTCGTGAGAAAAATACATAAATGGGATGGCCTACGAACGCAACAACAGTTTTGAAATTACGTTTGGTTGGCACAAAAGTATGCTCTCATCAACAATATTTTCCCTGTCCACTGTTTATCCCTTTATCCTTTTATCCACCCAATTTCCAACTGCAGCTGCCACTTTGAATGCTGAATTTTTTTTCCGCAGTTTCATTCAAATGTCGTTGACATTGTCTGCCTCACAATTATTAATAGAATCAAAAAACTTTCGATGTGAATTGCAAACAGGAACAAAACCTTCAAATATATTTTTACAGTGCAGATTTCAATGCTTGTAAACAAATATCTGTCTTGGCATTAGAATGAAGGGAAGGAAGGGGCATGTAAAGCAATATATTTGTATGTCCTGTAATTTATAATAATATAAGAAAATAAAACAATAAACACTCGTATAATTTGGCTCCAGATCGTTTTTATTCCCTTCGTTGGAACGGCTTTCCTGTTGCTTGTACTCCCCAAGACAAAACAATCAACTACATTTTTTTTTAAATACCCGCAAGTGGCCCAAAAGGCAAAAGGAATTAACTGTCCAACAAAGTGTACTTAGAAATTAAATGAAGGTATGTGCTGAATATAAGTTCAATTTCACTTTGAAAGCCAACTAAATGTGGGCGGTTTGGAATCGCTATTTGAACCTTATAAAATGTTTGTTTGTCTTCAATAATATCATAAAATGTATCGTCCTTTATTTACATCTTCGCATACGTATACCGTTTGCAGTTAACCTTTTCGCAGTATTTGAATGTATCTTTTGCCATGTGTATCTCGTAGCTGTTGCATCTACTTATCTCGAAAGCTCTTTGGGAAAAAGCTCAGCATTCAGCTAAAGTTTCGCCATGCCCTTCCGCCCGTCTTCCATCCCGATTTTTTTGCATGACCTCTGGTCAAAAGAATCTTCTGCTTCGGTAGGATGTAAAACTCGCTTCTTTCAGCGTTGTTGTGCTTGTGCCCTTTCTTCGTTTTTTGGCATGCACTTGTGGCGCTTTCACACCCAAAAAACTTCTTTACTCCTTTTCACCTCGCCACCCAACGAAAGCAACCCTCATCATGGCATACTTCGGGTGGCCGGATTCAGCTTCGGGTCGACCTTCGGTGCTCTGACTTTCAATTCGGGCATGCATCAAGTGTAATACTCGGTTCCCTGACAGTTTTTCCCGGGAACTCGACGCAGCGTGTTGTTCCATCGCACCTGGTCCAAAACAGTTTTCATCTCAACAGCTACAAAAACAGTCCACTCTTAGCAGGAAATAAAACACCACCCTAGACAATAACTAGAAGGAAACTTAGTTGTTTCCTTCGTACATGGTAAAGCATCTTTTTTTACTTGTGCTTCTGTGGTTTGAGTGTTCTTTGCAAAATTTAACATATCACAAGAGTAATTAAATTTACAAGTTTCAAAGTGAAAACACCCTCGGAGAACAGGTACCAAAAGAATCGGTTGAATTTAAGTGGTAAAATATTCATACAATATTTTAAAACTTTGGTTTATGTTGAACATCAATTGTCCCATTTTTGTTTCATATCCAGATGTATACATTTTTATTTAAGAAGAAACGTATTTTTACTGAGGCTACTCAATATGACGCGTGGTGGTTTTGTTTTTACAAGAAAAACCATTAACTTGTTACATTATTTTGGCAAGGTTAAGCAGGAAGAAAATTCAGTGCTCTACTTTTATTGCAAAAGGCTTACATTTTTAATATTTGAGTAATACATGTTTGATTTCTTATACATTTTTTTTGCTAATACTATTTGGAAGTATGTATATTTTGATTATTAAAGGTACTATAACTGACTTTAGGTATGCTAGTTGACTTACTAAAATACAAGCTTTTCATAGATATTTAAAATTACCGAAACATCTTCATCAATTTGATTTGGCAAACGAATATTTATTTGTAATCAAAATTAATATTAAATAGTGTTTTTTACCATAAATAATACTAGGTTCTGCATTTGACTTGCAAAAACAAGTTGCAAGTTTTTCCTTTCATACTTTTGTTGATATTTTTTAAAATCCTTTTTTGAGTTTTTGCCTCAGTGGCGATTAATATTATTATCAAATGACATTTTTTTCCTAACTGAACCAAAGGATTTCCTTATATCTTTTCGACGTGTGCGTTATTTCATTAACTCAGTTACCGGAATCGATAATCAGATAAAATGTTTATTTTACGCACAGATAAACAGCTCTATTGGCATTGAACGTAATCATTGTCATGGCCAAGTGCCGATTATTGCCCTTATTACTCATCAATGCCAGGGCTCCATCCCATATTATCCCGATCGTTTTATCCCCTTTTCCTTGGAAACTGCCAGCTTTACGACTTGTATTCCCCCGTTTTAATGGATTTCGTATTCGACACGTATATAATTCCTATTAAATCCAACCATCAAAAAACGTAATTAACACTTATCTGTTTCGTATGAAATCGCTCACTCATTGGTATGACTGCCATGCAGATTACCTTTCACCAAATTGGTAGCTCCACTTTACCCCACTTCAAGAATATTCTCACATATTCGTTATGGGTTGGGTTCAGGGGAAATATAATATATATTATTTCCCAATTTCTATAACATAGATTTTAAATTCTAAGACCGCAGGCTTATGAATTGTAAATACCAATTAAAGTTAAAGTTAAAGTATGCTTGATATGCAAAACTAAGCTACAGAATAGCTATTAGCCATATTTGCAGTGGCTTTCGGCTGTAAACTTTTTCATTGTGCCATAAGTAAGTGACGTGATTGCAACACCACTATTTCGCTTGTGGCGAATAAAGTTATTCATTGACACCCCAATTCAGAATCCTATTGCCGCTAAGCCCTAATAAGTCGCCCTGAACATAAAACACCAATTAAAACGACAACAATTGGACACCCCAGACTTGCGGGGACATGGATCCCCAGATCTCCCAGGCCGCTGGGAGTGAGGACAGCAAAAAGTCAATTTTATTAGAGAAAAAGTTGTTCACCTATTGTGGCTATGCTTTTTTGTAGTTCCTTGTATTTTTGAGCTAAACCTACGGGTTATGGCAAGCATTTGAAGACCGGCGTAATGACAGCTTAGGAAACGGAAAAGTGGAGCGACAACTTTTGCGATAACAAAAGACAGCTTTTCCGCAACTGTGTCCCTACGCAACTGAATTAAATCGCAAAGTTTTTGTAATTCTCAAATATATTAGAATAAATTTAGCGGTTGATTACAGATAAAAGTCATTTTAATTAAAGTATACGACCTATACTAACATATTCCTTACGAACGCTCTTCTTCCACCCAATATAATATTATTAGGTAAACAGCTATAGTTTTTGGTGAAACTTTCACCCAGCATTCAACCAATTTTACCCACAAAAATGCCACATTTGCACCACTGTGGCGAGCTGGAAACAGCACTCTCACATCCACACACATGGCCCATGGCTGATAAGGAGCTCTTGTGTACCAGCATGTCATTTGGCTGCTTTGGGTTATTGGCCTTTCCTAGTTGACTCGGAATTCACTACTCAGACTTGGGCTGCCTGCACACACAGAAAACGGCTTGTGATAATCTATTTAAAGCAATTAATTATTAAAAAGTTAGTCATCGCTTAGAAGGAAACATGGCCTTAAAATGTGGAGCTTAGTTTTAAGCTAAGGTTGCGGTAGTACCTCCCCCTCATAACAAGCGACTGTTCAAGTTTGATTTACATATTTGTGAGCTCTATTGTTGCCAGATTACTGTTACTCTTAATCCAACTAATCAAGGAACTCGATTATAACGTTTCTCGACTCTGCACAGGCACTATTTCTTATTTTACTTAAACCCTTTTTTCCCTTGAGAGTAGGGGTCGCATTTCGCATTGCCTTCGGCGAAGCGCCAACCATTTTCACCCCTTTCTTGTTTATGAATGTGTGGGTTTATTTAAATTGCCTTTTTCATGTCATTCATTAGGCAGACACCAACTCGCGTCTACATAACTGATACCCATGCATGTCCCACGTTACCCCATTAACGCAGTCACCCAAGAACCGTTCTCTTATCTTTTCATGTCGCAAGCTGGCATGTATAATTACTTGAGTCCTCGTTTAAAAAACCTAAAAACAAAATGCCGGAAAACATATAACACTCTCGGAAATACTTAAACAAGCAAATGGTGATTAGGCGTGTCGATAGACCTAACACCTTGTATATGTATTTATTTAAATCAGCATTAACTCAGGGGAAACTAAACTCTATTATTTATATTGCGCTCTGATTATGGGTAAGTTCATTGGAAGCCTAGGGTACAACATTTTCAGAGCCGACTTATGTATATATGTACATAATAGATTCCCTTGAGCCAAGTAACGGGTATCTGATAGTCGAAAAGTTCGACTATATCGCTCTTGTTGCGTTGTGACTCTTTCATTTAGTCCGGAATACTAAATTACCGTGGGTTTTTATATCCCCGTGCATATTTTGGAGGATTTTCCGGTCCAATTCAAGGCTTTGTTTCCAGTTTTGGCCAAAAATCGTCCTTTGCAGATCCGTTCATCATCCGTGACATTCATTTCGTTAATTTTTTGTCTAATGGTGTTCGCCCTCATCCGAAAAATAACATTCTTAGTTTGTTTACTTTGTGACATTTCATTTAGCTCTGCTCTGCTTGTCCTTGTTCTGATTGTTTATTTGTTTTTCATCAGACTTTCCCAGCCTGCATCCCTTTTGAGAGGCCCACCGCCCCATTTCATTAGTATTCTTCAGCGAACGTAAGCCCCAAAAACAGAAAGGAAAATTTATCAGGGGGGGGAGGGGGGTCTCGACAAGTATCTTTGTGTGTCTTTGTTTGTTGTGACCATTGTTTCTGTCGCCTGTTGCTTTACAAATTATTGCGGTCCCTTCCTTCATTCCATCACATTCCGTTTTAAAGCTTAAGATGTGATATCCTCATTATGTATTGAGGAAGGCCATTCAATTAAAAGATATCACGTTAGTTCATTACATACGTGTATAAGAACGAATATTGATCACTTGTTATATTTATTTACGTATAAAAGGAGAACGCTATAGCCGATTTGAACATCTTTTGAAAGATTTCTTGTCTCCCCAATTAAACAGTTTTCTCCCCCTAACTAAGAACTCTGTGTCGTTCTCTTGGGTAATAAAGTAACAATGTAAACCAACGAGTATTGGATACAATTAATTTATTCGGGAGTAGCATGGGATTTAGCTGTGAATTTGACAGTTCTTTGGGGCTAATCTCTACCTTTTGATAGATTGATCACTTTTGGTCTTCTCGTGACAATGCTGACATCCAGCAACATACACGTACAACTAGGAAGGTGACCTGTTGCTGTTTCGTCTCTGATCCACAACCTCTTCTATTTGCAGGTGCGCACGGGAAAAGCGGATCGCAAAGGAAAACAAGGCTGAATGGGCTAATACTAAGCTCTGAGTACGATGGACTAACAGTTTGCCAGTTAGCGCTACGTTTCGAGCTACACCTACGGCTAGCTTACGTGGGCAGCTGCTTATAGGAGACGGCAGGCGAATGAACATTAGGTCTTAGGCGAGGGTCGTTGAGTTATCAGTAGCCAGCCTCACTATCAGGGAAACCACACGGGTATTCCAAGGATTGCAATATGCGTGGCCGCCACTTACGCCGCCGATTCAGCCTGCAGCCCTCGTTCATGAAGGACGACAATGCCGAGGATAAGCCGAAGCGTGATAAGTAAGTCCTTATGATAAGAGCGTTACAAAATCACAATTGTAACGTTTACGGTGTCGGTGAGCTCAATAGGTTTCCATCGCGCATAGAAACTTATTCACTTTTGCCATTTGTAAATGTATATTAGAGCGAAGTCTTAGTTTATACCACCACTAACATATTAATGAGTGTGGGAGCAGGGGATATCATCCCAAAATGTTGGCAAATCGTACTTATGGCATTTGGCGATCGAAATACCCAGTGTATACCCATTTACCCATTTACCCATACTTTGGTTAAAGCCTACTGAGCTAATGACTGTGTTCGCAAGACGAACAAATGAAGGGGAAAGAAAAACGCAGTCACTTGTGTTCGTTGTTTGCATACTTTTCATTTGTTTCGCCTGTCAGGACAGGAATTTCAAGTTCTTCATTCCTTTGATTACATTTTTCCTTTTATTTTCCTGCATTTTCCCCATTAAAAACAAATATTTATGAAATACCGGGAAGGCACCCAGAAAGCAGAGTAGTATACAATCGCACTTGGTATTGACAATGGTAATCCGTAGTTGGTTATATATATAATATATATATCATTTCTGCTCTCTCGATGCTTTCCTTTGTCCTTTTGCTTGTTCTGGACTTCCTATTTCTCGGGACGAAGGAGAAGCTGTCATCACTGGATTCTATGTCCTTGTAGTCTTTGTCCAATCAAATTTGGCACTTGATTGTACCGCTGTACCGCTTGTAGTGTTCCCTGTAGTGTTCCCAGAGTATTCCCTGTTCTTGTTCCCTGTGAAACAGCAATGAACACGAAATCTGCTGCCTACGGCGTTGCAAAGCTCTGACTGAACTCAATATATCCCTTCCGAGGGTATAAGAGAAGAGCAAAGCCGTGCATAATGCTGTGCACTAATTAAATTGCACAGCAATTTACTTACCCAAGTCACGTCTTATGTTTCATGTTCTTCTTCATGTTCTTTCGTCACCTGCCTCTCAATGTCAACCGAAAATCACGCATTCGCAGGGTTGGCAGAAACAACGCGGTAGATGATGCCATTGGACCGGCCAACGCACGCCACAAAATCGTCGTCATGGGCTCTGCAAAAGTGGGCAAAACGTCAATAATCACCCAGTTTTTGTACAACACATTTAGCACCAAATACAAGCGGACCATTGAGGAAATGCACCAAGGCAACTTTTCCATCGCCGGCGTGAGCCTTACCCTTGATATTCTGGACACTGCCGGTTCGTACGAGGTGAGCAAAAATTACGCCACGTACTTTACGCCTTTAAACTCTTGATTTAAGTGGCTAACTAAATTTGGATTTATTAAATTTGTTGCTTTTTTATTATTATTATTAGCGGTTATTAAATCATTTATAACCATTTAAAGGTATCTTGATGAGAGTGATTTTATACCTCATTGGTGTGAAGGGTATTCCTGCTGACTTATCCTGTGGTAGAATACTCTGTAGTTTCACCCAAGTCCCCGTAGTCCCCAAGCTGCAGTGTTTACTCTAATTACTCTAAAAGAGCTGCGACCTTTGATTTGGAGCTTTGATTTAGTTTCGATTTAGTAATGTCACAGAGCGGCGATACTTGATCATTGGATCTGCATTCCCATGTCCGAATCCGATTCATCAATACATATCGGCTGATTGCACAGAAACTCCCGTCCATCTCCATCATTATGTTCCACGTTCAACAGGCTGCACGGAAATTACAACCTTACGATTCAATTTCGATGCCACTTCCGCCGCGCGAGTTGAATTGCCCTTGTTCATGTAATCGAACATCAGAGTGTGGTCGCTTGCAACTAGAGGTTGTAGTACACCTTTCTACATAGTATACATACCTACATACCTACATACCTACATACCTACATACCTATACATAGCTAACCTATGAATGCTGGCCAAATGCTGGATGTATGTTGCAAATTGAGTCAATCAACGAGTCAATCAGAGACTGCAAACCGAACAAAGCTAACTGAACTGTGACTGTTAGATACACGTTACTCGGCGAAATAAAAGTGAAAAAGCACGATGCAGATATGCAAGTAAAAAAACGAGGATTGTTTTTGCCTTTCAATAACTTACTTTCGCAGCAGAAAACTCTTTATCTGAGGTTTTAATTTGGGGTTCCGTCTGAACGTCAGGTGCATGGATAGGGCTTATCTCGTTTTTTTTTTTTTTTGGCCAGGCACAAAGTCCCATTCATTCGAGTTTCCCGTGCAAGTGTTTGTCCTCTGCCAAAAACGCTACGGGTTAGGTTTCAAGCGCCAGTCAGACCAGCAAAAATGGAGATTAGGACGATCCAGTGAACTGCCACAGCAGCTTTCTTGCATTTTCCCACCCCTTTTAGCAGCACCTCACTCAATTTACTGCGCTGTATTGCTTCATTTGTGTCATATTTTATTTTTTAAGGAAATGGCCAAGTTTAGCCAATGTAAAGAAATGTGTTAAAGTGGGATTTAAGGTCCCATGTTCTATAAAAAACATGCAAATTAAAATATCTTATGTAAAATCGTACACATATGCAAGTCTAACTCAATTCTTTGCTCAGTGCTGCGTGCTGGGGCTTTGAAAGGTTTGAAACACAATTCATTAATTATACACATGGGAACTCAGTTTTCGGTTGGGCATTCTCTTACAATTGTGGGCATGCATCAGGGTAAATACCAGGGGGCAGATGCCAGAGGATGCCAGAGGATGCCAGAGGATGCCAGAGATCAAGGACTACGGGGCCACGAACGACCTCTAATTAGACCGGGGACACACAGGGGAATAAAAGGGAATGATTGTAAAATTGAAATGAAATATACCACAAAGTACCACAAGTAAAATCAACGTTTTTATTGTCCTTTTCTTCAGTTCCCGGCGATGCGCGCTCTGTCTATATCCTCGGCGGATGCTTTCATCCTGGTCTACGATGTCACCGATGCCACCACCTTCGAGGAGGTGCGCACAATTCGCGATCAGATCCACGAGACCAAGGCCACTACCGCGGTTCCAATCGTGGTTGTTGGCAACAAGATCGACCTCTTAGCAGATGGAGAAACCGAGCGAGAGGTGCGTTCTACCCCAATTCTTTCCTCACTTTTCTTTACACCGAGCAGGGTTTTTAGTCCCGTACCGAAAGTTCAAACAAAGGTCATTCTTGTGCATTTTCTACTGATTGTTATTTACTTGCACCGACTTGTCACTCCCCTTCATCTCATAAATGTGGTTTTTCCCAAGAAAACTCGAGGATTATGTAAAGTCAGTTCAACCTTTTGCTTAGTGCGGCAAAAATACAGAAATTGTCGGCAGTGTATTTAAAATCAGCACACACTTTTCCCAGCTGTTTCGGATGTCACAGCCAACGAAAAAATGTAACATTTAAAATGTCAAAGTGGATGACACGGCTGGCGTAGAAACTAACAACGCCCTGGCTTGGCTGTGGAAGGATTTACAACAGGGACGTTCTCGTGGAATAAAGTCCAGATTATGCGCGAATGTCACACAAAATGAAATGCCACCAAGTGAGGCTCCACTGCCGAAAATTATACGTTCGATACAAAGAGCTTCTTATACCGCGGTGTAGAAGGGTATGCTTTTATTTTCGCTAAAAGCGGAAATAGCTTCCTAAATTTGTTGCAACACCTTAAAATAGCAGTAAACTGTCCAGAGAGTTTGAACGCATTGAAACTAGTTTTTTGCAGTTAACAAAACGTCACAAAAACACTAACATTTCGGACACCCAAATGGCTTTCTCCCCTTAATTTGCCTGTTAAAATGCCTTTTCGTAGGTTGAGTACGCCACCACAGAATCGGTAGTTACTGTGGACTGGGAGAATGGGTTTGTAGAGGCCTCGGCTTCCAGTAATGAAAACATCACCCAGGTGAGTGCAATCTTTTGTCAACCCAACCAAGTGACTATATACATACAGTGACTTCGATACTAGGTGTTCAAGGAACTGCTGGCCCAGGCAAAAATAACTTACAATCTGAGTCCGGCCCTACGTCGTCGTCGCCAGTCGTTGCCCCAGCAGATTGGCAACAATGGACCGGGCACTCCGTCACACCACCACCAGCACCACACTCAGCACCACACCCAGCACCACGCCCAACACCACAATTCCGGAGGTGGTGCCTCCGCGTCTACCTCTTCGGCGGCAGCAGCTGCGTCATCTTCCGGGGGATCTGGATCCCATGCTCCTACACCAGCCCAGCTGCAGCACCTCCAAAGAATCCAGGAGCGGAGCTTGGGCGCCAAACGCAACTCGTGCATCATTTCCTAAGGAGGCGACATCCCTCTACTAGAAAGTGTAGACGCCAAACTAAATGAGGTCTCATATATAACGGTTTTCAACACTTTTTCAACAATGAAGAACAACATGGGGCTTTTTTTCTAAAAAAAACACACTTCTAAACACAGAACTAAGGTGAACAGAAGAGGTAGATTCTATTCACAGGGGAGTCTTTTAAGGGTCTTTTTAACCTTTTCTTAGAAACACTACTTGTCGTCGAATTGAACTGACTTGTTTTGTTCGCAAGGGATATTAAAACGTTTTAAATTTTCAATAATATTGATATCAAATTGCTTGATATCTGAAAGTATATTTCAATATATTTATCATTTCATGAATTCAAAAGTATTTCGACATCCTTTTAAGTATTTTGAAAGTGTAAAAAAGCAGGGTAATATAACTAAGCGGTAGATTTTGAAAGTTGTCTCCCTAGGATTTATGATTTTATTAATCTAACAAACAAATGAAATCTGCAATTTTGTAGAGTAATCTCTACTCAAATGTACCTCTATCTTGCTGTCATTGCTCCAATAACTTAAGTACCTATATCGCAAGCCTCTGGTTTCTCAAACTCAGCTTTTAGAATACTTATGTGTGTGACCAAAAACTAAATCGTTGAAAAGATATACAACTCGGATAAAAATATACAATAACCCAAGACAAATTATTTTTTCAAGTCTCAGTACTTAGCTTGTATGTGTATTTGTCTTATCCGATGTTACAGGAATATATAAAATAATTTATTCATTATCTGTGTATAGATTACACTGTCCACTATGGAGATTTTTTGCATAGTTGTGCTTTCTACAAATTTCCAGTGTCGCCATTTTTTTGAACGGGTCAAGAACGGATCTAACATTCAAGTTCAAGTTTTGTTAAATTAACAGTCGAAAGTTGAAAAAACATCTGTTTACCACGACCACGAAGTGTTTACATTTTGCTTAACTCTGGGGTGCGTTTTGAAATTAAAAACTCTTAAAAGAGAAGACTTAAATCCATTTAATTTGAATGGGATAATTATTATACGTTGCCTATTTATAGCCTGTATATATAACTATTTGTTACTTTGACAAGTGCTGTAACTATATCGCTTTTGGAAAGAGTGATTTATTTTAAATAGAGTTTTATAAAATGTAAACATTTGTTGGCTGTTTTTATAACCGACATTCGTAGAAAAAAAGGCTATATTAGGTTCGTTGAGAAGCATTTAGGAGGGACAAGTAAGCGTTTCCGACCCTATTTTATTCGACTCGATCTGGTCATGTCCGTCTGTCCGTGTGAACGCTGTGATCTCGGGAACTATAAATGCTAAAAAGTTAAGATTAGAAATGCATATTTTAGATGTAGACGCAGCGCAAGTTTCTTTTTGAAGATTCCCATACCCGCCCAAACCTGTCTCCCTCATTTTTGTACTTTCTTTTTTTTTATTATTTATATGCCAACTTCTATCGATATTCCAAACGAATTTTTTAATTTCTACCTCGTACTCCCACTAACGGAGTAACTAAGTAAACTCGACTATAACATTATATCTTGTTTATGGATCCAGAACATATAGTCCCAAAAAAATTGGTAAATTCCTCATAGTGCAGTGTAACAAGAAAAAATTACATTAATGGAACACAACAAATTTGGATGATTGTGATGAACAAATTCCATATATGGTCACGTAAGTGAAGAGGATGCAAGAATGCCAAAACAAGATTGTATTATCGTAAGTAATTTACTGACCAAGAATCCACTTGCCTGTTATTGCCGTTCAAAAATGGCCTTAAACTGAATTTGTTCAGAATTCGTACTTCAGCAACTACTTCCGGAACTAGATTCGGAATTTGTGCATCTTAGTTAACCAAATTTGTTGGATCCCGCCGATGTAATGTAATGATGGCCTAATTTTGTAACACAGTGTTATAATACATACAAAACTATAACAAATTGAAATAAGATTGTTAAAAAGAACTACGATAGCAATAATTTTATACTAAACGAGTGTCGAATAAACACAAATTCATAGTGCAATTAAATACTAAAAAGCGTAATGCACAAGGTTATAAAATTTCTAAACATGATGTAATGGCCTATATGTAATGGTCAATATAACGTATATTTTATACAATTGCGCATTAAGCCAATACTACATATTATTAAATTAATACAATTTTAAGTTCTATTTTCGTCCTATCTTAAAATTTTCTGAGTAATACGGAATACATTTCGGTAGAAAATAGGCAGATAAGACCGCATTTTCCTTAGGCGTCAATTGACCCGTTTACCAATGTGTCAGAAGTCAGTGTTGACAAGCGAATGTGGAAGCAGAACAGAAACAGAAACAGAAACCAAAAGCAAATGCGTAGTTAAAAAGTAGCTTTAATTGGCAAGAGAAACATATGACCTATCTATAGAAACGTAATGAGTGTATATTTGGCTTTTATTTCCCACTTCTCCCACTTTTCCCACTCTACGGCTAGCTATTAATATTGGTCAAAGCCAGCTAAAAAGATTGAAATGGTTAAGATTGAAAACGAAATGGAAACACCAAAGAATATGACAAGGACAAAAGCAATTGCAATTAATGAATACGTGTATAGATCAATATAAATATATATATTATGTTATGGTATAATATATAATAGTCGTTTAATAGGGTTACTTTTGAGATGTAGAACGAAAAACAGTCCTTAGTGAAGAGCAACTAATACATTCAACGTAATTTGGTTTTCCAACAATAAAATATAAACATACATACATATACCCGCATTCGAACCACAGAAAAACAAAAATCTAAACAGAGTGTTATATTTATACAATACATATTTTTAAATGCTTATATACCAAATCGTTATGCGAGTACGAGAAGTACTGAAATTTTGAGAAAGTACCAAAGCAAGTCTTAGTCTTATACGAATATAGAGGTGTTACTAAGAAATGAAAACTTCGAAAATTTGTTTCATTATTTATATAGAGCAAATTAAAAAATATCAACTTAACATACATAAATCTGAGTATATGTAAATCTGTGTATCGCAGTGGTTGTTTAATCTATAATACAATGCCGCTCTTTGGCTGCCCAAAGTCCCTAGAATTTCTGCGAATAAAAAGTTTATTTCCAGTTGTATTTCTGGTACTGTCCGTATGTTTAGCTCCAATAGTTTCGTTGTTTAAGTAAAATTCGATTTCGAGGCTTCCAAGAAATATCATTTAGTCGGTAAAATAAATAGTATCTAAGTGAGTAGAGCTGTCAGAATGATACCAAAGAATACGGGTATGAGTGTGAGCATTAATATTGATTTAACTTAGCAACGCAATATTAGTTTACAACAAAAATATTTTTACTTCATTCTTAAGTAATAAATTTAATCCCATTCTAAATTCATATTCCCGACTGTTCCATTTATACATAAACCATAAGCGCATATACCGCGCTCCCTGAATATTTTTTAAATGCGAATTGTTTTGATTCCTGGTCCACAACCTCTCCATTTAAATATCTCACAAATAAATATAAATTATTATCAATATTTACATACGGAAATATTTACATACGGATAAATGCATATAGTATATACATACATATATATACGTGGTGTATAATTATAAATGTAATTGATAATTGCAGAAAAAAAACAAGAACCGGAAATAAATGCAAGGGCGAAGAGTTTTTGTGCTTATAAGTTCCCATAGTGTTATTTACATCACGAGCTTAAAGCTTCTTGTGCAACTGTTACTATACCGAATTCTCGACCTTGGAATGTTTACTGTACTTGGCCTATACCCTGTACATTTTAAGGACGAAGGTTCTATCGGTGGAGGGGGGAGGCATGTTGTGGCAATTCGGCAAATAATCGATAGTGTCTACGGTGGAACTTTAATTCAAAGCCAAATAAACTTAAACTATGAAAAGAAAGGGGCCGGGAATAAGGGAATTGAATTATATTTTCTTCATGATTTTTAAATGATTAGTTTTGATTGAAATCTTATAAAACTTGATTCTTGACTTTTTTCCCAGTGAATAATGCGATGAGACGTTAAAGTAAGGTAAGCTCTTTTATTTAAAATATATTTAAAAACAATATACAGAACTGCAAAAACACAAATGAATCCTAATAATTATTTATTGAAGTAAAAAGAATTTCAAAAGAATTCTAAAATAAGTATTATTCATGCACCCAAAACATTGAGCTAATTACATACATACATATACTAAATAAGTTAAATTCGTAATTCAATTTCATTTAACACGAAATTTGTAATTCAAGTGATTCACGAGTCACATTTTATGACAAAACTTTAAGAAATGTGGCCTTATCATCCAAAACTTGCAGCGCTGGCATTCTGTATGTACAACTTGTTATATACAATTCGTAAACAATTTTGCATAAATTTGCTTAAACTTGTATATTCTGTCTGTGAGCCTCAAGCGCTTACATTTCTGAAATTTATTTCAACTCGCGGGTTCAACCATAAACGCATGGAGCCCAACTTCTTTTTTCTAGCTGTAAAACGCGAAGAAGACAATGTTTTTTATATCAAAACAGACGCAGGCGCACTGGGGTCCACGTTGCGTACTCGCCATATGAGCAGCCAGCAGTGGGCATTGTAACACGGGTTTGTCCGTGTGAGCCGTAGTACTACCGTACCGTACTACCAGTACTATGTAGTGTGTAGTTTTTTCTCCACTTAACTCGAGCTTTTCCTCCTTGCGGTGGGTGTGCAGCTGGTGGATCGACGGCTGGTGGGTCAGTGGGTTTTGTGGATGACAGGCTGGAGGTTTAATTGACGGCAAACGTCGCCGACGTTCGTGCGACTGTCAGTGGCACACGGGAATCTCGGCAGTCACAACAAAACAACGGCACAAGCAATTCTGCCCACCGGCCGGCATTTCGGATAATTCGGATAATTCGGATAATCCCCTTCGCCCACAGCGTATTCTAAAAAAGAAGAGCAACCCTTGGCACCTCAGTTAGGGAGCTTAATCTGGTTGTCCACTGTCACGCAGTACATAGAACGCGTGACCTTCGCTGAAAAGCAGTTAGGAAGCGTCTCGGTGGGGGCTGTTAGCATCGAAGGACCTTGAACATAATGGTGTGGACGAAATGAATTCCGAGAGAAATGTACTGAAAGTGTACTGAAAGATGCCTTCGCAATTACTTATTAGTTGCTCATATATATTATATTAGTGGTGAAGTAAATCATCTCTATTTGGCTTCAATGTGTCATAATGATTGATAACAATATTGTTGCCAATCGTGAAGTATCGTGAATGTAAACGGAAATAGTCAATGCCTTGACCGCGTTGACCCAATTCAGTTTCAAGTTGCCAAGTTGAATTAAATATGGAATTCAAGATCACTGCCAGCTGTGATTCTGCAGAACCGATAAGGCCAGTTCTTGTAGAATTCCGGAAGAGTCGCCGATAAGGAATAAGTAGAGCCAAGTCTCTGATAAATCCCAAGCCTGAACAAGCTCACCGCCACCAGCCTCACTTGTCAGCGATAAGCAACTTGTGGTTTCTTTGTATATAATAGGAATTCTTTGGTTTCACATACGGGCAATCTGTGTTAAAAAAACAATTCCTTTTATCACTATATACATCCTAATAATGAATTTTATTGTGTGGGTGCCGTCGACGGACATAAAAACCCAACCTTATTGGTGGCGAGCAGTTAGTCGTCTTCGGTCGTTCCAGTTAAGCGGTCCTTCAGGATGCCACATCCTTAAACTATTTTTTTTTAGTTAAATAAATAATTTCCCGCGTGTGAAATGTGAAGTTGATTGTATGTCAGTTTTTCATTTGGCGTGCCTAGCTTACCTCTTTTTAAATATTGCTAGCTGCCTTGTGAAGGGCTTACGTGTAATTGTAGTTCGACTGCCAAATTATATATTTTTGATTGTTTGGAATTAAAGAACTACTGCAAATCAAATCAGTTTTTTTTTTTTTTGTATAACATATATTTATTAAGTGAAGAATGCGTACATCAAAATATTGTATCTTAACATCACAGGGTGGGGAAATATTCTTAAGAATTACACTATACACTATATCAAAGTAAGTGAAGTAGGAACATAGCTGGAAAGTTTTTACTGTTGTCCAATTGTCTTGGCAAAGCCTTGCCGTTTGAGTCGTCTCAGAGGTCGAGCGGGAATAAGAGGTCTTGCAAGATGACTGCTATGACTCAGTAATCTGTCACTGTATCGACTTGAGTGTCTCCCAATTTGTGCCTCAACTGTGTCAAGATTGAGGTCCTTATGGAGTGTGGAGTTGGTTTTTTCACGTAGTGTGCGATTTTGCATCCCCTGGATACGTTTATAATTAGATTCAGCTGGAATTCCCCAAATCTGGATCCCCTATAACCGCATCGGTACGATACAGTGCGCATACACCGCTCTTTTGCACCTCAGCGAGGGAGTGCTCCTTCTATTCATGAGCCATCTCAGCTGTTGTGATCTGTGACCACATTTCTTTATCCAGGGTGATACCTAGATATGTTGCTTGCAGCGGCTGATTCAGGGGTGTTCGTTTGTTGTTTTCAGTGGGTTAATTTTTTAGGTTCCACCGTTACTGTGCTATATAGGTTATCGCTTTTATAGGCAAAAACCTTTAGCGTGGTATGGCAAGTCCTGCCAATTCCTGGAGCTTTGTGTTTCGGCAATAATTTGATTATTTCAGATACTTCTTCTATCCTTATTGGCTTAATAGGCCAAGACATCTGCAGTGGCATTTGTAGGTGCTGGTGAGTCTCTCTCATAGGGAGTGAAGCGATCCCCTAGGTGGTAGCCGAATGCATTAGCCTGTTCCACTTCAGTTTTTGCAATTTGCAATGTCCAGGTGGACAACGTACGGGTACCCATCGAAGTGGTTGTCGTTTAAGCGCTTTTGTGCACTTACATAGCGAACAGTTTGCATCAACAGGTGTAGTTCATGTAAGATAAAGAAATCACTCAAAGAAATCTCTTCTGAGTTTCCTTAAGATGGTTTTGAGTTGCTTTGCTGCTCGGTTCCACAAGATTCTGTCCCATGGATCCTGAGTTCGAATTGCTCTTCTTCGAGACGTCTTTTAGTTCTGATTAGTTCTCTGGTCTCTCTTGTTAGTGCAATGCCATAACTTCTGGGGCATGTCTCAGAAGCGGGTCTATGTATATTTTGCGTTAGAATGTCTACTGCGTTCTCGATGTCTTCCTTAGAGCTCAGAACCGTATTTATTTAAAGAGTTTTCAAGATTTTGTCTGAAAACAGAAAGATCAGTTCGGTTTTTTATTAACCGAGAACATGGCATAACATAGGCACCTTCTGTTTGCAGAGTAGCAAAAATTAAATAAATAAAAACTAAACAGCTTTTCGCGGAT
The DNA here is from genome assembly GCA_005876975.1 of Drosophila orena. Lineage (NCBI taxonomy): Eukaryota > Metazoa > Arthropoda > Insecta > Diptera > Drosophilidae > Drosophila > Drosophila orena. The sequence continues at coordinate 1,383,161 of VCKV01000086.1, forward strand.
TGCGGGTATTAGAGCGGGACGGCAGAAAGCTTAAATATTTTGTAAGGGAGTAAATAGGATTATCTTATGCTTATAAATACCAATCAACGTGCTAAAAACTCAAAAAGTTATAAGCAATTGCTTGATTAATGTGACCGCCGCTGGGGTGGACTCGACAAAAGTCTCTGAATTGAATTTTAACTTAAATAGCACAATCAGTAGGCCCGCCAAATTCTTGTTTTTGCTATGGCGTTTAGTGTGACCGCTTTCCTTCAACTGCGATATGTATCGCGTGTACATTATCGACAGCTCAAGAAATCACGCGTGCTGTATATCGATAGTTTGTCATGTACTAAATACCATTCCTCGGGTAAATTAAATCCAAAATTGCGACGAAACTTGGGGAAAAAGTGATCAGGCAATTAAGCTGACGAAAATCCAGCGCAAGGGAAAACGGCGGAACTCCGGGAAATTTTGGAGCTACAACCTAAAACGGCAGTGCGCAAATTAAAATGCACGGAATTTTGCATGTGCAGTGTGATAAACGCCACACAAAATTTTCGGCGCACAAACACACCAATGCACAATAGCGGCGGCGCGTTCGTGTGCGTGCGCCTTTTTTTTCTTTGTGAATATGTGTGTTATCATAAAGGAGCGGAAAAACAACAAAAATACAATGCACACGTAGGGTGTAAACTAGTGGAAGGGGTCGACAAATTTTCCGATTTTCCACTGCGACAGTGCACGTGTATATGCGTATATAAGAGTGTGTAGTGGTATAAGTGAGTGCGCAAGTTTCCGAACAAAAATACACAGGTGCGTACGTGGGTGTAAACTAGTGGAAGGGGTCGACAAATTTTCCGATTTTCCACTGCGACAGTCTGCACGGTTTATATGCGTATATAGAGAGTGTGTAGTGGTATAAGTGAGTGCGCAAGTTTCCGAGCCCTGAGCTAACGGTTCTTGCTAGATTTTGTGTGTATGTATTAGGTAATCATATATGTGTGCGTGCTGGTGTATTTGTTTTGTGTTACCGTTACATCGGCGCCGTAAATGAAAATCCAACTGCGAGTGTCCGTAACTTAAACATGCGCCTCAGCTAAAAGTTACAACAAAAAACGGGAACTCCGATAACAAGGAGAAGGTGGACATAGGCGGTAGGGGTTTGTAAATTGGATATGCGAAACAGGTATCAATTTTCTTCATGATTTTTAAATGATTAGTTTTGATTGAAATCTTATAAAACTTGATTCTTGACTTTTTTCCCAGTGAATAATGCGATGAGACGTTAAAGTAAGGTAAGCTCTTTTATTTAAAATATATTTAAAAACAATATACAGAACTGCAAAAACACAAATGAATCCTAATAATTATTTATTGAAGTAAAAAGAATTTCAAAAGAATTCTAAAATAAGTATTATTCATGCACCAAAACATTGAGCTAATTACATACATACATATACTAAATAAGTTAAATTCGTAATTCAATTTCATTTAACACGAAATTTGTAATTCAAGTGATTCACGAGTCACATTTTATGACAAAACTTTAAGAAATGTGGCCTTATCATCCAAAACTTGCAGCGCTGGCATTCTGTATGTACAACTTGTTATATACAATTCGTAAACAATTTTGCATAAATTTGCTTAAACTTGTATATTCTGTCTGTGAGCCTCAAGCGCTTACATTTCTGAAATTTATTTCAACTCGCGGGTTCAACCATAAACGCATGGAGCCCAACTTCTTTTTTCTAGCTGTAAAACGCGAAGAAGACAATGTTTTTTATATCAAAACAGACGCAGGCGCACTGGGGTCCACGTTGCGTACTCGCCATATGAGCAGCCAGCAGTGGGCATTGTAACACGGGTTTGTCCGTGTGAGCCGTAGTACTACCGTACCGTACTACCAGTACTATGTAGTGTGTAGTTTTTTCTCCACTTAACTCGAGCTTTTCCTCCTTGCGGTGGGTGTGCAGCTGGTGGATCGACGGCTGGTGGGTCAGTGGGTTTTGTGGATGACAGGCTGGAGGTTTAATTGACGGCAAACGTCGCCGACGTTCGTGCGACTGTCAGTGGCACACGGGAATCTCGGCAGTCACAACAAAACAACGGCACAAGCAATTCTGCCCACCGGCCGGCATTTCGGATAATTCGGATAATTCGGATAATCCCCTTCGCCCACAGCGTATTCTAAAAAAGAAGAGCAACCCTTGGCACCTCAGTTAGGGAGCTTAATCTGGTTGTCCACTGTCACGCAGTACATAGAACGCGTGACCTTCGCTGAAAAGCAGTTAGGAAGCGTCTCGGTGGGGGCTGTTAGCATCGAAGGACCTTGAACATAATGGTGTGGACGAAATGAATTCCGAGAGAAATGTACTGAAAGTGTACTGAAAGATGCCTTCGCAATTACTTATTAGTTGCTCATATATATTATATTAGTGGTGAAGTAAATCATCTCTATTTGGCTTCAATGTGTCATAATGATTGATAACAATATTGTTGCCAATCGTGAAGTATCGTGAATGTAAACGGAAATAGTCAATGCCTTGACCGCGTTGACCCAATTCAGTTTCAAGTTGCCAAGTTGAATTAAATATGGAATTCAAGATCACTGCCAGCTGTGATTCTGCAGAACCGATAAGGCCAGTTCTTGTAGAATTCCGGAAGAGTCGCCGATAAGGAATAAGTAGAGCCAAGTCTCTGATAAATCCCAAGCCTGAACAAGCTCACCGCCACCAGCCTCACTTGTCAGCGATAAGCAACTTGTGGTTTCTTTGTATATAATAGGAATTCTTTGGTTTCACATACGGGCAATCTGTGTTAAAAAAACAATTCCTTTTATCACTATATACATCCTAATAATGAATTTTATTGTGTGGGTGCCGTCGACGGACATAAAAACCCAACCTTATTGGTGGCGAGCAGTTAGTCGTCTTCGGTCGTTCCAGTTAAGCGGTCCTTCAGGATGCCACATCCTTAAACTATTTTTTTTTAGTTAAATAAATAATTTCCCGCGTGTGAAATGTGAAGTTGATTGTATGTCAGTTTTTCATTTGGCGTGCCTAGCTTACCTCTTTTTAAATATTGCTAGCTGCCTTGTGAAGGGCTTACGTGTAATTGTAGTTCGACTGCCAAATTATATATTTTTGATTGTTTGGAATTAAAGAACTACTGCAAATCAAATCAGTTTTTTTTTTTTTGTATAACATATATTTATTAAGTGAAGAATGCGTACATCAAAATATTGTATCTTAACATCACAGGGTGGGGAAATATTCTTAAGAATTACACTATACACTATATCAAAGTAAGTGAAGTAGGAACATAGCTGGAAAGTTTTTACTGTTGTCCAATTGTCTTGGCAAAGCCTTGCCGTTTGAGTCGTCTCAGAGGTCGAGCGGGAATAAGAGGTCTTGCAAGATGACTGCTATGACTCAGTAATCTGTCACTGTATCGACTTGAGTGTCTCCCAATTTGTGCCTCAACTGTGTCAAGATTGAGGTCCTTATGGAGTGTGGAGTTGGTTTTTTCACGTAGTGTGCGATTTTGCATCCCCTGGATACGTTTATAATTAGATTCAGCTGGAATTCCCCAAATCTGGATCCCCTATAACCGCATCGGTACGATACAGTGCGCATACACCGCTCTTTTGCACCTCAGCGAGGGAGTGCTCCTTCTATTCATGAGCCATCTCAGCTGTTGTGATCTGTGACCACATTTCTTTATCCAGGGTGATACCTAGATATGTTGCTTGCAGCGGCTGATTCAGGGGTGTTCGTTTGTTGTTTTCAGTGGGTTAATTTTTTAGGTTCCACCGTTACTGTGCTATATAGGTTATCGCTTTTATAGGCAAAAACCTTTAGCGTGGTATGGCAAGTCCTGCCAATTCCTGGAGCTTTGTGTTTCGGCAATAATTTGATTATTTCAGATACTTCTTCTATCCTTATTGGCTTAATAGGCCAAGACATCTGCAGTGGCATTTGTAGGTGCTGGTGAGTCTCTCTCATAGGGAGTGAAGCGATCCCCTAGGTGGTAGCCGAATGCATTAGCCTGTTCCACTTCAGTTTTTGCAATTTGCAATGTCCAGGTGGACAACGTACGGGTACCCATCGAAGTGGTTGTCGTTTAAGCGCTTTTGTGCACTTACATAGCGAACAGTTTGCATCAACAGGTGTAGTTCATGTAAGATAAAGAAATCACTCAAAGAAATCTCTTCTGAGTTTCCTTAAGATGGTTTTGAGTTGCTTTGCTGCTCGGTTCCACAAGATTCTGTCCCATGGATCCTGAGTTCGAATTGCTCTTCTTCGAGACGTCTTTTAGTTCTGATTAGTTCTCTGGTCTCTCTTGTTAGTGCAATGCCATAACTTCTGGGGCATGTCTCAGAAGCGGGTCTATGTATATTTTGCGTTAGAATGTCTACTGCGTTCTCGATGTCTTCCTTAGAGCTCAGAACCGTATTTATTTAAAGAGTTTTCAAGATTTTGTCTGAAAACAGAAAGATCAGTTCGGTTTTTTATTAACCGAGAACATGGCATAACATAGGCACCTTCTGTTTGCAGAGTAGCAAAAATTAAATAAATAAAAACTAAACAGCTTTTCGCGGATTGCGGGTATTAGAGCGGGACGGCAGAAAGCTTAAATATTTTGTAAGGGAGTAAATAGGATTATCTTATGCTTATAAATACCAATCAACGTGCTAAAAACTCAAAAAGTTATAAGCAATTGCTTGATTAATGTGACCGCCGCTGGGGTGGACTCGACAAAAGTCTCTGAATTGAATTTTAACTTAAATAGCACAATCAGTAGGCCCGCCAAATTCTTGTTTTTGCTATGGCGTTTAGTGTGACCGCTTTCCTTCAACTGCGATATGTATCGCGTGTACATTATCGACAGCTCAAGAAATCACGCGTGCTGTATATCGATAGTTTGTCATGTACTAAATACCATTCCTCGGGTAAATTAAATCGCAAAATTGCGACGAAACTTGGGGAAAAAGTGATGGGACAGGCGGCTGGGAATTAAGCTGACGAAAATCCAGCGCAAGGGAAAACGGCGGAACTTTGCGAGCGGGAAATTTTGGAGCTACAACCTAGAAACGGCAGTGCGCAAATGTAAAATGCACGGAATATTCGCATGTGCAGTGTGATAATAAATAAACGCCACACAAAATTTTCGGCGCAGGGGCAAACACACCAATGCACAATAGCGGCGGCGCGTTCGTGTGCGTGCGCCTTTTTTTTCTTTGTGAGTGTATATGTGTGTTATCATAAAGGAGCTGGAAAAACAACAAAAATACACAGGTGCGTACGTGGGTGTAAACTAGTGGAAGGGGTCGACAAATTTTCCGATTTTCCACTGCGACAGTCTGCACGGTTTATATGCGTATATAGAGAGTGTGTAGTGGTATAAGTGAGTGCGCAAGTTTCCGAGCCCTGAGCTAACGGTTCTTGCTAGATTTTGTGTGTATGTATTAGGTAATCATATATGTGTGCGTGCTGGTGTATTTGTTTTGTGTTACCGTTACATCGGCGCCGTAAATGAAAATCCAACTGCGAGTGTCCGTAACTTAAACATGCGCCTCAGCTAAAAGTTACAACAAAAAACGGGAACTCCGATAACAAGGAGAAGGTGGACATAGGCGGTAGGGGTTGTAAATTGGATATGCGAAACAGGTATCAATTCCAATTGTGAGCACGGCAGCACACGCATTTCCAATTCGTATTGGAAGGTATATGTGTTAATGCATCTGTGTCTGTGTGATTCTGACGCTTTTGGGGTTGCGAAAACCACCCAAACCACCCCCTAAGAGACGAAAAATTTTTAGATACACACATGAATAAACAGAGCGAGATGGCTAGCTCGCAGCAACCTTCATTGGGTTTTTTCAGTTCCAATAGTGAAGGACGCCACTGTGATAGGTTTTATTGGGGTGGGCTATAAAAGTACAGTTCCAATTGGAACAGGGCAAGGGCCACCCTACATTCACAGATTACAATTGTTACAGCTTACAAATTGTTAAAGATAAATTAAAGGAATAATAATTTTTTTAATTACATGTGTAAAAAAATAAATCCATCTCAAGATAAATTTTAGATAGCCAAGAGTTTTCAATAGGTCTGCTGGTATTTTTCTTATTCGCGACTACACCCTTTCGGTTCCTATGTATTTTTGTCAGTGCATTGCTATGAACGGTGGTGGTCTTTGCGCCGACGCCACTGCCGCGAAAAACAACCTCCGCATGCGTAACTTATTTTTTCTCGCCTGTCGTTCGCTTTTTCGCTGTTATCAATTTCTTTGTAGAGCTGTACTGTCAAGTATAGAAAAGTGTGTGTGGGCAAAACGAGAGAGAGAGAGAGAGGAAGAGAGAAACTTAGAGCAATACCCAGAAAATTCCATTGTGGGAGAGTGAAAGAAAAAAAACTCGGTGGGGTCAATTCTTGCAGAACAAAACAAATTTGTAATTACCTATTTGGCGCATAACTCAGAAATGTCATTCAAAAATTGTCTTATCATTATTTGGTAGTTATTGCGATTGATTGGGTGAGTGTGTGTGCGCGCTGGCGCAGTTGAAAAATGTTTTAGTCAAAGAAAGAGAAATCCATTTATAGAAAATAATCAAGAAATGTGTAAATATTTAAAATGTCCCTATATATAGATAATATTAAGGATATACAACCTATGTAAGCGGCAGTAGCTTTTGGCGGCTTATGGGTGTTGGTGGGGGCTAAAAAAATAACCAAGAAGTTTTTAAAAATCATAGATGTTTTAACAAATACCAAAAAAAATTGCATTAGGAATACAACAAACCACGAAAACCAAGGCCGACATACCGAACAAGACAAATTTTCCGACTACATGATATAGTCTTCGGATTTTCATCAATTAAAACAGAAATTATATGTTGTCAAATAAGTGCTTATATGCGCTTTCTGATCGAAAACGACGAAACTAGGATCTAGAATTCTTTTCCATTAATTGGCCTGTGACTTTCCGACTGTTCTTATGTCTGGTTTATGATAAAGTTGTTCGATGCCAATCGAATTAGAGTTTTTTTAATTTAAACCAAGAACTTAAAGCTCCTTCACACAGCTGTTATCACCCAGCTTGTTCAGCATCCAGTTAGGTATGTACGTACATATGTCTTGGGGGGTGAACACATACTCTCTCTACTCTTCCCTTCCTCTCATCATGAGAGATGTCTGCCTACTTTTTCACTACAATCCAGGTTGAGAAGTGTGCTCACTTTTGCAGGACCAGGACCTCCTTTCTCGCCGTATGTTTGGCACGCGCAAGTGAATCGGGCTCACATCCCCTATAAGGACGTGGGAATGGTGGTGTTTCATATCCTACCTTGGTTGGGGGTGGTTGGGTAGTGCGGGTAGTGCATGCGTGGTAGTTTAAAAAAGATCCAAGGAAAATAAACAATAACTCGCATAAGGCAGTGTTTTCATGAGTTGCACCTCGAGCGCGGCGAGTTTGCGTGTGTATTTATTGCAGTGAAAGCTGTGGAAATTACGGGGTTGGTTTTTTTCCAGAGCCCGAATCGAATCTCTGCTCTTGCTTGCTTTCGTATTGGGGGTGTTGAATACTCATATACCTGAGCTCTTCTCGTATAAAGTAAGCGAGCTTTAATGCGGACATGATAGTGCGCGCCTAATTGAAGGGATTAGGAGATTCAAGTTATAGCGTTTATAACATATAGGATACGGGGGTCTAGTAATAAAACCCCTGGACAGAGAAAGACGGCGAGAAGTCTATATATCCATTTCTCAACAGCGATGTCGACGCATGGGCGCAGTATTGATTTTTCACTGCGTCGACGTCGGAATCACTCCATGGGGTGGTTTGTCGTTCCTTCTCTTTTCGGCCAGATAGTGCCTTCTCTTGCTATCAGCTAGCACCCTCTCTTTCTGCCGTCGGTCGCGTTGCCGTCGTTGGATTTTGAGTTTCTGAGCAAACGCAAATAGAACTTGAGCACAGAGAGCGACTAAAAGCGGTGTCGTGCGGTTCGTTCGCGGCCCTTATCTCGTTCCAAAAAATTACTCATTTTATTTTCTGTGCTACAAAAAGTGTGTGCCAAAAGTTATGAATTGACTGACGAAATAAATATACCCAAAATTAAGCAGAGAATAAAGCAACAGGAACCACCAAAAGAAGATAGTTGCCAAGTCGACCAAAACAAATCCCCAGTTGCATTGCCCTCAACAACACGTCAAACTTAAATACCTGAGGCAAGCAAATTAATAAACGTACATTTTTTTAAGGTTACTGCTAGTTCAACGCAAAACACAAACCAAATTTCAAGCTCCATATCAGTGCGCACGTGCAACGGTTCCCAAGAAAGCGAACGAGAGCAATTTGCTCGGGGAGAAAGAAGATCTAGATTACAAGTCTGAGCGGGAGCAGGCGCTTGGGGATTCTGCGCAGTGGGGAATACACTTAAAAACGGGGAGGACCAACTGTTTGAAGAACGAGATTAATGCTTGGTAGTTTTGTTTAAATTTTGAATGCATTTCTTAGCATATGTTATTACGAATAAAAATGTAATATTAGACAACAGGGGATAGTCGAAAAATCCTGTTGTACATCGAGTACTAATATGTATTCAAAATGTGCTTCAATTAAATAGAAATTTTGTGAAAAAAATACCAAAGCTGTACAAGAATAACTAAGGGTCCAATTCTGAATCGTTCTCGTTTTTTCAGATTCCTTATGCTTAATCTATCTCCATATTTGTTTGTATATTGTATATGGCACACGTACCCAGGTTCTCTCCGTTTCTCAACTTTCAAACAAAACCAATACGATCCGAAGTATTTGGACCTACAAAAAACCACTCGGTGTTGACGGCAATAATCTGTTACTGTGGATCGCTCGAGTTTCAAACAGTTGTTCCTATGTACCTTGTAGATATGTACATATGTATGTACATACATATACATATATTGTTGCCGCTGCGTTTGTTGTCCTATTATTGTCATTTGTAGGTCCGTTGCCTTCTACTATTAAACAAACAACAAAATCCCCTTTGAACATTTACATTTTCAAGCATATGGGCGCCGTTGTGGGCGTGGACATTTTGTTTTTTTTTTTTTCGTTTGTATACCCTCTTACTCCACGAGTAACGGGTATAAACATTCTTGCTATGTCTTCTAATCAACCCAGTGTCAGCCTGTATAATATTGAGTAATAGGAACATTAAACACAATATTGGAAAATTCAAGTAAAACTGTGGATTTGGTTTTGAAAACAGGCGCATACTAAGTAATTTCAGATCTAGACCCCACCATGCTTCTCGCTATCAATCAAATACCTTAAAACTTATTTAAGGCTTTCCCGTCCTTGTTTTTCCAGACAGTTTTTATCACACTGTGCATGCGAGTAAGTCCTTCCTCAACCCAGTGAATAAGGTTTGAGGCGAGAAGAGGTTTGGAAGCAGGAAGGCTCAAAAGGGAATCCCCACCGCCAAACTGGCCACCACAAGCTATCGGCTGGTCGTGGCGCCGGCGGGCAGCCAAAGGAGCTCGACTGGAAATGTGGTTGTCACCACCACCTCCTCAGGCACCCACTCCTCGAATGGGGCTAACGGAGGATCAGGAGGAACTTCTGCCGGGAGCAGCACCATAGGAAGCGGTCTCAACGTGACTACAATAACAGCGACCGGAGGGGGTGGAGGCCAGCTGCAAAGTGCCGGCAACAGTTCCCAGAGCAACGGAACCACCTACAAGATCGAAATGCTGGATGAGGATATTCAGAGCTTGGGTTCCGATGACGACGACGAGGATCTAATCAGCAGCGATGGCAGCTTGTACGAAGGAGATCTGGGTTCCATGCCAGTGAATGATGATGTGACCCACCAACTAGCGGCCGCAGGACCAGTAGGTGTGGCAGCAGCGGCGGCCATAGCGAGTTCTAAAAAGCGAAAGAGACCCCATTGCTTCGAAACAAATCCCTCGGTTAGAAAACGGCAACAGAATCGATTGCTGCGCAAGCTGAGAGGGATTATCTATGAGTTTACGGGCAGAGTGGGCAAACAAGCGGTAGTTTTGGTGGCCACACCGGGTAAACCCAACACTAGCTATAAGGTTTTTGGAGCCAAACCCCTGGAGGATGTGCTGCGCAACCTAAAAAACATTGTAATGGATGAGCTGGACAATGCACTGGCCCAGCAAGCTCCACCTCCGCCCCAAGATGATCCATCGCTCTTCGAACTGCCTGGCCTGGTTATCGATGGTATACCCACTCCCGTAGAAAAGATGACCCAAGCGCAGCTGAGAGCCTTTATACCGCTGATGCTCAAGTATTCCACAGGACGGGGGAAGCCGGGATGGGGCAGAGAGTCCACCAGACCGCCCTGGTGGCCAAAGGAGCTACCCTGGGCCAATGTGAGGATGGATGCCCGTTCCGAGGACGACAAGCAGAAGGTGGGTGGGGTGGGTGTTCCAACAGCCGCCCCCGACCTCATTTGAATCGTATTAACTGTATGTGTCCCTATTCAGATCAGCTGGACACATGCCCTACGCAAGATTGTGATCAACTGCTACAAGTACCATGGAAGGGAGGACCTGCTGCCCACCTTTGCCGACGACGAGGACAAGGTTAATGCTTTGATTTCGCAATCGGGCGACGAAGACGAGGACATGGAGCTTTCAAATCCTCCTACCATCCACACGGTGACGACAATGACGCCACCGACGGGCAACAGCAATGTAAGTATTGCACAGGTTTCATTTCAAGTGATGGTGTCAGCTTTTTTTATCTTCTTGGAATTAACCGTGTTGGGTTAAATGCAAAGAAATAAAAAGCACTTTTATTTAATCTAAAAGTGTTTCCAAATTATTGGGCTTATATATTCTATATATTTTTTAAAATAGTTCCTTAGGCTACCATATTTTACACGAAAATTATTTGCAATAGTCGAATGCGACGAATTTCCTTGTGATAAGTCACGCCCATTATTTATCCGCAACCGGCATATATCGTATTACTAATCCATCAACCGATCCACATCGAATCATCATCACAGCAACCGCAGCAGGTTAACGTTGTGAAAATCAATAGTGCTGGAACAGTGATCACCACCCACACGGCCCAAAGCAACACTCCTGCTCCGACAATCATCCAGAGTACCAATAACCAGCATGTGACCACGACGGCTACGCTGCCCGCCTCCACGAAGATTGAGATCTGCCAGGCGCCAGCTCAGAATCAGCAGCACCATCAACACCACCAGACGCACTTACCCAACGCCGTGCATATTCAGCCAGTGGCCGGAGGACAGCCGCAAACGATCCAGTTGACCACTGCCAGTGGAACGGCGACCGCCACAGCGGTTCAGACGACAGCCGCCGCCGTAAGTGCGGCGCAGGCGCAGGCTCACGCGCACTCGCAGTCCCAGGCTCACTCCCAGTCGAATGCTAACCAGACGGTCACTGCCCAGCAGATCGCCAATGCTCAAGTCTGCATCGAGCCCATTACGCTCAGCGATGTTGATGTTCGTACTAATCCGGATGAAATGCCCTTTAAATTGCTGTTGTGCTTCCAAGCTAGGGTCGGGACTTGTCAGACTATGCACATTAGGATAGCAAGAGAGCTTAAAACGCTTGCAGTAATGCCTTCCTGGTTTCCTACTGGTCATTCCCTCCCTTGATTACACACTGAGGTTAGGCTGCATTAGGTGAATTGGCGTAACACAGATTAAAAAAAAATTAATCTTCTTTAAATTGCATACAGATTCAATCAAGCCAATTGTTAATTCATTAAAAAAAAACTTAAAAGGTTTCTACGTATCCACATAATAGCTGGTAATATATCGATACCTTTGTGCATAGCCTGCAAGTCTTCCTCCCTCTTCTTGAACTTGCATTAACTGAATGATGTTTGGCTCAATATTTCGTTTTTATTGAAATTACTTTTCGTTAATTCTTTATGTTGTTGGTCCCGATGATCCTCTTATTTTATTTAAGTCAATCTAATATGACCTGATTTTTTGTTTCGTCTGTTTGTGTTCTGTTGCAGCTGATTGTTATCGAGTTATTGGTTATTTTCATCATTATTTGCATCCGCCACAAACCGAAAAATCACACCCACATGTAAATACGACTTCTGTCACTCTAAAAACACAAACAAAACATTTTTATCTTTATTTTAAGAAAAGTATTGTATTGCTTGCCCAGTATGCATTTTAGTAGTTTTATAGTAAAATTCAATTACTTCGTTTTGGCTTAGACATATGTATACACTATTAAACTGTTTATATTTATTGTAATTAACTCTTTATACACAGTACACCACGCAAACGGTCCTCTCACAGAACGCCGATGGTACCGTATCGCTAATCCAGGTTGACCCCAATAATCCTATTATCACATTACCGGATGGTACAACTGCCCAGGTTCAAGGTGTCGCCACGGTAAGTACATTTACTGATCTGTACATTCTCATTCGAGTCGAGTCCTTACCGGCAACTCTTTTTTCAAGCTCCACCAAGGTGAAGGCGGTGCTACCATCCAGACAGTTCAGAGTCTCACTGATGTAAATGGTCATGAGAACATGACCGTAGATCTTACCGAGACGCAGGATGGGCAAATATATATTACAACGGAGGATGGCCAAGGTATTTATTATCGCGATGTACTCTGCGTTGATGTACTACCCTTATCATTTCTATACGCATTTACCAAACGCACTTTTTTCTAGGATATCCCGTTTCGGTGAGCAATGTGATCTCAGTTCCCGTCTCTATGTACCAGTCGGTGATGGCCAACGTGCAGCAGATCCAGACGAACAGCGATGGAACAGTGTGCCTCGCGCCAATGCAGGTAGATACAAGTGTCAATCGCTCCGCCAGTGCCGCCACCAGTACGTCATCCTCTTTGACAAGTGGCGGCGTTCAGTGCTACTCGCTGATCTCGGCGGGATCGTCAGTCCTAGGCCGTCGCAGTGGCGGGTTGATTGGGCATCAGGTCACTTCCGGGGAACGTTACTACCTGGCCACCTCCACCACCACGTCCAGCAGTTTAGGGCACAACAACAACAATAATAGCACCCTAGCAAATAACAATAATAGCGTAAAGATGCCCATGCCCCTGCCAATAGTATTGGCCACCCCTAGCATTCCCCACGTGACCAACAAGAGATCCACCAGGAGATCCACTGCGGTTAGTGGGGGAGGAGAGCTAGTAATGGTTCAGAAGCGTGGGAGACCCAATTCCTCTCCAAAAACCAAATCCCAACTAAATGCCAATGCAAATTCCTACTCCTCCGGTACTTCCTCTTCCATCCGTTGTGTGGACAGCGCCAGTTTAACCAGTGTGCAGCTTCAACAGCCAGCCATCAAGCTGGAGCATTTGGGGTAGAGTCTCCCATTTAATAATCCATATTATCTCGAATCTAGTCAATTGCGGATTTCCACAAACAGAAAAATAAGAAACGCACAACTGCACTTGCCATTTAAACTTAGACGCACACATTGTGAATGCCAAAAAAATCTAAATAGTTACAGCCAAAGGAAATCCATAACTAATATATAAATTGAATTTAGTGCCGAGAATAGAAAACCAAAAAATTTGTTGAAAATTTAAACCAAAAATCAATTCTAAATTAAAAACTAAAGTTGTTCCTAGTTTACAGAGCTACAAAACGTAATATTTTTTAGTTTTAGCCATTTGTTTATTTGTTAAATTGTGGAGGACATATATATTTATGAATGTAATCATGCTAAGAGAGTGCGAATCAAACCAAATATTACAAGCTTAAGTTGTACAATTATGTTAGATCTAGCCTGTAAGTAAGAAAGCAAACAGGGATCAGCCAACATAAAGTTAGATGTACCTGTAACCCCTTGAGTCTTAGCTCCATAACACTTTTTTACCCACCATGTAATCCTTTAAATGTAGTCAATTCGCATTAAAAATGCGCAAAGGCGGGAAAATGAGTTTATCTTAGGAGGTGTTTACCTTTAGTCGGGAGATATAAATGTGCTATATATGTGGAGGGATATTTAATATATTCTCCAGAAAGTGTGTGCAAAATTAATTTTATGTTGATTTATTACTATTTCCATTATTGCTATTGTGTTTCAATGAAATTAATATTGCTTTTACCATAATTATTGTGTTTACATGTTTGATTTTTATATTAATCGCAATTTAAATTCTTTTAGACCAAATTTTATTTTTAATTAAGCCAAGTCTATTGCAAAACGAAAAAATGGAGAAGCAGCACATTTTATTTAAAAAAAGCGATTTTTGTGATTTTATTATAATTTTATTTTTAAATATTTGCTTGTATATTGTGCAATTGAAATGCTAAATAAAGCCAACAATTTAACTTCCAAATCATTTTTTATTTTTAACTATTGTTGGCCCCAGATTATACCCTTTTTGCTTGTCCTGATTTTTTATTGAGATAATGTAAGTATATTTTGCTATTATACATTTTATGTTAAAATGTTATACTTTATTTTCTTTTCCTTTTAACCAGATAGAAAAACTGGAGAATTTTCGAGGACCCCTTGATCTGTAAAGAAATACTATAAATTTGTTTTTCTACTAACTATGCTAACCCTTTTTTTTTACATCCTGAAAGGTGGAGAATGGCGACCAGCTGGAGACCATCACCATGTCGCCTGGTATGCATCAGATGATGATTCAGGGAGGTCCTGGCCAAGAGCCCCAGCTGGTACAGGTGGTCAGCTTAAAGGACGCCACTCTGCTAAGCAAGGCCATGGAGGCCATTAATTCCGGCAACGTGAAGTCTGAAGACACGATTATTATGGAACAATAGCTGGATCCCATAGAAGGCATAATCTCGCCTGGATTGAGCGATTGACGTGCCGCGGCTCTCCTGACTGACTACCCGTCTATAACTTAGGGTTCCTTTTGCCCCACCAAAAGAATGTTTTCCAAGTACCTGAAAGGTGTTGCTAACGGAGACAGAAGCAATAGGAACCCAATGGTCCCGTCTACCCAAATATAAACCATCTAGTCATCATATGTCTAGTCAAGAGTGCTCTCTGTATAAAGCGCGTAAGCAGTTCGGACTTTGCATAGATAAATATCTTTAACTACTCGTAAAACCCTTATTCCTACTATTTTTTTTGTGACGTTTTTTTTGCTCTATAAATAATTTAAATCTAAATTATATTAGCTATACAATTGTAACAAACGTATGCCAAGGTTTAAACATTATAAGCGTTACTTGTACGTGGGACTATATATAAATGGTAAATATACTTGTGCAACATTCGCTATAACTAACCAATGAATATATAATGAAGAGAAAGAGAGAGGGGTTTATGAATTATACAATTAACTTAGGACAACTGAGAAAGAACGCAATGCAATGTAACCAGAGAGCATCACTTTAAACTTAAATATATTACCTAATAGCTAACGATAATGAATACTATTCATAATTAATAAATAAACCAAAGAGTGTACGACATAGTCAACCATTTTTATTACACAATTTTGATATGAAGGGTTAAAGGTTAAAGATGCGATCAATCTTTTTTTTAAACCTTGGCCAGAATAAGCGAATGTACATTTTGAGATTACTTTTGTCGGCCCATAATAGCATATAGTGCAGTGACGTAACAATTCGGAAATCGCAGAGAGTTTACCCACCGAACCCACGTCTCCTGCTTAATTCACTGATGCTTTTGTCTCGCTGACTAAACCCCAGCCTCAACCCAAAATTTACACTAGGGGGGAGGAGGGGGAGAGGACACACACGCCAAAAGTATTATAAGTTCATGGAGGCAACAAACACGTTTTCTCTGCGCCGCATTGTAGTTTAAACTGATCCCACGGGACGTTGACCCGCTGATCCACTACACTGCAGATGATGCCGGTGCTGGTGGAGACCGACATGAAACTGTAACTGCAACCTGCCCGCCAATGCTACTTAGAAAATGCAATACTAACAGTCACTGCGTATTTACAGTATTTACAGTATTTACAGAACATTAAAATATATATTATTTTAGATAATAGTAGCAATCATTTTATGGAAGTTATGTTTTTGTCCACAAGTTAAAGAAATGAAGTCACATAATGAATCCATATAATCAAATCTGTTTTTATTTGGACTTTAACCTGCACACTTATTGGAAAGGATATTTTTTATACAACAAATATTTTTGTGTTACATTTTCATATATCATTGTTTTTAATGTATTATAAATGGTTTATTGGTGTTATAAAGCCTTGATTGTTTTCAACTAAAAATTGCTTTTTTATTTCATGATAATTTCCCAATTTTATTGCGCACTTGTGCTAAACAGGGTATCTTAGGTACAAACTTGCTACCTAAAATGATTAATTGAACTATTAAGTCGGTAGAAAATGGTATTGCTAAAGCAACTTATAAACCAAGTAAGCTAATGAAAGGGCCTTTTCCGTTATGCAATATCTTAATCCAGCCATGGTGATTTTGTGTTATAGTCATTTATTGTAGTTGGTCCTTAGCGAATTGATCTACTAGTCATCGTGATTGCCTCCGAGGGACGGTGTCAAAGTTTTGGACCAAATTACCATCGATACCACCAGATGCAAATCAAATAATAGCATCGCACGTCACAAGTTGCAAGTTGGGCTGAAGTTGCTATTGTGACCGGCAATGTTGCGGATTATGCAATGGGAAAGGTGCACCATCAACTTGTCTGTTGGGAGATGTGCATTTACAATACAAACAAATCTTTGGCTGACTACAAAACTATTGCAGATGCAGCGATCGGATGGAGTTGCAGTTATGAGTTGTCTGCAGCTTTCGCCTGCTGTTTTTTTTCACCCCATCCATTGGGATTTCAAAACTAATGCCCATTGTTGAATCCTCCCCCGGACGATGATGCGGCACCATTTGGCCCATATTGCAACAAATACACAGAAAAAAATCAATGGTAATACTTACAATTCTTATATTGTAGTTACATATTTAGCATAAAATACGTAAATTTGTAGGTCGCATTCGCTTATAACAAAAAAATTATATGCATTTTGTTGTACTATTTTGTAAATAAGCATATATATTTTTGTATATATCTTTTTATATGTTATATATATATATAATATAATATAATATAATATATATAATATATAAATATATATTATAATATTTTATAAGGGACTAATGTATATAAGGATATAAATGCATTAGCTTTTAAAAACTCGTGCCAATATAAACTTTTTTTTAGATTACCCCTCATTCTTGTCAGTGCCTCGGCAGCACCTCCAATATCTGCCAACCACACACTAAGCGTTAAAAATGTTTTTCCTTTTGCCGTCTGGCAGAGCCAAGCTTTTCCGGTTAAAGTTATGTTGCATCTGGTTTGGTATAAAAACTCTCGCTGCCATCTGTGGTTGTGTCAGTTGTGGATTTGCACTTAACCCACTAGTTAACCCAAACGGAGTGTTTCAAGCTATGAAAGTACGGTTCGTCGTACGCCAGGATAACTACTAAATTATCCTGAATTATCCTCCCGTGTTGACCTTTTTTTTAAAGTGATTCTAATAAAGTGCTTATGCTTTTCAGGCCTTTGTGTGTCTCCTGCTCATCGGAGCGGCCAGTGTGACGGCTAAGCCTAAGCCCGGCGGAGGAGGTGGCTGGTCCTCTGGAGGAGGTGGAGGCGGTTGGTCATCAGGAGGTGGTGGTCATGGAGGCGGAGGAGACGTGCAAATTATTAAAGTAATCACCGAGAATGGCGGCGGAGGAGGAGGTGGATGGTCTTCTGGAGGCGGCGGGGGAGGAGGTGGATGGTCTTCTGGAGGTGGCGGAGGTGGCTGGTCCTCAGGGGGAGGCGGCGGCAGCGATGTTAAACTCATCAAAATCATAAGTCTCGGAGGCGGTGGAGGAGGACACGGTGGAGGTGGAGGTGGCTGGTCTTCAGGAGGAGGAGGTGGCGGTTGGTCATCAGGCGGAGGTGGTGGTCACGGAGGTGGTGGTCACGGAGGTGGCGGAAGCAAGGTCATAAAAATCATCAAGCTGAGCTCTGGAGGCCATGGAGGTGGCGGCGGCCATGGAGGCGGCGGTGGCGGCGGTTGGCAACCAGCTGGAGGTTGGGCCTAATCTTAGCCCAACCCGTTAAATCAATCTTTAACCACTTTTGTAAATACTGTACATATGTATCCCAGATGAAATTTTTTTTGTTATTATGTTACTTACCTAAATTATATAGCAAATGGCACTTGCTTGCAATAACCAACTTGTTAAATAAATGTACCCCAGTACAAATAGCAATATACAAGAGTAAAAGTCGAAGTGCCTATCAACACTTTATATTTGGTAATTTATTTTATGGTATTGCATTTAATGGCAAATTTCTGGATTTTTGTTAGCAGGCGATCAGGCTAATACCAAACTATCAACTGAGTGTTGGTCGCCTTCTAGAATTTCTGATCGCCTGGTGTATTTAACCTAAAAATCACCCAATTTGTATGACAAGAGCATAAGCAGAATCAGGTGTCCACTGAGAACCGAGCGTTGGAGCCTTAAGAAATTTCTGTTCGTCCAGTGTTTTAATCCAAGAAATCTCCCAAAAGTACACAACCATTTTCAGGTGCTAAGTTTCAAAACGCTGCACAAAAGTTGGCAACACTTTAACTTTGAGTTCCCAGTTGGTACTTACTACGTTTTCTGATTGACCGATGTCTAAATGGCATAAAATTATTTTTTCTGGTTTGAATACAGGTCGGTAGGGAATTTTGTTACGAATTCAACGGGGTATGACATTCTAGATGTGGACAACTATGTTTATTGCAATCGGAAAAAAAAGATTATTTTGTACCGAAAAATCGCAAAATAAACATTTAAAAAATCTGACATTTTCAATCGGGGTTTTCTCCATAACTTGGCCAAAAAAGGTGGCAAAGCTTAAATGAAGTCTGTTTTGTAAATCCTATAAACATAGCTTACTATCCCTATCACTATTTTTATGATTTTCGAAAAGTTGAATTTGAACA
Organism: Drosophila orena; assembly: GCA_005876975.1. NCBI lineage: Eukaryota > Metazoa > Arthropoda > Insecta > Diptera > Drosophilidae > Drosophila > Drosophila orena. The sequence continues at coordinate 1,402,102 of VCKV01000086.1, forward strand.
AATTTTCCCATTTTATATAGAAGACAACCGAGGGATCTCATTTCCCGATCTCCTTTGACAAGGGCCAGTAGAAGCTGACGCTTATCATACATTATTTATTATCTGTGATTGTTTTGTTATTGTTAAAATTTTGTTAAATTATAAAGCTAACTGGAAGTTATGATGAAAATTCCCATCAAAGATATTGAATATTTGCCAAAAGTCGTTTTTCCGATTTCCTGACATAAAATCATCAGTTTTTTGGTCACAACTTTAAAAATATTTGTTTGAATATGGAATGCTTGAGCTCGTATATAAATTTTCGAAAAAATCCACAAATTTGCCATAAAAATGAGCATTTTGTAGACAAAATTGTGAGATTTTCTGATTTAAGTTACCAGGCGAACAGGAATTCCAGAAGGTGACCAACGATTAGTTGGTGCTCAGTAGAAACCTGCTACTGATTATGATCGCCTGATGCCAAAAATCGAAAAAATCCACAAATTTTCCATAAAAATGCGCATTTTGTAGACAAAATAGTGAGATTTTCTGGTTTAAGTTACCAGGCGAACAGGAATTGCAGAAGGTGACCAACGATCAATAGGTTTTCAGTGAAACCTGAAACTGTATCATACAATTATCCATATCTATAATAAAAATACAAAATTTTGCCAAAAGTCGAAAAATCCACAAATTTTCCATAAAAATGCGCATTTTGTAGACAAAATTGTGAGATTTTCTGGTTTAAGTTACCAGGCGAACAGGAATTGCAGAAGGTGACCAACGATCAATTGGTTACTTGGTGTTCAGTAGAAACCTACTACTGAGTATAATCGCCAGGTGCCAAAAATCGAAAAAATCCACAAATTTTCCATAAAGATGCGCATTTTGTAGACAAAATTGTGAGTTTTTCTGGTTTAAGTTACCAGGCGAACAGGAATTGCAGAAGGTGACCAACGATAAATTGGTTTTCAGTAGAAACCTGCTACTGATTATGATCGTCTGATCCCAAAAATTCAAAAAAATCCACAAATTTTCCATAAAAATGCGCATTTTGTAGACAAAATTGTGAGATTTTCTGATTTAAGTTACCAGGCGAAGAGGAATTCCAGAAGGTGACCAACGATCAATTGGTTACTTGGTGTTCAGTAGAAACCTACTACTTATTATGATCGCCTGGTGCCAAAAATCGAAAAAATCCACAAATTTTCCATAAAAATGCGCATTTTGTAGACAAAATTGTGAGATTTTCTGGTTTAAGTTACCAGGCGAGCAGGAATTGCAGAAGGTAACCAACGATCAATAGGTTTTCAGTAGAAACCTGCTACTGACTATGATCGCCTAGTGCCAAAAGTCGAAAAAATCCACAAAATTTTCCATAAAAATGCGCATTTTGTAGACAAAATTGTGAGATTTTCTGGTTTAAGTTACCAGGCGAACAGGAATTCCAGATGGTGACCAACGATCAATTGGTTACTTGGTGTTCAGTAGAAACCTACTACTTATTATGATCACCTGGTGCCAAAAATCGAAAAAATCCACAAATTTTCCATAAAAATGCGCATTTTGTAGACAAAATTGTGAAATTTTCTGGTTTAAGTTACCAGCCGAACAGGAATTCCAAAAGGTGACCAACGATCAATTGGTTTTCAGTAGAAACCTACTTACTACTGATTATGATCGCCTGGTGCCAAAAATCGAAAAAATCCACAAAATATCCATAAAAATGCGCATTTTGTAGACAAAATTGTGAAATTTTCTGGTTTAAGTTACCAGGCGAACAGGAATTCGAAAAGGTGACCAACGATCAATTGGTTTTCAGTAGAAACCTGCTACTGATTATGATCGCCTGGTGCCAAAAATCGAAAAAATCCACAAATTTTCCATAAAAATGCGCATTTTGTAGACAAAATTGTGAGATTTTCAGGTTTAAGTTACCAGGCGAACAGGAATTCCAGAAGATGACCAACGATGAATTGGTTACTTGGTGTTCAGTAGAAACCTACTACTGATTATGATCGCCTGGTGCCAAAAATCGAAAAAATCCACAAATTTTCCATAAAAATGCGCATTTTGTAGACAAAATTGTGAGATTTTCTGATTTAAGTTACCAGGCGAACAGGAATTTCAGAAGGTGACCAACGATCAATTGGTTACTTGGTGTTCAGTAGAAACCTACTACTGATTATGATCGCCTGGTGCCAAAAATCGAAAAAATCCACAAATTTGCATTTTATAGACAAAATTGTGAGATTTTTGTAAAAAATGCAATATTTTCAAATGGTTTTTTCTGTAAAACTTGGCTAAAAATGGTCACACAGCAAAATTAATTACCGTTTTTTGCTCCTAGTCACCAATACTAAACATCCCTATCACTCATTGTCAGAGTTGGGAAAATTAATTTTTTGGTTAATTTTCGCATTTTTTGTAAGGGGTACCACCATCAAAATTTGCAAAAAATGTAAAAAAAATAAAATTCCTAAATTTGAACACAAATCGATTGGTTACCAATACTAAACATCCCTATCACTCATTGTCCGAGTTGGGAAAAATAATTTTTTGGTCCATTTTCGCATTTTTTGCAAGGGGTACCACCATCAAAATTTGCAAAAAATGTAAAAAAAAATAAAATTCCTTAATTTGAACACAAATCGATTGGGATTTAAGTAACGAGCTCAACGGGGTATGACATTCCTTATTTGGACCATTATATTGAGTGTTTTGACCAAAATACTGATTTTTTTTATTACAAAAAATCTGGGAATCGATTTTGGTCAAAAATGCAATATTTTCAAATGGTTTTTTCTGTAAAACTTGGCTAAAAATGGTCACACAGCAAAATTAATTACCGTTTCTTGCTCCTAGTTACCAATACTAAACATCCCTATCACTCATTGTCAGAGTTGGGAAAATTAATTTTTTGGTTAATTTTCGCATTTTTTGTAAGGGGTACCACCATCAAAATTTGCAAAAAATGTAAAAAAAATAAAATTCCTAAATTTGAACACAAATCGATTGGTTACCAATACTAAACATCCCTATCACTCATTGTCCGAGTTGGGAAAAATAATTTTTTGGTCAATTTTCGCATTTTTTGCAAGGGGTACCATCATCAAAATTTTCAAAAAATGTAAAAAAAATAAAATTCCTTAATTTGAACACAAATCGATTGGGATTTAAGTAACGAGCTCAACGGGGTATGACATTCCTTATTTGGACCATTATTTTGAGTGTTTTGACCAAAATACTGATTTTTTTTATTACAAAAAATCTGGGAATCGATTTTGGTCAAAAATGCAATATTTTCAAATGGTTTTTTCTGTATAACTTGGCTAAATATGGTCACACATCAAAATTAATTACCGTTTCTTGCTCCTAGTTACCAATACTAAACATCCCTATCACTCATTGTCAGAGTTGGGAAATTAATTTTTTGGTCAATTTTCGCATTTTTTGCAAGGGGTACCACCATCAAAATTTGCAAAAAATGTAAAAAAAATAAAATTCCTTAATTTGAACACAAATCGATTGGGATTTAAGTAACGAGCTCAACGGGGTATGACATTCCTTATTTGGACCATTATATTGAGTGTTTTGACCAAAATACTGATTTTTTTTATTACAAAAAATCTGGGAATCGATTTTGGTCAAAAATGCAATATTTTCAAATGGTTTTTTCTGTAAAACTTGGCTAAAAATGGTCACACAGCAAAATTAATTACCGTTTTTTGCTCCTAGTCACCAATACTAAACATCCCTATCACTCATTGTCCGAGTTGGACAATGTTTTTGGTTAATTTTCGCATTTTTTGCAAGGGGTACCACCATCAAAATTTGCAAAAAATTTAAAAAAAATAAAATTCATAAATTTGAACACAAATCGATTGGGATTTAAGTAACGAGCTCAACGGGGTATGACATTCCTTATTTGGACCATTACTTTGAGTGTTTTGACCAAAATACTGATTTTTTTTATTACAAAAAATCTGGGAATCGATTTTGGTCAAAAATGCAATATTTTCAAATGGTTTTTTCTGTATAACTTGGCTAAATATGGTCACACATCAAAATTAATTACCGTTTCTTGCTCCTAGTTACCAATACTAAACATCCCTATCACTCATTGTCCGAGTTGGGAAAAAAATAATTTTTGGTCAATTTTCGCATTTTTTGCAAGGGGTACCATCATCAAAATTTTCAAAAAATGTAAAAAAAATAAAATTCCTTAATTTGAACACAAATCGATTGGGATTTAAGTAACGAGCTCAACGGGGTATGACATTCCTTATTTGGACCATTATTTTGAGTGTTTTGACCAAAATACTGATTTTTTTTATTACAAAAAATCTGGGAATCGATTTTGGTCAAAAATGCAATATTTTCAAATGGTTTTTTCTGTATAACTTGGCTAAAAATGGTCACACAGCAAAATTAATTACCGTTTTTTGCTCCTAGTTACCAATACTAAACATCCCTATCACTCATTGTCAGAGTTGGGAAAATTAATTTTTTGGTTAATTTTCGCATTTTTTGTAAGGGGTACCACCATCAAAATTTGCAAAAATAAAATAAAAATAAAAATAAAAAAATAAAATTCCTAAATTTGAACACAAATCGATTGGTTACCAATACTAAACATCCCTATCACTCATTGTCCGAGTTGGGAAAAATAATTTTTTGGTCAATTTTCGCATTTTTTGCAAGGGGTACCATCATCAAAATTTGCAAAAAATGTAAAAAAAATAAAATTCCTTAATTTGAACACAAATCGATTGGGATTTAAGTAACGAGCTCAACGGGGTATGACATTCCTTATTTGGACCATTATTTTGAGTGTTTTGACCAAAATACTGATTTTTTTTATTACAAAAAATCTGGGAATCGATTTTGGTCAAAAATGCAATATTTTCAAATGGTTTTTTCTGTATAACTTGGCTAAAAATGGTCACACAGCAAAATTAATTACCGTTTTTTGCTCCTAGTTACCAATACTAAACATCCCTATCACTCATTGTCCGAGTTGGGAAAAATAATTTTTTGGTCAATTTTCGCATTTTTTGCAAGGGGTACCATCATCAAAATTTGCAAAAAATGTAAAAAAAATAAAATTCCTTAATTTGAACACAAATCGATTGGGATTCAAGTAACGAGCTCAACGGGGTATGACATTCCTTATTTGGACCATTATTTTGAGTGTTTTGACCAAAATACTGATTTTTTTTATTACAAAAAATCTGGGAATCGATTTTGGTCAAAAATGCAATATTTCAAATGGTTTTTTCTGTATAACTTGGCTAAATATGGTCACACATCAAAATTAATTACCGTTTCTTGCTCCTAGTTACCAATACTAAACATCCCTATCACTCATTGTCCGAGTTGGGAAAAATAATTTTTTGGTCAATTTTCGCATTTTTTGCAAGGGGTATCATCATCAAAATTTTCAAATGGTTTTTTCTGTATAACTTGGCTAAATATGGTCACACATCAAAATTAATTACCGTTTCTTGCTCCTAGTTACCAATACTAAACATCCCTATCACTCATTGTCAGAGTTGGGAAATTAATTTTTTGGTCAATTTTCGCATTTTTGCAAGGGGTACCATCATCAAAATTTTCAAAAAATGTAAAAAAAATTAAATTCCTTATTTGAACACAAATCGATTGGGATTTAAGTAACGAGCTCAACGGGGTATGACATTCCTTATTTGGACCATTATTTTGAGTGTTTTGACCAAAATACTGATTTTTTTTATTACAAAAAATCTGGGAATCGATTTTGGTCAAAAATGCAATATTTTCAAATGGTTTTTTCTGTATAACTTGGCTAAATATGGTCACACATCAAAATTAATTACCGTTTCTTGCTCCTAGTTACCAATACTAAACATCCCTATCACTCATTGTCAGAGTTGGGAAATTAATTTTTTGGTCAATTTTCGCATTTTTTGCAAGGGGTACCATCATCAAAATTTGCAAAAAATGTAAAAAAAATAAAATTCCTTAATTTGAACACAAATCGATTGGGATTTAAGTAACGAGCTCAACGGGGTATGACATTCCTTATTTGGACCATTATTTTGAGTGTTTTGACCAAAATACTGATTTTTTTTATTACAAAAAATCTGGGAATCGATTTTGGTCAAAAATGCAATATTTTCAAATGGTTTTTTCTGTATAACTTGGCTAAATATGGTCACACATCAAAATTAATTACCGTTTCTTGCTCCTAGTTACCAATACTAAACATCCCTATCACTCATTGTCCGAGTTGGGAAAAATAATTTTTTGGTCAATTTTCGCATTTTTTGCAAGGGGTATCATCATCAAAATTTTCAAATGGTTTTTCTGTATAACTTGGCTAAATATGGTCACACATCAAAATTAATTACCGTTTCTTGCTCCTAGTTACCAATACTAAACATCCCTATCACTCATTGTCAGAGTTGGAAATTAATTTTTTGGTCAATTTTCGCATTTTTTGCAAGGGGTACCATCATCAAAATTTGCAAAAAATGTAAAAAAAATAAAATTCCTTAATTTGAACACAAATCGATTGGGATTAAGTAACGAGCTCAACGGGGTATGACATTCCTTATTTGGACCATTATTTTGAGTGTTTTGACCAAAATACTGATTTTTTTTATTACAAAAAATCTGGGAATCGATTTGGTCAAAAATGCAATATTTTTCAAATGGTTTTTTCTGTATAACTTGGCTAAATATGGTCACACATCAAAATTAATTACCGTTTCTTGCTCCTAGTTACCAATACTAAACATCCCTATCACTCATTGTCCGAGTTGGGAAAAATAATTTTTTGGTCAATTTTCGCATTTTTTGCAAGGGGTATCATCATCAAAATTTGCAAAAAATGTAAAAAAAATAAAATTCCTAAATTTGAACACAAATCGATTGGTTACCAATACTAAACATCCCTATCACTCATTGTCCGAGTTGGGAAAAATAATTATTTGGTCAATTTTCGCATTTTTTGCAAGGGGTACCATCATCAAAATTTGCAAAAAATGTAAAAAAAATAAAATTCCTTAATTTGAACACAAATCGATTGGGATTTAAGTAACGAGCTCAACGGGGTATGACATTCCTTATTTGGACCATTATTTGAGTGTTTTGACCAAAATACTGATTTTTTTTATTACAAAAAATCTGGGAATCGATTTTGGTCAAAAATGCAATATTTTCAAATGGTTTTTTCTGTATAACTTGGCTAAAAATGGTCACACAGCAAAATTAATTACCGTTTTTTGCTCCTAGTTACCAATACTAAACATCCCTATCACTCATTGTCCGAGTTGGGAAAAATAATTTTTTGGTCAATTTTCGCATTTTTTGCAAGGGGTATCATCATCAAAATTTGCAAAAAATGTAAAAAAAATAAAATTTCTTAATTTGAACACAAATCGATTGGGATTTAAGTAACGAGCTCAACGGGGTATGACATTCCTTATTTGGACCATTATTTTGAGTGTTTTGACCAAAATACTGATTTTTTTTATTACAAAAAATCTGGGAATCGATTTTGGTCAAAAATGCAATATTTTCAAATGGTTTTTTCTGTATAACTTGGCTAAAAATGGTCACACAGCAAAATTAATTACCGTTTTTTGCTCCTAGTTACCAATACTAAACATCCCTATCACTCATTGTCCGAGTTGGGAAAAATAATTTTTTGGTCAATTTTCGCATTTTTTGCAAGGGGTACCACCATCAAAATTTGCAAAAAATGTAAAACAAATAAAATTCATAAATTTGAACACAAATCGATTGGGATTTAAGTAACGAGCTCAACGGGGTATGACATTCCTTATTTGGACCATTATTTTGAGTGTTTTGACCAAAATACTGATTTTTTTATTACAAAAAATCTGGGAATCGATTTTGGTCAAAAATGCAATATTTTCAAATGGTTTTTTCTGTATAACTTGGCTAAATATGGTCACACATCAAATTCAATTACCGTTTCTTGCTCCTAGTTACCAATACTAAACATCCCTATCACTCATTGTCAGAGTTGGGAAAATTAATTTTTTGGTTAATTTTCGCATTTTTTGTAAGGGGTACCACCATCAAAATTTGCAAAAAATGTAAAAAAAATAAAATTCCTAAATTTGAACACAAATCGATTGGTTACCAATACTAAACATCCCTATCACTCATTGTCAGAGTTGGGAAATTAATTTTTTGGTCAATTTTCGCATTTTTTGCAAGGGGTACCATCATCAAAATTTGCAAAAAATGTAAAAAAAATAAAATTCCTTAATTTGAACACAAATCGATTGGGATTTAAGTAACGAGCTCAACGGGGTATGACATTCCTTATTTGGACCATTATTTTGAGTGTTTTGACCAAAATACTGATTTTTTTTATTACAAAAAATCTGGGAATCGATTTTGGTCAAAAATGCAATATTTTCAAATGGTTTTTTCTGTATAACTTGGCTAAATATGGTCACACATCAAAATTAATTACCGTTTCTTGCTCCTAGTTACCAATACTAAACATCCCTATCACTCATTGTCCGAGTTGGGAAAAATAATTTTTTGGTCAATTTTCGCATTTTTTGCAAGGGGTATCATCATCAAAATTTTCAAATGGTTTTTTCTGTATAACTTGGCTAAATATGGTCACACATCAAAATTAATTACCGTTTCTTGCTCCTAGTTACCAATACTAAACATCCCTATCACTCATTGTCCGAGTTGGGAAAAATAATTATTTGGTCAATTTTCGCATTTTTTGCAAGGGGTACCATCATCAAAATTTGCAAAAAATGTAAAAAAAATAAAATTCCTTAATTTGAACACAAATCGATTGGGATTTAAGTAACGAGCTCAACGGGGTATGACATTCCTTATTTGGACCATTATTTTGAGTGTTTTGACCAAAATACTGATTTTTTTATTACAAAAAATCTGGGAATCGATTTTGGTCAAAAATGCAATATTTTCAAATGGTTTTTTCTGTATAACTTGGCTAAATATGGTCACACATCAAAATTAATTACCGTTTCTTGCTCCTAGTTACCAATACTAAACATCCCTATCACTCATTGTCAGAGTTGGGAAATTAATTTTTTGGTTAATTTTCGCATTTTTTGTAAGGGGTAGCACCATCAAAATTTGCAAAAAATGTAAAAAAAATAAAATTCCGAAATTTGAACACAAATCGATTGGTTACCAATACTAAACATCCCTATCACTCATTGTCCGAGTTGGGAAAAATAATTTTTTGGTCAATTTTCGCATTTTTTGCAAGGGGTACCATCATCAAAATTTTCAAAAAATGTAAAAAAAATAAAATTCCTTAATTTGAACACAAATCGATTGGGATTTAAGTAACGAGCTCAACGGGGGTATGACATTCCTTATTTGGACCATTATTTTGAGTGTTTTGACCAAAATACTGATTTTTTTTTATTACAAAAAATCTGGGAATCGTTTGGTCAAAAATGCAATATTTTCAAATGGTTTTTTCTGTAGAACTTGGCTAAATATGGTCACACATCAAAATTAATTACCGTTTCTTGCTCCTAGTTACCAATACTAAACATCCCTATCACTCATTGTCAGAGTTGGGAAATTAATTTTTTGGTCAATTTTCGCATTTTTTGCAAGGGGTACATCATCAAAATTTGCAAAAAATGTAAAAAAAATAAAATTCCTTAATTTGAACACAAATCGATTGGGATTAAAGTAACGAGCTCAACGGGGTATGACATTCCTTATTTGGACCATTATTTTGAGTGTTTTGACCAAAATACTGATTTTTTTATTACAAAAAATCTGGGAATCGATTTTGGTCAAAAATGCAATATTTTCAAATGGTTTTTTTCTGTATAACTTGGCTAAAAATGGTCACACAGCAAAATTAATTACCGTTTTTTGCTCCTAGTTACCAATACTAAACATCCCTATCACTCATTGTCCGAGTGGGAAAAATAATTTTTGGTCAATTTTCGCATTTTTTGCAAGGGGTACCATCATCAAAATTTGCAAAAAATGTAAAAAAAATAAAATTCATAAATTTGAACACAAATCGATTGGGATTTAAGTAACGAGCTCAACGGGGTATGACATTCCTTATTTGGACCATTATTTTGAGTGTTTTGACCAAAATACTGATTTTTTTTTATTACAAAAAATCTGGGAATCGATTTTGGTCAAAAATGCAATATTTTCAAATGGGTTTTTCTGTATAACTTGGCTAAATATGGTCACACATCAAAATTAATTACCGTTTCTTGCTCCTAGTTACCAATACTAAACATCCCTATCACTCATTGTCAGAGTTGGGAAAATTAATTTTTTGGTTAATTTTCGCATTTTTTGTAAGGGGTACCACCATCAAAATTTGCAAAAAATGTAAAAAAAAATAAAATTCCTAAATTTGAACACAAATCGATTGGTTACAATACTAAACATCCCTATCACTCATTGTCCGAGTTGGGAAAAATAATTATTTGGTCAATTTTCGCATTTTTTGCAAGGGGTACCTCATCAAATTTGCAAAAAATGTAAAAAAATGTAAAAAAAAAAAAAATTCCTTAATTTGAACACAAATCGATTGGGATTTAAGTAACGAGCTCAACGGGGTATGACATTCCTTATTTGGACCATTATTTTGAGTGTTTTGACCAAATACTGATTTTTTTTATTACAAAAAATCTGGGAATCGATTTTGGTCAAAAATGCAATATTTTCAAATGGTTTTTTCTGTAACTTGGCTAAAAATGGTCACACAGCAAAATTAATTACCGTTTTTGCTCCTAGTTACCAATACTAAACATCCCTATCACTCATTGTCCGAGTTGGAAAAAATAATTTTTTGGTCAATTTTCGCATTTTTTGCAAGGGGTACCACCATCAAAATTTGCAAAAAATGTAAAAACAAATAAAATTCATAAATTTGAACACAAATCGATTGGGATTTAAGTAACGAGCTCAACGGGGTATGACATTCCTTATTTGGACCATTATTTTGAGTGTTTTGACCAAAATACTGATTTTTTTATTACAAAAAATCTGGGAATCGATTTTGGTCAAAAATGCAATATTTTCAAATGGTTTTTTCTGTATAACTTGGCTAAATATGGTCACACATCAAAATTAATTACCGTTTCTTGCTCCTAGTTACCAATACCAAACATCCCTATCACTCATTGTCCAGAGTGGGAAAATTAATTTTGGTTAATTTTTCGCATTTTTTGTAAGGGGTAGCACCATCAAAATTGCAAAAAATGTAAAAAAAATAAATTCCGAAATTGAACACAATCGATTGGTACCAATACTAAACATCCCTATCACTCATTGTCCGAGTTGGGGAAAATAATTTTTTGGTCAATTTTCGCATTTTTTGCAAGGGGTACCATCATCAAAATTTGCAAAAAATGTAAAAAAAATAAAATTCCTTAATTTGAACACAAATCGATTGGGATTTAAGTAACGAGCTCAACGGGGTATGACATTCCTTATTTGGACCATTATTTTGAGTGTTTTGACCAAAATACTGATTTTTTTTATTACAAAAAATCTGGGAATCGATTTTGTTCAAAAATGCAATATTTTCAAATGGTTTTTTCTGTATAACTTGGCTAAATATGGTCACACATCAAAATTAATTACCGTTTCTTGCTCCTAGTTACCAATACTAAACATCCCTATCACTCATTGTCAGAGTTGGGAAATTAATTTTTTGGTTAATTTTCGCATTTTTTGCAAGGGGTACCATCATCAAAATTTGCAAAAAATGTAAAAAAAAATAAAATTCCTAAATTTGAACACAAATCGATTGGGATTTAAGTAACGAGCTCAACGGGGTATGACATTCCTTATTTGGACCATTATATTGAGTGTTTTGACCAAAATACTGATTTTTTTTATTACAAAAAATCTGGGAATCGATTTTGGTCAAAAATGCAATATTTTCAAATGGTTTTTTCTGTATAACTTGGCTAAATATGGTCACAGATCAAAATTAATTACCGTTTCTTGCTCCTAGTCACCAATACTAAAGATCCCTATCACTCATTGTCCGAGTTGGGAAAAATAATTTTTTGGTTAATTTTCGCATTTTTTGCAAGGGGTACCATCATCAAAATTTGCAAAAAATGTAAAAAAAATAAAATTCATAAATTTGAACACAAATCGATTGGGATTTAAGTAACGAGCTCAACGGGGTATGACATTCCTTATTTGGACCATTATTTTGAGTGTTTTGACCAAAATACTGATTTTTTTTATTACAAAAAATCTGGGAATCGATTTTGGTCAAAAATGCAATATTTTCAAATGGTTTTTTCTGTAAAACTTGGCTGAAAATGGTCACACAGCAAAATTAATTACCGTTTTTTGCTCCTAGTCACCAATACTAAACATCCCTATCACTCATTGTCCGAGTTGGGAAAATAATTTTTTGGTCAATTTTCGCATTTTTTGCAAGGGGTACCATCATCAAAATTTGCAAAAAATGTAAAAAAAATAAAATTCATAAATTTGAACACAAATCGATTGGGATTTAAGTAACGAGCTCAACGGGGTATGACATTCCTTATTTGGACCATTATTTGAGTGTTTTGACCAAAATACTGATTTTTTTTATTACAAAAAATCTGGGAATCGATTTTGGTCAAAAATGCAATATTTTTCAAATGGTTTTTTCTGTATAACTTGGCTAAATATGGTCACACATCAAAATTAATTACCGTTTCTTGCTCCTAGTTACCAATACTAAACATCCCTATCACTCATTGTCAGAGTTGGGAAAATTAATTTTTTTGTTCAATTTTCGCATTTTTTTGCAAGGGGTACCACATCATCAAATTTGCAAAAAAATGTAAAAAATAATAAAAATCATATAAATTGAACACAAATCGATTGGGATTTAAGTAACGAGCTCAACGGGGTATGACATTCCTTATTTGGACCATTATTTTGAGTGTTTTGACCAAAATACTGATTTTTTATTACAAAAAATCTGGGAATCGATTTTGGTCAAAAATGCAATATTTTCAAATGGTTTTTTCTGTATAACTTGGCTAAATATGGTCACACAGCAAAATTAATTACCGTTTTTTGCTCCTAGTTACCAATACTAAACATCCCTATCACTCATTGTCCGAGTTGGGAAATTAATTTTTTGGTTCATTTTCGCATTTTTTGCAAGGGGTACCATCATCAAAATTTGCAAAAAATGTAAAAAAAAATAAAATTCCTAAATTTGAACACAAATCGATTGGGATTTAAGTAACGAGCTCAACGGGGTATGACATTCCTTATTTGGACCATTATTTTGAGTGTTTTGACCAAAATACTGATTTTTTTTATTACAAAAAATCTGGGAATCGATTTTGGTCAAAAATGCAATATTTTCAAATGGTTTTTTCTGTATAAACTTGGCTAAAAATGGTCACACAGCAAAATTAATTACCGTTTTTTGCTCCTAGTACACCAATACTAAACATCCCTATCACTCATTGTCCGAGTTGGAAAAAATAATTTTTTGGTCATTTTCGCATTTTTTGCAAGGGGTACCATCATCAAAATTTGCAAAAAATGTAAAAAAATAAAATTCATAAATTTGAACACAAATCGATTGGGATTTAAGTAACGAGCTCAACGGGGTATGACATTCCTTATTTGGACCATTATTTTGAGTGTTTTGACAAAAATACTGATTTTTTTATTACAAAAAATCTGGGAATCGATTTTGGTCAAAAATGCAATATTTTCAAATGGTTTTTTCTGTATAACTTGGCTAAAAATGGTCACACAGCAAAATTAATTACCGTTTTTTGCTCCTAGTCACCAATAATAAACATCCCTATCACTCATTGTCCGAGTTGGGAAATAATTTTTTGGTCCATTTTCGCATTTTTTGCAAGGGGTACCATCATCAAAATTTGCAAAAAATGTAAAAAAATAAAATTCCTAAATTTGAACACAAATCGATTGGGATTTAAGTAACGAGCTCAACGGGGTATGACATTCCTTATTTGGACCATTATTTTGAGTGTTTTGACCAAAATACTGATTTTTTTTATTACAAAAATCTGGGAATCGATTTTGGTCAAAAATGCAATATTTTCAAATGGTTTTTTCTGTATAACTTGGCTAAATATGGTCACACATCAAAATTAATTACCGTTTTTGCTCCTAGTTACCAATACTAAACATCCCTATCACTCATTGTCAGAGTTGGGAAATTAATTTTTTGGTAAATTTTCGCATTTTTTGCAAGGGGTACCATCATCAAAATTTGCAAAAAATGTAAAAAAAATAAAATTCCTAAATTTGAACACAAATCGATTGGATTTAAGTAACGAGCTCAACGGGGTATGACATTCCTTATTTGGACCATTATTTGAGTGTGTTTTGACCAAAATACTGATTTTTTTTATTACACAAAAATCTGGGAATCGATTTTGGTCAAAAATGCAATATTTTCAATGGTTTTTTCTGTAAAACTTGGCTAAAAATGGTCACACAGCAAAATTAATTACCGTTTTTTGCTCCTAGTCACAATAATAAACATCCCTATCACTCATTGTCCGAGTTGGAAAAATAATTTTTTGGTCCATTTTCGCATTTTTGCAAGGGGTACCATCATCAAAATTTGCAAAAAATGTAAAAAAAAAAATTCCTAAATTTGAACACAAATCGATTGGGATTTAAGTAACGAGCTCAACGGGGTATGACATTCCTTATTTGGTAAAACTTGGCTAAAAATGGTCACACAGCAAAATTAATTACCGTTTTTTGCTCCTAGTTACCAATACTAAACATCCCTATCACTCATTGTCCGAGTTGAGAAAAATAATTTTTTGGTCAATTTTCGCATTTTTTGCAAGGGGTACCATCATCAAAATTTGCAAAAAATGTAAAAAAAATAAAATTCATAAATTTGAACACAAATCGATTGGGATTTAAGTAACGAGCTCAACGGGGTATGTCATTCCTTATTTGGACCATTATTTTGAGTGTTTTGACCAAAATACTGATTTTTTTATTACAAAAAATCTGGGAATCGATTTTGGTCAAAAATGCAATATTTTCAAATGGTTTTTTCTGTAAAACTTGGCTAAAAATGGTCACACAGCAAAATTAATTACCGTTTCTTGCTCCTAGTTACCAATAATAAACATCCCTATCACTCATTGTCCGAGTTGGGAAAAATAATTTTTTGGTCAATTTTCGCATTTTTTGCAAGGGGTACCATCATCAAAATTTGCAAAAAATGTAAAAAAAATAAAATTCCTAAATTTGAACACAAATCGATTGGGATTTAAGTAACGAGCTCAACGGGGTATGACATTCCTTATTTGGACCATTATTTTGAGTACAAAAAATCTGGGAATCGATTTTGGTCAAAAATGCAATATTTTCAAATGGTTTTTTCTGTATAACTTGGCTAAAATGGTCACACAGCAAAATTAATTACCGTTTTTTGCTCCTAGTTACCAATACTAAACATCCCTATCACTCATTGTCCGAGTTGGGAAATTAATTTTTTGGTCAATTTTCGCATTTTTTTAAGGGGTACCACCATCAAAATTTGCAAAAAATGTAAAAAAAAAAATTCCTAAATTTGAACACAAATCGATTGGGATTTAAGTAACGAGCTCAACGGGGTATGACATTCCTTATTTGGACCATTATTTTGAGTGTTTTGACCAAAATACTGATTTTTTTTTATTACAAAAAATCTGGGAATCGATTTTGGTCAAAAATGCAATATTTTCAAATGGTTTTTTCTGTATAACTTGGCTAAATATGGTCACACAGCAAAATAATTACCGTTTTTTGCTCCTAGTTACCAATACTAAACATCCCTATCACTCATTGTCCGAGTTGGGAAAATAATTTTTTGGTCAATTTTCGCATTTTTTGCAAGGGGTACCATCATCAAAATTTGCAAAAAATGTAAAAAAAAATAAAATTCATAAATTTGAACACAAATCGATTGGGATTTAAGTAACGAGCTCAACGGGGTATGACATTCCTTATTTGGACCATTATTTTGAGTGTTTTGACCAAAATACTGATTTTTTTATTACAAAAAATCTGGGAATCGATTTTGGTCAAAAATGCAATATTTTCAAATGGTTTTTTCTGTATAACTTGGCTAAAATGGTCACACAGAACAAATAATTACCGTTTTTTGCTCCTAGTTACCATATACTAAACATCCCTATCACTCATTGTCCGAGTTGGGAAAAATAATTTTTTGGTCCATTTTCGCATTTTTTTGCAAGGGGTACCATCATCAAAATTTGCAAAAAATGTAAAAAAAATAAATTCCTAAATTTGAACACAAATCGATTGGGATTTAAGTAACGAGCTCAACGGGGTATGACATTCCTTATTTGGACCATTATTTTGAGTGTTTTGACCAAAATACTGATTTTTTTTATTACAAAAAATCTGGGAATCGATTTTGGTCAAAATGCAATATTTTCAAATGGTTTTTTCTGTATAACTTGGCTAAATATGGTCACACAGCAAAATTAATTACCGTTTTTTGCTCCTAGTTACCAATACTAAACATCCCTATCACTCATTGTCCGAGTTGGGAAAAATAATTTTTTGGTCAATTTTCGCATTTTTTGCAAGGGGTACCATCATCAAAATTTGCAAAAAATGTAAAAAAAAATAAAATTCCTTAATTTGAACACAAATCGATTGGGATTTAAGTAACGAGCTCAACGGGGTATGACATTCCTTATTTGGACCATTATTTTGAGTGTTTTGACCAAAATACTGATTTTTTTTTACAAAAAATCTGGGAATCGATTTTGGTCAAAAATGCAATATTTTCAAATGGTTTTTTTCTGTATAACTTGGCTAAATATGGTCACACAGCAAAATTAATTACCGTTTTTTGCTCCTAGTCACCAATACTAAACATCCCTATCACTCATTGTCCGAGTTGGGAAAAATAATTTTTTGGTCCATTTTCGCATTTTTTGCAAGGGGTACCATCATCAAAATTTGCAAAAAATGTAAAAAAAATAAAATTCCTAAATTTGAACACAAATCGATTGGGATTTAAGTAACGAGCTCAACGGGGTATGACATTCCTTATTTGGACCATTATTTTGAGTGTTTTGACCAAAATACTGATTTTTTTTATTACAAAAAATCTGGGAATCGATTTTGGTCAAAAATGCAATATTTTCAAATGGTTTTTTCTGTATAACTTGGCTAAATATGGTCACACATCAAAATTAATTACCGTTTCTTTGCTCCTAGTTACCAATACTAAACATCCCTATCACTCATTGTCCGAGTTGGGAAAAATAATTTTTTGGTCAATTTTCGCATTTTTTGCAAGGGGTACCATCATCAAAATTTGCAAAAAATGTAAAAAAAATAAAATTCATAATTTGAACACAAATCGATTGGGATTTAAGTAACGAGCTCAACGGGGTATGACATTCCTTATTTGGACCATTATATTGAGTGTTTTGACCAAAATACTGATTTTTTTTATTACAAAAAATCTGGGAATCGATTTTGGTCAAAAATGCAATATTTTCAAATGGTTTTTTCTGTATAACTTGGCTAAATATGGTCACACATCAAAATTAATTACCGTTTCTTGCTCCTAGTTACCAATACTAAACATCCCTATCACTCATTGTCCGAGTTGGGAAAAATAATTTTTTTGGTCCATTTTCGCATTTTTTGCAAGGGGTACCATCATCAAAATTTGCAAAAAATGTAAAAAAAATAAAATTCATAAATTTGAACACAAATCGATTGGGATTTAAGTAACGAGCTCAACGGGGTATGACATTCCTTATTTGGACCATTATTTTGAGTGTTTTGACCAAAATACTGATTTTTTTTATTACAAAAAATCTGGGAATCGATTTTGGTCAAAAATGCAATATTTTCAAATGGTTTTTTCTGTAAAACTTGGCTAAAAATGGTCACACAGCAAAATTAATTACCGTTTTTTGCTCCTAGTTACCAATACTAAACATCCCTATCACTCATTGTCCGAGTTGGGAAAAATAATTTTTTGGTCCATTTTCGCATTTTTTGCAAGGGGTACCATCATCAAAATTTGCAAAAAATGTAAAAAAAATAAAATTCATAAATTTGAACACAAATCGATTGGGATTTAAGTAACGAGCTCAACGGGGTATGACATTCCTTATTTGGACCATTATTTTGAGTGTTTTGACCAAAATACTGATTTTTTTTATTACAAAAAATCTGGGAATCGATTTTGGTCAAAAATGCAATATTTTCAAATGGTTTTTTCTGTATAACTTGGCTAAATATGGTCACACATCAAAATTAATTACCGTTTCTTGCTCCTAGTTACCAATACTAAACATCCCTATCACTCATTGTCCGAGTTGGGAAAAATAATTTTTTGGTCCATTTTCGCATTTTTTGCAAGGGGTACCATCATCAAAATTTGCAAAAAATGTAAAAAAAATAAAATTCATAAATTTGAACACAAATCGATTGGGATTTAAGTAACGAGCTCAACGGGGTATGACATTCCTTATTTGGACCATTATTTTGAGTGTTTTGACCAAAATACTGATTTTTTTTATTACAAAAAATCTGGGAATCGATTTTGGTCAAAAATGCAATATTTTCAAATGGTTTTTTCTGTAAACTTGGCTAAAAATGGTCACACAGCAAAATTAATTACCGTTTTTTGCTCCTAGTCACCAATAATAAACATCCCTATCACTCATTGTCCGAGTTGGGAAAAATAATTTTTTGGTCCATTTTCGCATTTTTTGCAAGGGGTACCATCATCAAAATTTGCAAAAAATGTAAAAAAAATAAAATTCATAAATTTGAACACAAATCGATTGGGATTTAAGTAACGAGCTCAACGGGGTATGACATTCCTTATTTGGACCATTATTTTGAGTGTTTTGACCAAAATACTGATTTTTTTTATTACAAAAAATCTGGGAATCGATTTTGGTCAAAAATGCAATATTTTCAAATGGTTTTTTCTGTATAACTTGGCTAAATATGGTCACACATCAAAATTAATTACCGTTTCTTGCTCCTAGTTACCAATACTAAACATCCCTATCACTCATTGTCCGAGTTGGGAAAAATAATTTTTTTGGTCAATTTTCGCATTTTTTGCAAGGGGTACCATCATCAAAATTTGCAAAAAATGTAAAAAAAATAAAATTCATAAATTTGAACACAAATCGATTGGGATTTAAGTAACGAGCTCAACGGGGTATGACATTCCTTATTTGGACCATTATTTTGAGTGTTTTGACCAAAATACTGATTTTTTTTATTACAAAAAATCTGGGAATCGATTTTGGTCAAAAATGCAATATTTTCAAATGGTTTTTTCTGTAAAACTTGGCTAAAAATGGTCACACAGCAAAATTAATTACCGTTTTTTGCTCCTAGTCACCAATACTAAACATCCCTATCACTCATTGTCCGAGTTGGGAAAAATAATTTTTTGGTCCATTTTCGCATTTTTTGCAAGGGGTACCATCATCAAAATTTGCAAAAAATGTAAAAAAAATAAAATTCATAAATTTGAACACAAATCGATTGGGATTTAAGTAACGAGCTCAACGGGGTATGACATTCCTTATTTGGACCATTATTTTGAGTGTTTTGACCAAAATACTGATTTTTTTTATTACAAAAAATCTGGGAATCGATTTTGGTCAAAAATGCAATATTTTCAAATGGTTTTTTCTGTATAACTTGGCTAAATATGGTCACACATCAAAATTAATTACCGTTTCTTGCTCCTAGTTACCAATACTAAACATCCCTATCACTCATTGTCCGAGTTGGGAAATAATTTTTTGGTCAATTTTCGCATTTTTTGCAAGGGGTACCATCATCAAAATTTGCAAAAAATGTAAAAAAAATAAAATTCCTAAATTTGAACACAAATCGATTGGGATTTAAGTAACGAGCTCAACGGGGTATGACATTCCTTATTTGGACCATTATTTTGAGTGTTTTGACCAAAATACTGATTTTTTTTATTACAAAAAATCTGGGAATCGATTTTGGTCAAAAATGCAATATTTTCAAATGGTTTTTTCTGTATAACTTGGCTAAATATGGTCACACAGCAAAATTAATTACCGTTTCTTGCTCCTAGTTACCAATACTAAACATCCCTATCACTCATTGTCCGAGTTGGGAAAAATAATTTTTTGGTCCATTTTCGCATTTTTTGCAAGGGGTACCATCATCAAAATTTGCAAAAAATGTAAAAAAATAAAATTCCTAAATTTGAACACAAATCGATTGGGATTTAAGTAACGAGCTCAACGGGGTATGACATTCCTTATTTGGACCATTATTTTGAGTGTTTTGACCAAAATACTGATTTTTTTATTACAAAAAATCTGGGAATCGATTTTGGTCAAAAATGCAATATTTTCAAATGGTTTTTTCTGTATAACTTGGCTAAATATGGTCACACATCAAAATTAATTACCGTTTCTTGCTCCTAGTTACCAATACTAAACATCCCTATCACTCATTGTCCGAGTTGGGAAAAATAATTTTTTGGTCATTTTCGCATTTTTTGCAAGGGGTACCATCATCAAAATTTGCAAAAAATGTAAAAAAAATAAAATTCATAAATTTGAACACAAATCGATTGGGATTTAAGTAACGAGCTCAACGGGGTATGACATTCCTTATTTGGACCATTATTTTGAGTGTTTTGACCAAAATACTGATTTTTTTTATTACAAAAAATCTGGGAATCGATTTTGGTCAAAAATGCAATATTTTCAAATGGTTTTTTCTGTAAAACTTGGCTAAAAATGGTCACACAGCAAAATTAATTACCGTTTTTTGCTCCTAGTTACCAATACTAAACATCCCTATCACTCATTGTCCGAGTTGGGAAAAATAATTTTTTGGTCAATTTTCGCATTTTTTGCAAGGGGTACCATCATCAAAATTTGCAAAAAATGTAAAAAAAATAAAATTCCTAATTTGAACACAAATCGATTGGGATTTAAGTAACGAGCTCAACGGGGTATGACATTCCTTATTTGGACCATTATTTTGAGTGTTTTGACCAAAATACTGATTTTTTTTATTACAAAAAATCTGGGAATCGATTTTGGTCAAAAATGCAATATTTTCAAATGGTTTTTTCTGTAAACTTGGCTAAAAATGGTCACACAGCAAAATTAATTACCGTTTCTTGCTCCTAGTTACCAATACTAAACATCCCTATCACTCATTGTCCGAGTTGGGAAAAATAATTTTTTGGTCCATTTTCGCATTTTTTGCAAGGGGTACCATCATCAAAATTTGCAAAAAATGTAAAAAAAATAAAATTCATAAATTTGAACACAAATCGATTGGGATTTAAGTAACGAGCTCAACGGGGTATGACATTCCTTATTTGGACCATTATTTTGAGTGTTTTGACCAAAATACTGATTTTTTTTATTACAAAAAATCTGGGAATCGATTTTGGTCAAAAATGCAATATTTTCAAATGGTTTTTTCTGTATAACTTGGCTAAATATGGTCACACAGCAAAATTAATTACCGTTTCTTGCTCCTAGTTACCAATACTAAACATCCCTATCACTCATTGTCCGAGTTGGGAAAAATAATTTTTTGGTCAATTTTCGCATTTTTTGCAAGGGGTACCATCATCAAAATTTGCAAAAAATGTAAAAAAATAAAATTCCTTAATTTGAACACAAATCGATTGGGATTTAAGTAACGAGCTCAACGGGGTATGTCATTCCTTATTTGGACCATTATTTTGAGTGTTTTGACCAAAATACTGATTTTTTTATTACAAAAAATCTGGGAATCGATTTTGGTCAAAAATGCAATATTTTCAAATGGTTTTTTCTGTAAAACTTGGCTAAAAATGGTCACACAGCAAAATTAATTACCGTTTTTTGCTCCTAGTCACCAATAATAAACATCCCTATCACTCATTGTCCGAGTTGGGAAAAATAATTTTTTGGTCCATTTTCGCATTTTTTGCAAGGGGTACCATCATCAAAATTTGCAAAAAATGTAAAAAAAATAAAATTCATAAATTTGAACACAAATCGATTGGGATTTAAGTAACGAGCTCAACGGGGTATGACATTCCTTATTTGGACCATTATTTTGAGTGTTTTGACCAAAATACTGATTTTTTTTATTACAAAAAATCTGGGAATCGATTTTGGTCAAAAATGCAATATTTTCAAATGGTTTTTTCTGTATAACTTGGCTAAATATGGTCACACATCAAAATTAATTACCGTTTCTTGCTCCTAGTTACCAATACTAAACATCCCTATCACTCATTGTCCGAGTTGGGAAATTAATTTTTTGGTTAATTTTCGCATTTTTTGTAAGGGGTACCACATCAAAATTTGCAAAAAATGTAAAAAAAATAAAATTCATAAATTTGAACACAAATCGATTGGGATTTAAGTAACGAGCTCAACGGGGTATGACATTCCTTATTTGGACCATTATTTTGAGTGTTTTGACCAAAATACTGATTTTTTTTATTACAAAAAATCTGGGAATCGATTTTGGTCAAAAATGCAATATTTTCAAATGGTTTTTTCTGTATAACTTGGCTAAATATGGTCACACATCAAAATTAATTACCGTTTCTTGCTCCTAGTTACCAATAATAAACATCCCTATCACTCATTGTCCGAGTTGGGAAAAATAATTTTTTGGTCCATTTTCGCATTTTTTGCAAGGGGTACCATCATCAAAATTTGCAAAAAATGTAAAAAAAATAAAATTCATAAATTTGAACACAAATCGATTGGGATTTAAGTAACGAGCTCAACGGGGTATGACATTCCTTATTTGGACCATTATTTTGAGTGTTTTGACCAAAATACTGATTTTTTTTATTACAAAAAATCTGGGAATCGATTTTGGTCAAAAATGCAATATTTTCAAATGGTTTTTTCTGTATAACTTGGCTAAATATGGTCACACATCAAAATTAATTACCGTTTCTTGCTCCTAGTTACCAATACTAAACATCCCTATCACTCATTGTCCGAGTTGGGAAAAATAATTTTTTGGTCAATTTTCGCATTTTTTGCAAGGGGTACCATCATCAAAATTTGCAAAAAATGTAAAAAAAATAAAATTCCTAAATTTGAACACAAATCGATTGGGATTTAAGTAACGAGCTCAACGGGGTATGACATTCCTTATTTGGACCATTATTTTGAGTGTTTTGACCAAAATACTGATTTTTTTTATTACAAAAAATCTGGGAATCGATTTTGGTCAAAAATGCAATATTTTCAAATGGTTTTTTCTGTAAAACTTGGCTAAAAATGGTCACACAGCAAAATTAATTACCGTTTTTTGCTCCTAGTCACCAATAATAAACATCCCTATCACTCATTGTCCGAGTTGGGAAAATAATTTTTTGGTCCATTTTCGCATTTTTTGCAAGGGGTACCATCATCAAAATTTGCAAAAAATGTAAAAAAAATAAAATTCATAAATTTGAACACAAATCGATTGGGATTTAAGTAACGAGCTCAACGGGGTATGACATTCCTTATTTGGACCATTATTTTGAGTGTTTTGACCAAAATACTGATTTTTTTTATTACAAAAAATCTGGGAATCGATTTTGGTCAAAAATGCAATATTTTCAAATGGTTTTTTCTGTATAACTTGGCTAAATATGGTCACACATCAAAATTAATTACCGTTTCTTGCTCCTAGTTACCAATAATAAACATCCCTATCACTCATTGTCCGAGTTGGGAAAAATAATTTTTTGGTCCATTTTCGCATTTTTTCATCAAAATTTGCAAAAAATGTAAAAAAAATAAAATTCATAAATTTGAACACAAATCGATTGGGATTTAAGTAACGAGCTCAACGGGGTATGACATTCCTTATTTGGACCATTATTTTGAGTGTTTTGACCAAAATACTGATTTTTTTTATTACAAAAAATCTGGGAATCGATTTTGGTCAAAAATGCAATATTTTCAAATGGTTTTTTCTGTAAACTTGGCTAAAAATGGTCACACATCAAAATTAATTACCGTTTTTTGCTCCTAGTTACCAATACTAAACATCCCTATCACTCATTGTCCGAGTTGGGAAAAATAATTTTTTGGTCCATTTTCGCATTTTTTGCAAGGGGTACCATCATCAAAATTTGCAAAAAATGTAAAAAAAATAAAATTCATAAATTTGAACACAAATCGATTGGGATTTAAGTAACGAGCTCAACGGGGTATGACATTCCTTATTTGGACCATTATTTTGAGTGTTTTGACCAAAATACTGATTTTTTTTATTACAAAAAATCTGGGAATCGATTTTGGTCAAAAATGCAATATTTTCAAATGGTTTTTTCTGTATAACTTGGCTAAATATGGTCACACATCAAAATTAATTACCGTTTCTTGCTCCTAGTTACCAATACTAAACATCCCTATCACTCATTGTCCGAGTTGGGAAATTAATTTTTTGGTTAATTTTCGCATTTTTTGCAAGGGGTACCATCATCAAAATTTGCAAAAAATGTAAAAAAATAAAATTCATAAATTTGAACACAAATCGATTGGGATTTAAGTAACGAGCTCAACGGGGTATGACATTCCTTATTGGACCATTATTTTGAGTGTTTTGACCAAAATACTGATTTTTTTTATTACAAAAAATCTGGGAATCGATTTTGGTCAAAAATGCAATATTTTCAAATGGTTTTTTCTGTAAAACTTGGCTAAAAATGGTCACACAGCAAAATTAATTACCGTTTTTTGCTCCTAGTCACCAATACTAAACATCCCTATCACTCATTGTCCGAGTTGGGAAAAATAATTTTTTGGTCCATTTTCGCATTTTTTGCAAGGGGTACCATCATCAAAATTTGCAAAAAATGTAAAAAAAATAAAATTCATAAATTTGAACACAAATCGATTGGGATTTAAGTAACGAGCTCAACGGGGTATGACATTCCTTATTTGGACCATTATTTTGAGTGTTTTGACCAAAATACTGATTTTTTTTATTACAAAAAATCTGGGAATCGATTTTGGTCAAAAATGCAATATTTTCAAATGGTTTTTTCTGTATAACTTGGCTAAATATGGTCACACATCAAAATTAATTACCGTTTCTTGCTCCTAGTTACCAATACTAAACATCCCTATCACTCATTGTCCGAGTTGGGAAAATTAATTTTTTGGTTAATTTTCGCATTTTTTGTACCACCATCAAAATTTGCAAAAAATGTAAAAAAAAAAAATTCATAAATTTGAACACAAATCGATTGGGATTTAAGTAACGAGCTCAACGGGGTATGACATTCCTTATTTGGACCATTATTTTGAGTGTTTTGACCAAAATACTGATTTTTTTTATTACAAAAAATCTGGGAATCGATTTTGGTCAAAAATGCAATATTTTCAAATGGTTTTTTCTGTATAACTTGGCTAAAAATGGTCACACAGCAAAATTAATTACCGTTTTTTGCTCCTAGTTACCAATACTAAACATCCCTATCACTCATTGTCCGAGTTGGGAAAAATAATTTTTTGGTCAATTTTCGCATTTTTTGCAAGGGGTACCATCATCAAAATTTGCAAAAAATGTAAAAAAAATAAAATTCCTTAATTTGAACACAAATCGATTGGGATTTAAGTAACGAGCTCAACGGGGTATGACATTCCTTATTTGGACCATTATTTTGAGTGTTTTGACCAAAATACTGATTTTTTTTATTACAAAAAATCTGGGAATCGATTTTGGTCAAAAATGCAATATTTTCAAATGGTTTTTTCTGTAAAACTTGGCTAAAAATGGTCACACAGCAAAATTAATTACCGTTTTTTGCTCCTAGTCACCAATAATAAACATCCCTATCACTCATTGTCCGAGTTGGGAAAAATAATTTTTTGGTCCATTTTCGCATTTTTTGCAAGGGGTACCATCATCAAAATTTGCAAAAAATGTAAAAAAAATAAAATTCATAAATTTGAACACAAATCGATTGGGATTTAAGTAACGAGCTCAACGGGGTATGACATTCCTTATTTGGACCATTATTTTGAGTGTTTTGACCAAAATACTGATTTTTTTTATTACAAAAAATCTGGGAATCGATTTTGGTCAAAAATGCAATATTTTCAAATGGTTTTTTCTGTATAACTTGGCTAAATATGGTCACACATCAAAATTAATTACCGTTTCTTGCTCCTAGTTACCAATAATAAACATCCCTATCACTCATTGTCCGAGTTGGGAAAAATAATTTTTTGGTCCATTTTCGCATTTTTTGCAAGGGGTACCATCATCAAAATTTGCAAAAAATGTAAAAAAAATAAAATTCATAAATTTGAACACAAATCGATTGGGATTTAAGTAACGAGCTCAACGGGGTATGACATTCCTTATTTGGACCATTATTTTGAGTGTTTTGACCAAAATACTGATTTTTTTTATTACAAAAAATCTGGGAATCGATTTTGGTCAAAAATGCAATATTTTCAAATGGTTTTTTCTGTATAACTTGGCTAAATATGGTCACACATCAAAATTAATTACCGTTTCTTGCTCCTAGTTACCAATACTAAACATCCCTATCACTCATTGTCCGAGTTGGGAAAAATAATTTTTTGGTCCATTTTCGCATTTTTTGCAAGGGGTACCATCATCAAAATTTGCAAAAAATGTAAAAAAAATAAAATTCATAAATTTGAACACAAATCGATTGGGATTTAAGTAACGAGCTCAACGGGGTATGACATTCCTTATTTGGACCATTATTTTGAGTGTTTTGACCAAAATACTGATTTTTTTTATTACAAAAAATCTGGGAATCGATTTTGGTCAAAAATGCAATATTTTCAAATGGTTTTTTCTGTAAAACTTGGCTAAAAATGGTCACACAGCAAAATTAATTACCGTTTTTTGCTCCTAGTCACCAATACTAAACATCCCTATCACTCATTGTCCGAGTTGGGAAAAATAATTTTTTGGTCCATTTTCGCATTTTTTGCAAGGGGTACCATCATCAAAATTTGCAAAAAATGTAAAAAAAATAAAATTCATAAATTTGAACACAAATCGATTGGGATTTAAGTAACGAGCTCAACGGGGTATGACATTCCTTATTTGGACCATTATTTTGAGTGTTTTGACCAAAATACTGATTTTTTTTATTACAAAAAATCTGGGAATCGATTTTGGTCAAAAATGCAATATTTTCAAATGGTTTTTTCTGTAAAACTTGGCTAAAAATGGTCACACAGCAAAATTAATTACCGTTTTTTGCTCCTAGTCACCAATAATAAACATCCCTATCACTCATTGTCCGAGTTGGGAAAAATAATTTTTTGGTCCATTTTCGCATTTTTTGCAAGGGGTACCATCATCAAAATTTGCAAAAAATGTAAAAAAAATAAAATTCCTAAATTTGAACACAAATCGATTGGGATTTAAGTAACGAGCTCAACGGGGTATGACATTCCTTATTTGGACCATTATTTTGAGTGTTTTGACCAAAATACTGATTTTTTTTATTACAAAAAATCTGGGAATCGATTTTGGTCAAAAATGCAATATTTTCAAATGGTTTTTTCTGTATAACTTGGCTAAATATGGTCACACATCAAAATTAATTACCGTTTCTTGCTCCTAGTTACCAATAATAAACATCCCTATCACTCATTGTCAGAGTTGGGAAATTAATTTTTTGGTTAATTTTCGCATTTTTTGTAAGGGGTACTACCATCAAAATTTGCAAAAAATGTAAAAAAAATAAAATTCCTAAATTTGAACACAAATCGATTGGGATTTAAGTAACGAGCTCAACGGGGTATGACATTCCTTATTTGGACCATTATTTTGAGTGTTTTGACCAAAATACTGATTTTTTTTATTACAAAAAATCTGGGAATCGATTTTGGTCAAAAATGCAATATTTTCAAATGGTTTTTCTGTATAACTTGGCTAAATATGGTCACACATCAAAATTAATTACCGTTTCTTGCTCCTAGTTACCAATACTAAACATCCCTATCACTCATTGTCCGAGTTGGGAAAAATAATTTTTTGGTCCATTTTCGCATTTTTTGCAAGGGGTACCATCATCAAAATTTGCAAAAAATGTAAAAAAAATAAAATTCATAAACTTGAACACAAATCGATTGGGATTTAAGTAACGAGCTCAACGGGGTATGACATTCCTTATTTGGACCATTATTTTGAGTGTTTTGACCAAAATACTGATTTTTTTTATTACAAAAAATCTGGGAATCGATTTTGGTCAAAAATGCAATATTTTCAAATGGTTTTTTCTGTAAAACTTGGCTAAAAATGGTCACACAGCAAAATAATTACCGTTTTTTGCTCCTAGTCACCAATAATAAACATCCCTATCACTCATTGTCCGAGTTGGGAAAAATAATTTTTTGGTCCATTTTCGCATTTTTTGCAAGGGGTACCATCATCAAAATTTGCAAAAAATGTAAAAAAAATAAAATTCATAAATTTGAACACAAATCGATTGGGTTTTAAGTAACGAGCTCAACGGGGTATGACATTCCTTATTTGGACCATTATTTTGAGTGTTTTGACCAAAATACTGATTTTTTTTATTACAAAAAATCTGGGAATCGATTTTGGTCAAAAATGCAATATTTTCAAATGGTTTTTTCTGTATAACTTGGCTAAATATGGTCACACATCAAAATTAATTACCGTTTCTTGCTCCTAGTTACCAATACTAAACATCCCTATCACTCATTGTCCGAGTTGAGAAAAATAATTTTTTGGTCAATTTTCGCATTTTTTGCAAGGGGTACCATCATCAAAATTTGCAAAAAATGTAAAAAAAATAAAATTCCTTAATTTGAACACAAATCGATTGGGATTTAAGTAACGAGCTCAACGGGGTATGACATTCCTTATGTGGACCATTATATTGAGTGTTTTGACCAAAATACTGATTTTTTTATTACAAAAAATCTGGGAATCGATTTTGGTCAAAAATGCAATATTTTCAAATGGTTTTTTCTGTATAACTTGGCTAAATATGGTCACACAGCAAAATTAATTACCGTTTTTTGCTCCTAGTCACCAATAATAAACATCCCTATCACTCATTGTCCGAGTTGGGAAAAATAATTTTTTGGTCCATTTTCGCATTTTTTGCAAGGGGTACCATCATCAAAATTTGCAAAAAATGTAAAAAAAATAAAATTCCTAAATTTGAACACAAATCGATTGGGATTTAAGTAACGAGCTCAACGGGGTATGACATTCCTTATTTGGACCATTATTTTGAGTGTTTTGACCAAAATACTGATTTTTTTTATTACAAAAAATCTGGGAATCGATTTTGGTCAAAAATGCAATATTTTCAAATGGTTTTTTCTGTATAACTTGGCTAAATATGGTCACACATCAAAATTAATTACCGTTTCTTGCTCCTAGTTACCAATACTAAACATCCCTATCACTCATTGTCCGAGTTGAGAAAAATAATTTTTTGGTCAATTTTCGCATTTTTTGCAAGGGGTACCATCATCAAAATTTGCAAAAAATGTAAAAAAAATAAAATTCCTTAATTTGAACACAAATCGATTGGGATTTAAGTAACGAGCTCAACGGGGTATGACATTCCTTATGTGGACCATTATATTGAGTGTTTTGACCAAAATACTGATTTTTTTATTACAAAAAATCTGGGAATCGATTTTGGTCAAAAATGCAATATTTTCAAATGGTTTTTTCTGTATAACTTGGCTAAATATGGTCACACATCAAAATTAATTACCGTTTCTTGCTCCTAGTTACCAATACTAAACATCCCTATCACTCATTGTCCGAGTTGGGAAAAATAATTTTTTGGCCCATTTTCGCATTTTTTGCAAGGGGTACCATCATCAAAATTTGCAAAAAATGTAAAAAAAATAAAATTCATAAATTTGAACACAAATCGATTGGGATTTAAGTAACGAGCTCAACGGGGTATGACATTCCTTATTTGGACCATTATTTTGAGTGTTTTGACCAAAATACTGATTTTTTTTATTACAAAAAATCTGGGAATCGATTTTGGTCAAAAATGCAATATTTTCAAATGGTTTTTTCTGTAAAACTTGGCTAAAAATGGTCACACAGCAAAATTAATTACCGTTTTTTGCTCCTAGTCACCAATAATAAACATCCCTATCACTCATTGTCCGAGTTGGGAAAAATAATTTTTTGGTCCATTTTCGCATTTTTTGCAAGGGGTACCATCATCAAAATTTGCAAAAAATGTAAAAAAAATAAAATTCATAAATTTGAACACAAATCGATTGGGATTTAAGTAACGAGCTCAACGGGGTATGACATTCCTTATTTGGACCATTATTTTGAGTGTTTTGACCAAAATACTGATTTTTTTTATTACAAAAAATCTGGGAATCGATTTTGGTCAAAAATGCAATATTTTCAAATGGTTTTTTCTGTATAACTTGGCTAAATATGGTCACACATCAAAATTAATTACCGTTTCTTGCTCCTAGTTACCAATACTAAACATCCCTATCACTCATTGTCCGAGTTGGGAAAAATAATTTTTTGGTCCATTTTCGCATTTTTTGCAAGGGGTACCATCATCAAAATTTGCAAAAAATGTAAAAAAAATAAAATTCATAAATTTGAACACAAATCGATTGGGATTTAAGTAACGAGCTCAACGGGGTATGACATTCCTTATTTGGACCATTATTTTGAGTGTTTTGACCAAAATACTGATTTTTTTTATTACAAAAAATCTGGGAATCGATTTTGGTCAAAAATGCAATATTTTCAAATGGTTTTTTCTGTAAAACTTGGCTAAAAATGGTCACACAGCAAAATTAATTACCGTTTTTTGCTCCTAGTCACCAATAATAAACATCCCTATCACTCATTGTCCGAGTTGGGAAAAATAATTTTTTGGTCCATTTTCGCATTTTTTGCAAGGGGTACCATCATCAAAATTTGCAAAAAATGTAAAAAAAATAAAATTCATAAATTTGAACACAAATCGATTGGGATTTAAGTAACGAGCTCAACGGGGTATGACATTCCTTATTTGGACCATTATTTTGAGTGTTTTGACCAAAATACTGATTTTTTTTATTACAAAAAATCTGGGAATCGATTTTGGTCAAAAATGCAATATTTTCAAATGGTTTTTTCTGTATAACTTGGCTAAATATGGTCACACATCAAAATTAATTACCGTTTCTTGCTCCTAGTTACCAATACTAAACATCCCTATCACTCATTGTCCGAGTTGGGAAAAATAATTTTTTGGTCCATTTTCGCATTTTTTGCAAGGGGTACCATCATCAAAATTTGCAAAAAATGTAAAAAAAATAAAATTCATAAATTTGAACACAAATCGATTGGGATTTAAGTAACGAGCTCAACGGGGTATGACATTCCTTATTTGGACCATTATTTTGAGTGTTTTGACCAAAATACTGATTTTTTTTATTACAAAAAATCTGGGAATCGATTTTGGTCAAAAATGCAATATTTTCAAATGGTTTTTTCTGTAAAACTTGGCTAAAAATGGTCACACAGCAAAATTAATTACCGTTTTTTGCTCCTAGTCACCAATAATAAACATCCCTATCACTCATTGTCCGAGTTGGGAAAAATAATTTTTTGGTCCATTTTCGCATTTTTTGCAAGGGGTACCATCATCAAAATTTGCAAAAAATGTAAAAAAAATAAAATTCATAAATTTGAACACAAATCGATTGGGATTTAAGTAACGAGCTCAACGGGGTATGACATTCCTTATTTGGACCATTATTTTGAGTGTTTTGACCAAAATACTGATTTTTTTTATTACAAAAAATCTGGGAATCGATTTTGGTCAAAAACGCAATATTTTCAAATGGTTTTTTTTTTATAACTTGGCTAAATATGGTCACACATCAAAATTAATTACCGTTTCTTGCTCCTAGTTACCAATACTAAACATCCCTATCACTCATTGTCAGAGTTGGGAAATTAATTTTTTGGTTAATTTTCGCATTTTTTGTAAGGGGTACCACCATCAAAATTTGCAAAAAATGTAAAAAAAATAAAATTCCTAAATTTGAACACAAATCGATTGGGATTTAAGTAACGAGCTCAACGGGGTATGACATTCCTTATTTGGACCATTATTTTGAGTGTTTTGACCAAAATACTGATTTTTTTTATTACAAAAAATCTGGGAATCGATTTTGGTCAAAAATGCAATATTTTCAAATGGTTTTTTCTGTATAACTTGGCTAAATATGGTCACACATCAAAATTAATTACCGTTTCTTGCTCCTAGTTACCAATAATAAACATCCCTATCACTCATTGTCCGAGTTGGGAAAAATAATTTTTTGGTCCATTTTCGCATTTTTTGCAAGGGGTACCATCATCAAAATTTGCAAAAAATGTAAAAAAAATAAAATTCCTTAATTTGAACACAAATCGATTGGGATTTAAGTAACGAGCTCAACGGGGTATGACATTCCTTATTTGGACCATTATTTTGAGTGTTTTGACCAAAATACTGATTTTTTTTATTACAAAAAATCTGGGAATCGATTTTGGTCAAAAATGCAATATTTTCAAATGGTTTTTTCTGTATAACTTGGCTAAATATGGTCACACATCAAAATTAATTACCGTTTCTTGCTCCTAGTTACCAATACTAAACATCCCTATCACTCATTGTCCGAGTTGGGAAAAATAATTTTTTGGTCCATTTTCGCATTTTTTGCAAGGGGTACCATCATCAAAATTTGCAAAAAATGTAAAAAAAATAAAATTCATAAATTTGAACACAAATCGATTGGGATTTAAGTAACGAGCTCAACGGGGTATGACATTCCTTATTTGGACCATTATTTTGAGTGTTTTGACCAAAATACTGATTTTTTTTATTACAAAAAATCTGGGAATCGATTTTGGTCAAAAATGCAATATTTTCAAATGGTTTTTTCTGTAAAACTTGGCTAAAAATGGTCACACAGCAAAATTAATTACCGTTTTTTGCTCCTAGTCACCAATAATAAACATCCCTATCACTCATTGTCCGAGTTGGGAAAAATAATTTTTTGGTCAATTTTCGCATTTTTTGCAAGGGGTACCATCATCAAAATTTGCAAAAAATGTAAAAAAAATAAAATTCCTTAATTTGAACACAAATCGATTGGGATTTAAGTAACGAGCTCAACGGGGTATGACATTCCTTATTTGGACCATTATATTGAGTGTTTTGACCAAAATACTGATTTTTTTTATTACAAAAAATCTGGGAATCGATTTTGGTCAAAAATGCAATATTTTCAAATGGTTTTTTCTGTATAACTTGGCTAAATATGGTCACACATCAAAATTAATTACCGTTTCTTGCTCCTAGTTACCAATACTAAACATCCCTATCACTCATTGTCCGAGTTGGGAAAAATAATTTTTTGGTCCATTTTCGCATTTTTTGCAAGGGGTACCATCATCAAAATTTGCAAAAAATGTAAAAAAAATAAAATTCATAAATTTGAACACAAATCGATTGGGATTTAAGTAACGAGCTCAACGGGGTATGACATTCCTTATTTGGACCATTATTTTGAGTGTTTTGACCAAAATACTGATTTTTTTTATTACAAAAAATCTGGGAATCGATTTTGGTCAAAAATGCAATATTTTCAAATGGTTTTTTCTGTAAAACTTGGCTAAAAATGGTCACACAGCAAAATTAATTACCGTTTCTTGCTCCTAGTTACCAATAATAAACATCCCTATCACTCATTGTCCGAGTTGGGAAAAATAATTTTTTGGTCCATTTTCGCATTTTTTGCAAGGGGTACCATCATCAAAATTTGCAAAAAATGTAAAAAAAATAAAATTCATAAATTTGAACACAAATCGATTGGGATTTAAGTAACGAGCTCAACGGGGTATGACATTCCTTATTTGGACCATTATTTTGAGTGTTTTGACCAAAATACTGATTTTTTTTATTACAAAAAATCTGGGAATCGATTTTGGTCAAAAATGCAATATTTTCAAATGGTTTTTTCTGTATAACTTGGCTAAATATGGTCACACATCAAAATTAATTACCGTTTCTTGCTCCTAGTTACCAATACTAAACATCCCTATCACTCATTGTCCGAGTTGAGAAAAATAATTTTTTGGTCAATTTTCGCATTTTTTGCAAGGGGTACCATCATCAAAATTTGCAAAAAATGTAAAAAAAATAAAATTCCTTAATTTGAACACAAATCGATTGGGATTTAAGTAACGAGCTCAACGGGGTATGACATTCCTTATTTGGACCATTATTTTGAGTGTTTTGACCAAAATACTGATTTTTTTTATTACAAAAAATCTGGGAATCGATTTTGGTCAAAAATGCAATATTTTCAAATGGTTTTTTCTGTAAAACTTGGCTAAAAATGGTCACACAGCAAAATTAATTACCGTTTTTTGCTCCTAGTCACCAATAATAAACATCCCTATCACTCATTGTCCGAGTTGGGAAAAATAATTTTTTGGTCCATTTTCGCATTTTTTGCAAGGGGTACCATCATCAAAATTTGCAAAAAATGTAAAAAAAATAAAATTCATAAATTTGAACACAAATCGATTGGGATTTAAGTAACGAGCTCAACGGGGTATGACATTCCTTATTTGGACCATTATTTTGAGTGTTTTGACCAAAATACTGATTTTTTTTATTACAAAAAATCTGGGAATCGATTTTGGTCAAAAATGCAATATTTTCAAATGGTTTTTTCTGTATAACTTGGCTAAATATGGTCACACATCAAAATTAATTACCGTTTCTTGCTCCTAGTTACCAATACTAAACATCCCTATCACTCATTGTCAGAGTTGGGAAATTAATTTTTTGGTTAATTTTCGCATTTTTTGTAAGGGGTACCACCATCAAAATTTTCAAAAAATGTAAAAAAAATAAAATTCATAAATTTGAACACAAATCGATTGGGATTTAAGTAACGAGCTCAACGGGGTATGACATTCCTTATTTGGACCATTATTTTGAGTGTTTTGACCAAAATACTGATTTTTTTTATTACAAAAAATCTGGGAATCGATTTTGGTCAAAAATGCAACATTTTCAAATGGTTTTTTCTGTATAACTTGGCTAAATATGGTCACACATCAAAATTAATTACCGTTTCTTGCTCCTAGTTACCAATAATAAACATCCCTATCACTCATTGTCCGAGTTGGGAAAAATAATTTTTTGGTCCATTTTCGCATTTTTTGCAAGGGGTACCATCATCAAAATTTGCAAAAAATGTAAAAAAAATAAAATTCATAAATTTGAACACAAATCGATTGGGATTTAAGTAACGAGCTCAACGGGGTATGACATTCCTTATTTGGACCATTATTTTGAGTGTTTTGACCAAAATACTGATTTTTTTTATTACAAAAAATCTGGGAATCGATTTTGGTCAAAAATGCAATATTTTCAAATGGTTTTTTCTGTATAACTTGGCTAAATATGGTCACACATCAAAATTAATTACCGTTTCTTGCTCTAGTTACCAATACTAAACATCCCTATCACTCATTGTCCGAGTTGGGAAAAATAATTTTTTGGTCAATTTTCGCATTTTTTGCAAGGGGTACCATCATCAAAATTTGCAAAAAATGTAAAAAAAATAAAATTCCTTAATTTGAACACAAATCGATTGGGATTTAAGTAACGAGCTCAACGGGGTATGACATTCCTTATTTGGACCATTATTTTGAGTGTTTTGACCAAAATACTGATTTTTTTTATTACAAAAAATCTGGGAATCGATTTTGGTCAAAAATGCAATATTTTCAAATGGTTTTTTCTGTAAAACTTGGCTAAAAATGGTCACACAGCAAAATTAATTACCGTTTTTTGCTCCTAGTCACCAATAATAAACATCCCTATCACTCATTGTCCGAGTTGGGAAAAATAATTTTTTGGTCCATTTTCGCATTTTTTGCAAGGGGTACCATCATCAAAATTTGCAAAAAATGTAAAAAAAATAAAATTCATAAATTTGAACACAAATCGATTGGGATTTAAGTAACGAGCTCAACGGGGTATGACATTCCTTATTTGGACCATTATTTTGAGTGTTTTGACCAAAATACTGATTTTTTTTATTACAAAAAATCTGGGAATCGATTTTGGTCAAAAATGCAACATTTTCAAATGGTTTTTTCTGTATAACTTGG
Source organism: Drosophila orena (assembly GCA_005876975.1). Taxonomy (NCBI): domain Eukaryota; kingdom Metazoa; phylum Arthropoda; class Insecta; order Diptera; family Drosophilidae; genus Drosophila; species Drosophila orena. The sequence goes on from VCKV01000086.1 coordinate 1,438,339, forward strand.
CTAAATATGGTCACACATCAAAATTAATTACCGTTTCTTGCTCCTAGTTACCAATAATAAACATCCCTATCACTCATTGTCCGAGTTGGGAAAAATAATTTTTTGGTCCATTTTCGCATTTTTTCATCAAAATTTGCAAAAAATGTAAAAAAAATAAAATTCATAAATTTGAACACAAATCGATTGGGATTTAAGTAACGAGCTCAACGGGGTATGACATTCCTTATTTGGACCATTATTTTGAGTGTTTTGACCAAAATACTGATTTTTTTTATTACAAAAAATCTGGGAATCGATTTTGGTCAAAAATGCAATATTTTCAAATGGTTTTTTCTGTAAAACTTGGCTAAAAATGGTCACACATCAAAATTAATTACCGTTTTTTGCTCCTAGTCACCAATAATAAACATCCCTATCACTCATTGTCCGAGTTGGGAAAAATAATTTTTTGGTCCATTTTCGCATTTTTTGCAAGGGGTACCATCATCAAAATTTTCAAAAAATGTAAAAAAAATAAAATTCATAAATTTGAACACAAATCGATTGGGATTTAAGTAACGAGCTCAACGGGGTATGACATTCCTTATTTGGACCATTATTTTGAGTGTTTTGACCAAAATACTGATTTTTTTTATTACAAAAAATCTGGGAATCGATTTTGGTCAAAAATGCAATATTTTCAAATGGTTTTTTCTGTATAACTTGGCTAAATATGGTCACACATCAAAATTAATTACCGTTTCTTGCTCCTAGTTACCAATAATAAACATCCCTATCACTCATTGTCAGAGTTGGGAAATTAATTTTTTGGTTAATTTTCGCATTTTTTGTAAGGGGTACCATCATCAAAATTTGCAAAAAATGTAAAGAAAATAAAATTCATAAATTTGAACACAAATCGATTGGGATTTAAGTAACAAGCTCAACGGGGTATGACATTCCTTATGTGGACCATTATATTGAGTGTTTTGACCAAAATACTGATTTTTTTTATTACAAAAAATCTGGGAATCGATTTTGGTCAAAAATGCAATATTTTCAAATGGTTTTTTCTGTAAAACTTGGCTAAAAATGGTCACACAGCAAAATTAATTACCGTTTTTTGCTCCTAGTCACCAATAGTAAACATCCCTATCACTCATTGTCCGAGTTGGGAAAAATAATTTTTTGGTCCATTTTCGCATTTTTTGCAAGGGGTACCATCATCAAAATTTGCAAAAAATGTAAAAAAAATAAAATTCATAAATTTGAACACAAATCGATTGGGATTTAAGTAACGAGCTCAACGGGGTATGACATTCCTTATTTGGACCATTATTTTGAATGTTTTGACCAAAATACTGATTTTTTTTATTACAAAAAATCTGGGAATCGATTTTGGTCAAAAATGCAATATTTTCAAATGGTTTTTTCTGTATAACTTGGCTAAATATGGCCACACATCAAAATTAATTACCGTTTCTTGCTCCTAGTTACCAATACTAAACATCCCTATCACTTATTGTCAGAGTTGGGAAATTAATTTTTTGGTTAATTTTCGCATTTTTTGTACCACCATCAAAATTTGCAAAAAATGTAAAAAAAATAAAATTCATAAATTTGAACACAAATCGATTGGGATTTAAGTAACGAGCTCAACGGGGTATGACATTCCTTATTTGGACCATTATTTTGAGTGTTTTGACCAAAATACTGATTTTTTTTATTACAAAAAATCTGGGAATCGATTTTGGTCAAAAATGCAATATTTTCAAATGGTTTTTTCTGTATAACTTGGCTAAAAATGGTCACACAGCAAAATTAATTACCGTTTTTTGCTCCTAGTTACCAATACTAAACATCCCTATCACTCATTGTCCGAGTTGGGAAAAATAATTTTTTGGTCCATTTTCGCATTTTTTGCAAGGGGTACCATCATCAAAATTTGCAAAAAATGTAAAAAAAATAAAATTCATAAATTTGAACACAAATCGATTGGGATTTAAGTAACGAGCTCAACGGGGTATGACATTCCTTATTTGGACCATTATTTTGAGTGTTTTGACCAAAATACTGATTTTTTTTATTACAAAAAATCTGGGAATCGATTTTGGTCAAAAATGCAATATTTTCAAATGGTTTTTTCTGTATAACTTGGCTAAATATGGTCACACATCAAAATTAATTACCGTTTCTTGCTCCTAGTTACCAATACTAAACATCCCTATCACTCATTGTCAGAGTTGGGAAATTAATTTTTTGGTTAATTTTCGCATTTTTTGTAAGGGGTACCACCATCAAAATTTGCAAAAAATGTAAAAAAAATAAAATTCATAAATTTGAACACAAATCGATTGGGATTTAAGTAACGAGCTCAACGGGGTATGACATTCCTTATTTGGACCATTATTTTGAGTGTTTTGACCAAAATACTGATTTTTTTTATTACAAAAAATCTGGGAATCGATTTTGGTCAAAAATGCAATATTTTCAAATGGTTTTTTCTGTATAACTTGGCTAAAAATGGTCACACAGCAAAATTAATTACCGTTTTTTGCTCCTAGTTACCAATACTAAACATCCCTATCACTCATTGTCCGAGTTGGGAAAAATAATTTTTTGGTCCATTTTCGCATTTTTTGCAAGGGGTACCATCATCAAAATTTTCAAAAAATGTAAAAAAAATAAAATTCATAAATTTGAACACAAATCGATTGGGATTTAAGTAACGAGCTCAACGGGGTATGACATTCCTTATTTGGACCATTATTTTGAGTGTTTTGACCAAAATACTGATTTTTTTTATTACAAAAAATCTGGGAATCGATTTTGGTCAAAAATGCAATATTTTCAAATGGTTTTTTCTGTATAACTTGGCTAAATATGGTCACACATCAAAATTAATTACCGTTTCTTGCTCCTAGTTACCAATACTAAACATCCCTATCACTTATTGTCAGAGTTGGGAAATTAATTTTTTGGTTAATTTTCGCATTTTTTGTAAGGGGTACCACCACCAAAATTTGCAAAAAATGTAAAAAAAATAAAATTCATAAATTTGAACACAAATCGATTGGGATTTAAGTGACGAGCTCAACGGGGTATGACATTCCTTATTTGGACCATTATTTTCAGTGTTTTGACCAAAATACTGATTTTTTTTATTACAAAAAATCTGGGAATCGATTTTGGTCAAAAATGCAATATTTTCAAATGGTTTTTTCTGTAAAACTTGGCTAAAAATGGTCACACAGCAAAATTAATTACCGTTTTTTGCTCCTAGTTACCAATACTAAACATCCCTATCACTCATTGTCCGAGTTGGGAAAAATAATTTTTTGGTAAATTTTCGCATTTTTTGCAAGGGGTACCATCAAAATTTGCAAAAAATGTAAAAAAAATAAAATTCTTAAATTTGAACACAAATCGATTGGGATTTAAGTAACGAGCTCAACGGGGTATGACATTCCTTATTTGGACCCTTATTTTGAGTGTTTTGACCAAAATACTGATTTTTTTTATTACAAAAAATCTGGGAATCGATTTTGGTCAAAAATGCAATATTTTCAAATGGTTTTTTCTGTATAACTTGGCTAAATATGGTCACACATCAAAATTAATTACCGTTTCTTGCTCCTAGTTACCAATACTAAACATCCCTATCACTTATTGTCAGAGTTGGGAAATTAATTTTTTGGTTAATTTTCGCATTTTTTGTAAGGGGTACCACCACCAAAATTTGCAAAAAATGTAAAAAAAATAAAATTCATAAATTTGAACACAAATCGATTGGGATTTAAGTGACGAGCTCAACGGGGTATGACATTCCTTATTTGGACCATTATTTTCAGTGTTTTGACCAAAATACTGATTTTTTTTATTACAAAAAATCTGGGAATCGATTTTGGTCAAAAATGCAATATTTTCAAATGGTTTTTTCTGTAAAACTTGGCTAAAAATGGTCACACAGCAAAATTAATTACCGTTTTTTGCTCCTAGTTACCAATACTAAACATCCCTATCACTCATTGTCCGAGTTGGGAAAAATAATTTTTTGGTAAATTTTCGCATTTTTTGCAAGGGGTACCATCAAAATTTGCAAAAAATGTAAAAAAAATAAAATTCTTAAATTTGAACACAAATCGATTGGGATTTAAGTAAAAATGCGCATTTTGTAGACAAAATTGTGAGATTTTCTGGTTTAAGTTACAAGGCGAACAGGAATTCCAGAAGGTGACCAACGATCAATAGGTTTTCAGTAGAAACCTGCTACTGATTATGATCGCCTGGTGCCAAAAATCGAAAAAATCCACAAATTTTCCATAAAAATGCGCATTTTGTAGACAAAATTGTGAGATTTTCTGATTTAAGTTACCAGGCGAACAGGAATTCCAGAAGGTGACCAACGATCAATTGGTTACTTGGTGTTCAGTAGAAACCTACTACTGATTATGATCGCCTGGTGCCAAAAATCGAAAAAATCCACAAATTTTCCATAAAAATGCGCATTTTGTAGACAAAATTGTGAGATTTTCTGGTTTAAGTTACCAGGCGAACAGGAATTCCAGAAGGTGACCAACGACCAATAGGTTTTCAGTAGAAACCTGCTACTGATTATGATCGCCTAATGCCAAAAGTCGAAAAAATCCACAAATTTTCCATAAAAATGCGTATTTTATAGACAAAATTGTGAGATTTTCAGATTTAAGTTACCAGGCGAACAGGAATTCCAGAAGGTGACCAACGATCAATTGGTTACTTGGTGTTCAGTAGAAACCTACTACTGATTATGATCGCCTGGTGCCAAAAATCGAAAAAATCCACAAATTTTCCATAAAAATGCGCATTTTGTAGACAAAATTGTGAAATTTTCTGGTTTAAGTTACCAGGCGAACAGGAATTCCAGAAGGTGACCAACGATCAATTGGTTACTTGGTGTTCAGTAGAAACCTACTACTGATTATGATCGCCTGGTGCCAAAAATCGAAAAAATCCACAAATTTTCCATAAAAATGCGCATTTTGTAGACAAAATTGTGAGATTTTCTGGTTTAAGTTACCAGGCGAACAGGAATTTCAGAAGGTGACCAACGATCAATAGGTTTTCAGTTGAAACCTGCTACTGATTATGATCGCCTGGTGCCAAAAATCGAAAAAATCCACAAATTTTCCATAAAAATGCGCATTTTGTAGACAAAATTGTGAAATTTTCTGGTTTAAGTTACCAGGCGAACAGGAATTCCAGAAGGTGACCAACGATCAATTGGTTACTTGGTGTTCAGTAGAAACCTACTACTGATTATGATCGCCTGGTGCCAAAAATCGAAAAAATCCACAAATTTTCCATAAAAATGCGCATTTTGTAGACAAAATTGTGAGATTTTCTGGTTTAAGTTACCAGGCGAACAGGAATTCCAGAAGGTGACCAACGATCAATAGGTTTTCAGTAGAAACCTGCTACTGATTATGATCGCCTGATGCCAAAAATTGAAAAAATCCACAAATTTTCCATAGAAATGCGCATTTTGTAGACAAAATTGTGAGATTTTCTGGTTTAAGTTACCAGGCGAACAGGAATTCCAGTAGGTGACCAACGATCAATAGGTTTTCAGTAGAAACCTGCTACTGATTATGATCGCCTGGTGCCAAAAGTCGAAAAAATCCACAAATTTTCCATAAAAATGCGCATTTTGTAGACAAAATTGTGAGATTTTCTGATTTAAGTTACCAGGCGAACAGGAATTCCAGAAGGTGACCAACGATCAATTGGTTACTTGGTGTTCAGTAGAAACCTACTACTGATTATGATCGCCTGGTGCCAAAAATCGAAAAAATCCACAAATTTTCCATAAAAATGCGCATTTTGTAGACAAAATTGTGAGATTTTCTGGTTTAAGTTACAAGGCGAACAGGAATTCCAGAAGGTGACCAACGGATCAATAGGTTTTCAGTAGAAACCTGCTACTGATTATGATCGCCTGGTGCCAAAAATCGAAAAAATCCACAAATTTTCCATAAAAATGCGCATTTTGTAGACAAAATTGTGAGATTTTCTGGTTTAAGTTACCAGGCGAACAGGAATTCCAGAAGGTGACCAACGATCAATAGGTTTTCAGTAGAAACCTGCTACTGATTATGATCGCCTGATGCCAAAAATCGAAAAAATCCACAAATTTTCCATAAAAATGCGCATTTTGTAGACAAAATTGTGAGATTTTCTGGTTTAAGTTACCAGGCGAACAGGAATTCCAGAAGGTGACCAACGATCAATTGGTTACTTGGTGTTCAGTAGAAACCTACTACTGATTATGATCGCCTGGTGCCAAAAATCGAAAAAATCCACAAATTTTCCATAAAAATGCGCATTTTGTAGACAAAATTGTGAGATTTTCTGGTTTAAGTTACCAGGCGAACAGGAATTCCAGTAGGTGACCAACGATCAATAGGTTTTCAGTAGAAACCTGCTACTGATTATGATCGCCTGGTGCCAAAAATCGAAAAAATCCACAAATTTTCCATAAAAATGCGCATTTTGTAGACAAAATTGTGAGATTTTCAGGTTTAAGTTACCAGGCGAACAGGAATTCCAGAAGGTGACCAAAGATCAATTGGTTACTTGGTGTTCAGTAGAAACCTACCACTGATTATGATCGCCTGGTGCCAAAAATCGAAAAAATCCACAAATTTTCCATAAAAATGCGCATTTTGTAGACAAAATTGTGAGATTTTCTGATTTAAGTTACCAGGCGAACAGGAATTCCAGAAGGTGACCAACGATCAATTGGTTACTTGGTGTTCAGTAGAAACCTACTACTGATTATGATCGCCTGGTGCCAAAAATCGAAAAAATCTACAAATTTGCTATAAGAATGCGCATTTTATAGACAAAATTGTGAGATTTTTGTAAAAAATGCAATATTTTCAAATGGTTTTTTCTGTAAAACTTGGCTAAAAATGGTCACACAGCAAAATTAATTACCGTTTTTTGCTCCTAGTCACCAATACTAAACATCCCTATCACTCATTGTCCGAGTTGGGAAAAATAATTTTTTGGTCCATTTTCGCATTTTTTGCAAGGGGTACCATCATCAAAATTTGCAAAAAATGTAAAAAAAATAAAATTCATAAATTTGAACACAAATCGATTGGGATTTAAGTAACGAGCTCAACGGGGTATGACATTCCTTATTTGGACCATTATTTTGAGTGTTTTGACCAAAATACTGATTTTTTTTATTACAAAAAATCTGGGAATCGATTTTGGTCAAAAATGCAATATTTTCAAATGGTTTTTTCTGTATAACTTGGCTAAATATGGTCACACATCAAAATTAATTACCGTTTCTTGCTCCTAGTTACCAATACTAAACATCCCTATCACTCATTGTCAGAGTTGGGAAATTAATTTTTTGGTTAATTTTCGCATTTTTCGTAAGGGGTACCATCATCAAAATTTGCAAAAAATGTAAAAAAAATAAAATTCCTTAATTTGAACACAAATCGATTGGGATTTAAGTAACGAGCTCAACGGGGTATGACATTCCTTATTTGGACCATTATTTTGAGTGTTTTGACCAAAATACTGATTTTTTTTATTACAAAAAATCTGGGAATCGATTTTGGTCAAAAATGCAATATTTTCAAATGGTTTTTTCTGTATAACTTGGCTAAATATGGTCACACATCAAAATTAATTACCGTTTCTTGCTCCTAGTTACCAATACTAAACATCCCTATCACTCATTGTCAGAGTTGGGAAATTAATTTTTTGGTTAATTTTCGCATTTTTTGTAAGGGGTACCACCATCAAAATTTGCAAAAAATGTAAAAAAAATAAAATTCCTAAATTTGAACACAAATCGATTGGGATTTAAGTAACGAGCTCAACGGGGTATGACATTCCTTATTTGGACCATTATTTTGAGTGTTTTGACCAAAATACTGATTTTTTTTATTACAAAAAATCTGGGAATCGATTTTGGTCAAAAATGCAATATTTTCAAATGGTTTTTTCTGTAAAACTTGGCTAAAAATGGTCACACAGCAAAATTAATTACCGTTTTTTGCTCCTAGTCACCAATACTAAACATCCCTATCACTCATTGTCCGAGTTGGGAAAAATAATTTTTTGGTCCATTTTCGCATTTTTTGCAAGGGGTACCATCATCAAAATTTGCAAAAAATGTAAAAAAAATAAAATTCCTTAATTTGAACACAAATCGATTGGGATTTAAGTAACGAGCTCAACGGGGTATGACATTCCTTATTTGGACCATTATATTGAGTGTTTTGACCAAAATACTGATTTTTTTTATTACAAAAAATCTGGGAATCGATTTTGGTCAAAAATGCAATATTTTCAAATGGTTTTTTCTGTAAAACTTGGCTAAAAATGGTCACACAGAAAAATTAATTACCGTTTTTTGCTCCTAGTCACCAATACTAAACATCCCTATCACTCATTGTCCGAGTTGGGAAAAATAATTTTTTGGTCCATTTTCGCATTTTTTGCAAGGGGTACCATCATCAAAATTTGCAAAAAATGTAAAAAAAATAAAATTCCTAAATTTGAACACAAATCGATTGGGATTTAAGTAACGAGCTCAACGGGGTATGACATTCCTTATTTGGACCATTATTTTGAGTGTTTTGACCAAAATACTGATTTTTTTTATTACAAAAAATCTGGGAATCGATTTTGGTCAAAAATGCAATATTTTCAAATGGTTTTTTCTGTAAAACTTGGCTAAAAATGGTCACACAGCAAAATTAATTACCGTTTTTTGCTCCTAGTCACCAATACTAAACATCCCTATCACTCATTGTCCGAGTTGGGAAAAATAATTTTTTGGTCCATTTTCGCATTTTTTGCAAGGGGTACCATCATCAAAATTTGCAAAAAATGTAAAAAAAATAAAATTCATAAATTTGAACACAAATCGATTGGGATTTAAGTAACGAGCTCAACGGGGTATGACATTCCTTATTTGGACCATTATTTTGAGTGTTTTGACCAAAATACTGATTTTTTTTATTACAAAAAATCTGGGAATCGATTTTGGTCAAAAATGCAATATTTTCAAATGGTTTTTTCTGTATAACTTGGCTAAATATGGTCACACATCAAAATTAATTACCGTTTCTTGCTCCTAGTTACCAATACTAAACATCCCTATCACTCATTGTCAGAGTTGGGAAATTAATTTTTTGGTTAATTTTCGCATTTTTTGTAAGGGGTACCACCATCAAAATTTGCAAAAAATGTAAAAAAAATAAAATTCCTAAATTTGAACACAAATCGATTGGGATTTAAGTAACGAGCTCAACGGGGTATGACATTCCTTATTTGGACCATTATTTTGAGTGTTTTGACCAAAATACTGATTTTTTTTATTACAAAAAATCTGGGAATCGATTTTGGTCAAAAATGCAATATTTTCAAATGGTTTTTTCTGTATAACTTGGCTAAATATGGTCACACATCAAAATTAATTACCGTTTCTTGCTCCTAGTTACCAATACTAAACATCCCTATCACTCATTGTCAGAGTTGGGAAATTAATTTTTTGGTTAATTTTCGCATTTTTTGTAAGGGGTACCACCATCAAAATTTGCAAAAAATGTAAAAAAAATAAAATTCCTAAATTTGAACACAAATCGATTGGGATTTAAGTAACGAGCTCAACGGGGTATGACATTCCTTATTTGGACCATTATTTTGAGTGTTTTGACCAAAATACTGATTTTTTTTATTACAAAAAATCTGGGAATCGATTTTGGTCAAAAATGCAATATTTTCAAATGGTTTTTTCTGTAAAACTTGGCTAAAAATGGTCACACAGCAAAATTAATTACCGTTTTTTGCTCCTAGTCACCAATACTAAACATCCCTATCACTCATTGTCCGAGTTGGGAAAAATAATTTTTTGGTCCATTTTCGCATTTTTTGCAAGGGGTACCATCATCAAAATTTGCAAAAAATGTAAAAAAAATAAAATTCCTAAATTTGAACACAAATCGATTGGGATTTAAGTAACGAGCTCAACGGGGTATGACATTCCTTATTTGGACCATTATTTTGAGTGTTTTGACCAAAATACTGATTTTTTTTATTACAAAAAATCTGGGAATCGATTTTGGTCAAAAATGCAATATTTTCAAATGGTTTTTTCTGTAAAACTTGGCTAAAAATGGTCACACAGCAAAATTAATTACCGTTTTTTGCTCCTAGTCACCAATACTAAACATCCCTATCACTCATTGTCCGAGTTGGGAAAAATAATTTTTTGGTCCATTTTCGCATTTTTTGCAAGGGGTACCATCATCAAAATTTGCAAAAAATGTAAAAAAAATAAAATTCATAAATTTGAACACAAATCGATTGGGATTTAAGTAACGAGCTCAACGGGGTATGACATTCCTTATTTGGACCATTATTTTGAGTGTTTTGACCAAAATACTGATTTTTTTTATTACAAAAAATCTGGGAATCGATTTTGGTCAAAAATGCAATATTTTCAAATGGTTTTTTCTGTATAACTTGGCTAAATATGGTCACACATCAAAATTAATTACCGTTTCTTGCTCCTAGTTACCAATACTAAACATCCCTATCACTCATTGTCAGAGTTGGGAAATTAATTTTTTGGTTAATTTTCGCATTTTTTGTAAGGGGTACCACCATCAAAATTTGCAAAAAATGTAAAAAAAATAAAATTCCTAAATTTGAACACAAATCGATTGGGATTTAAGTAACGAGCTCAACGGGGTATGACATTCCTTATTTGGACCATTATTTTGAGTGTTTTGACCAAAATACTGATTTTTTTTATTACAAAAAATCTGGGAATCGATTTTGGTCAAAAATTCAATATTTTCAAATGGTTTTTTCTGTATAACTTGGCTAAATATGGTCACACATCAAAATTAATTACCGTTTCTTGCTCCTAGTTACCAATACTAAACATCCCTATCACTCATTGTCAGAGTTGGGAAATTAATTTTTTGGTTAATTTTCGCATTTTTTGTAAGGGGTACCACCATCAAAATTTGCAAAAAATGTAAAAAAAATAAAATTCCTAAATTTGAACACAAATCGATTGGGATTTAAGTAACGAGCTCAACGGGGTATGACATTCCTTATTTGGACCATTATTTTGAGTGTTTTGACCAAAATACTGATTTTTTTTATTACAAAAAATCTGGGAATCGATTTTGGTCAAAAATGCAATATATTCAAATGGTTTTTTCTGTAAAACTTGGCTAAAAATGGTCACACAGCAAAATTAATTACCGTTTTTTGCTCCTAGTCACCAATACTAAACATCCCTATCACTCATTGTCCGAGTTGGGAAAAATAATTTTTTGGTCCATTTTCGCATTTTTTGCAAGGGGTACCACCATCAAAATTTGCAAAAAATGTAAAAAAAATAAAATTCATAAATTTGAACACAAATCGATTGGGATTTAAGTAACGAGCTCAACGGGGTATGACATTCCTTATTTGGACCATTATTTTGAGTGTTTTGACCAAAATACTGATTTTTTTTATTACAAAAAATCTGGGAATCGATTTTGGTCAAAAATGCAATATTTTCAAATGGTTTTTTCTGTATAACTTGGCTAAATATGGTCACACATCAAAATTAATTACCGTTTCTTGCTCCTAGTTACCAATACTAAACATCCCTATCACTCATTGTCAGAGTTGGGAAATTAATTTTTTGGTTAATTTTCGCATTTTTTGTAAGGGGTACGTACCACCATCAAAATTTGCAAAAAATGTAAAAAAAATAAAATTCCTAAATTTGAACACAAATCGATTGGGATTTAAGTAACGAGCTCAACGGGGTATGACATTCCTTATTTGGACCATTATTTTGAGTGTTTTGACCAAAATACTGATTTTTTTTATTACAAAAAATCTGGGAATCGATTTTGGTCAAAAATGCAATATTTTCAAATGGTTTTTTCTGTAAAACTTGGCTAAAAATGGTCAGACAGCAAAATTAATTACCGTTTTTTGCTCCTAGTCACCAATACTAAACATCCCTATCACTCATTGTCCGAGTTGGGAAAAATAATTTTTTGGTCCATTTTCGCATTTTTTGCAAGGGGTACCATCATCAAAATTTGCAAAAAATGTAAAAAAAATAAAATTCATAAATTTGAACACAAATCGATTGGGATTTAAGTAACGAGCTCAACGGGGTATGACATTCCTTATTTGGACCATTATTTTGAGTGTTTTGACCAAAATACTGATTTTTTTTATTACAAAAAATCTGGGAATCGATTTTGGTCAAAAATGCAATATTTTCAAATGGTTTTTTCTGTATAACTTGGCTAAATATGGTCACACATCAAAATTAATTACCGTTTCTTGCTCCTAGTTACCAATACTAAACATCCCTATCACTCATTGTCAGAGTTGGGAAATTAATTTTTTGGTTAATTTTCGCATTTTTTGTAAGGGGTACCACCATCAAAATTTGCAAAAAATGTAAAAAAAATAAAATTCCTAAATTTGAACACAAATCGATTGGGATTTAAGTAACGAGCTCAACGGGGTATGACATTCCTTATTTGGACCATTATTTTGAGTGTTTTGACCAAAATACTGATTTTTTTTATTACAAAAAATCTGGGAATCGATTTTGGTCAAAAATGCAATATTTTCAAATGGTTTTTTCTGTATAACTTGGCTAAATATGGTCACACATCAAAATTAATTACCGTTTCTTGCTCCTAGTTACCAATACTAAACATCCCTATCACTCATTGTCAGAGTTGGGAAATTAATTTTTTGGTTAATTTTCGCATTTTTTGTAAGGGGTACCACCATCAAAATTTGCAAAAAATGTAAAAAAAATAAAATTCCTAAATTTGAACACAAATCGATTGGGATTTAAGTAACGAGCTCAACGGGGTATGACATTCCTTATTTGGACCATTATTTTGAGTGTTTTGACCAAAATACTGATTTTTTTTATTACAAAAAATCTGGGAATCGATTTTGGTCAAAAATGCAATATTTTCAAATGGTTTTTTCTGTAAAACTTGGCTAAAAATGGTCACACAGCAAAATTAATTACCGTTTTTTGCTCCTAGTCACCAATACTAAACATCCCTATCACTCATTGTCCGAGTTGGGAAAAATAATTTTTTGGTCCATTTTCGCATTTTTTGCAAGGGGTACCATCATCAAAATTTGCAAAAAATGTAAAAAAAATAAAATTCCTTAATTTGAACACAAATCGATTGGGATTTAAGTAACGAGCTCAACGGGGTATGACATTCCTTATTTGGACCATTATTTGAGTGTTTTGACCAAAATACTGATTTTTTTTATTACAAAAAATCTGGGAATCGATTTTGGTCAAAAATGCAATATTTTCAAATGGTTTTTTCTGTATAACTTGGCTAAATATGGTCACACATCAAAATTAATTACCGTTTCTTGCTCCTAGTTACCAATACTAAACATCCCTATCACTCATTGTCAGAGTTGGGAAATTAATTTTTTGGTTAATTTTCGCATTTTTTGTAAGGGGTACCACCATCAAAATTTGCAAAAAATGTAAAAAAAATAAAATTCCTAAATTTGAACACAAATCGATTGGGATTTAAGTAACGAGCTCAACGGGGTATGACATTCCTTATTTGGACCATTATTTTGAGTGTTTTGACCAAAATACTGATTTTTTTTATTACAAAAAATCTGGGAATCGATTTTGGTCAAAAATGCAATATTTTCAAATGGTTTTTTCTGTAAAACTTGGCTAAAAATGGTCACACAGCAAAATTAATTACCGTTTTTTGCTCCTAGTCACCAATACTAAACATCCCTATCACTCATTGTCCGAGTTGGGAAAAATAATTTTTTGGTCCATTTTCGCATTTTTTGCAAGGGGTACCATCATCAAAATTTGCAAAAAATGTAAAAAAAATAAAATTCCTTAATTTGAACACAAATCGATTGGGATTTAAGTAACGAGCTCAACGGGGTATGACATTCCTTATTTGGACCATTATTTGAGTGTTTTGACCAAAATACTGATTTTTTTTATTACAAAAAATCTGGGAATCGATTTTGGTCAAAAATGCAATATTTTCAAATGGTTTTTTCTGTATAACTTGGCTAAATATGGTCACACATCAAAATTAATTACCGTTTCTTGCTCCTAGTTACCAATACTAAACATCCCTATCACTCATTGTCAGAGTTGGGAAATTAATTTTTTGGTTAATTTTCGCATTTTTTGTAAGGGGTACCACCATCAAAATTTGCAAAAAATGTAAAAAAAATAAAATTCCTAAATTTGAACACAAATCGATTGGGATTTAAGTAACGAGCTCAACGGGGTATGACATTCCTTATTTGGACCATTATTTTGAGTGTTTTGACCAAAATACTGATTTTTTTATTACAAAAAATCTGGGAATCGATTTTGGTCAAAAATGCAATATTTTCAAATGGTTTTTTCTGTATAACTTGGCTAAATATGGTCACACATCAAAATTAATTACCGTTTCTTGCTCCTAGTTACCAATACTAAACATCCCTATCACTCATTGTCAGAGTTGGGAAATTAATTTTTTGGTTAATTTTCGCATTTTTTGTAAGGGGTACCACCATCAAAATTTGCAAAAAATGTAAAAAAAAATAAAATTCCTAAATTTGAACACAAATCGATTGGGATTTAAGTAACGAGCTCAACGGGGTATGACATTCCTTATTTGGACCATTATTTTGAGTGTTTTGACCAAAATACTGATTTTTTTTATTACAAAAAATCTGGGAATCGATTTTGGTCAAAAATGCAATATTTTCAAATGGTTTTTTCTGTAAAACTTGGCTAAAAATGGTCACACAGCAAAATTAATTACCGTTTTTTGCTCCTAGTCACCAATACTAAACATCCCTATCACTCATTGTCCGAGTTGGGAAAAATAATTTTTTGGTCCATTTTCGCATTTTTTGCAAGGGGTACCATCATCAAAATTTGCAAAAAATGTAAAAAAAATAAAATTCATAAATTTGAACACAAATCGATTGGGATTTAAGTAACGAGCTCAACGGGGTATGACATTCCTTATTTGGACCATTATTTTGAGTGTTTTGACCAAAATACTGATTTTTTTTATTACAAAAAATCTGGGAATCGATTTTGGTCAAAAATGCAATATTTTCAAATGGTTTTTTCTGTATAACTTGGCTAAATATGGTCACACATCAAAATTAATTACCGTTTCTTGCTCCTAGTTACCAATACTAAACATCCCTATCACTCATTGTCAGAGTTGGGAAATTAATTTTTTGGTTAATTTTCGCATTTTTTGTAAGGGGTACCACCATCAAAATTTGCAAAAAATGTAAAAAAATAAAATTCCTAAATTTGAACACAAATCGATTGGGATTTAAGTAACGAGCTCAACGGGGTATGACATTCCTTATTTGGACCATTATTTTGAGTGTTTTGACCAAAATACTGATTTTTTTTATTACAAAAAATCTGGGAATCGATTTTGGTCAAAAATGCAATATTTTCAAATGGTTTTTTCTGTAAAACTTGGCTAAAAATGGTCACACAGCAAAATTAATTACCGTTTTTTGCTCCTAGTCACCAATACTAAACATCCCTATCACTCATTGTCCGAGTTGGGAAAAATAATTTTTTGGTCCATTTTCGCATTTTTTGCAAGGGGTACCACATCAAAATTTGCAAAAAATGTAAAAAAAATAAAATTCCTAAATTTGAACACAAATCGATTGGGATTTAAGTAACGAGCTCAACGGGGTATGACATTCCTTATTTGGACCATTATTTTGAGTGTTTTGACCAAAATACTGATTTTTTTTATTACAAAAAATCTGGGAATCGATTTTGGTCAAAAATGCAATATTTTCAAATGGTTTTTTCTGTAAAACTTGGCTAAAAATGGTCACACATCAAAATTAATTACCGTTTCTTGCTCCTAGTTACCAATACTAAACATCCCTATCACTCATTGTCAGAGTTGGGAAATTAATTTTTTGGTTAATTTTCGCATTTTTTGTAAGGGGTACCACCATCAAAATTTGCAAAAAATGTAAAAAAAATAAAATTCCTAAATTTGAACACAAATCGATTGGGATTTAAGTAACGAGCTCAACGGGGTATGACATTCCTTATTTGGACCATTATTTTGAGTGTTTTGACCAAAATACTGATTTTTTTATTACAAAAAATCTGGGAATCGATTTTGGTCAAAAATGCAATATTTTCAAATGGTTTTTTCTGTATAACTTGGCTAAATATGGTCACACATCAAAATTAATTACCGTTTCTTGCTCCTAGTTACCAATACTAAACATCCCTATCACTCATTGTCAGAGTTGGGAAATTAATTTTTTGGTTAATTTTCGCATTTTTTGTAAGGGGTACCACCATCAAAATTTGCAAAAAATGTAAAAAAAATAAAATTCCTAAATTTGAACACAAATCGATTGGGATTTAAGTAACGAGCTCAACGGGGTATGACATTCCTTATTTGGACCATTATTTTGAGTGTTTTGACCAAAATACTGATTTTTTTATTACAAAAAATCTGGGAATCGATTTTGGTCAAAAATGCAATATTTTCAAATGGTTTTTTCTGTATAACTTGGCTAAATATGGTCACACATCAAAATTAATTACCGTTTCTTGCTCCTAGTTACCAATACTAAACATCCCTATCACTCATTGTCAGAGTTGGGAAATTAATTTTTTGGTTAATTTTCGCATTTTTTGTAAGGGGTACCACCATCAAAATTTGCAAAAAATGTAAAAAAAATAAAATTCCTAAATTTGAACACAAATCGATTGGGATTTAAGTAACGAGCTCAACGGGGTATGACATTCCTTATTTGGACCATTATTTTGAGTGTTTTGACCAAAATACTGATTTTTTTTATTACAAAAAATCTGGGAATCGATTTTGGTCAAAAATGCAATATTTTCAAATGGTTTTTTCTGTAAAACTTGGCTAAAAATGGTCACACATCAAAATTAATTACCGTTTCTTGCTCCTAGTTACCAATACTAAACATCCCTATCACTCATTGTCAGAGTTGGGAAATTAATTTTTTGGTTAATTTTCGCATTTTTTGTAAGGGGTACCACCATCAAAATTTGCAAAAAATGTAAAAAAAATAAAATTCCTAAATTTGAACACAAATCGATTGGGATTTAAGTAACGAGCTCAACGGGGTATGACATTCCTTATTTGGACCATTATTTTGAGTGTTTTGACCAAAATACTGATTTTTTTATTACAAAAAATCTGGGAATCGATTTTGGTCAAAAATGCAATATTTTCAAATGGTTTTTTCTGTATAACTTGGCTAAATATGGTCACACATCAAAATTAATTACCGTTTCTTGCTCCTAGTTACCAATACTAAACATCCCTATCACTCATTGTCAGAGTTGGGAAATTAATTTTTTGGTTAATTTTCGCATTTTTTGTAAGGGGTACCATCATCAAAATTTGCAAAAAATGTAAAAAAATAAAATTCCTTAATTTGAACACAAATCGATTGGGATTTAAGTAACGAGCTCAACGGGGTATGACATTCCTTATTTGGACCATTATTTTGAGTGTTTTGACCAAAATACTGATTTTTTTTATTACAAAAAATCTGGGAATCGATTTTGGTCAAAAATGCAATATTTTCAAATGGTTTTTTCTGTATAACTTGGCTAAATATGGTCACACATCAAAATTAATTACCGTTTCTTGCTCCTAGTTACCAATACTAAACATCCCTATCACTCATTGTCAGAGTTGGGAAATTAATTTTTTGGTTAATTTTCGCATTTTTTGCAAGGGGTACCACCATCAAAATTTGCAAAAAATGTAAAAAAAATAAAATTCCTAAATTTGAACACAAATCGATTGGGATTTAAGTAACGAGCTCAACGGGGTATGACATTCCTTATTTGGACCATTATATTGAGTGTTTTGACCAAAATACTGATTTTTTTTATTACAAAAAATCTGGGAATCGATTTTGGTCAAAAATGCAATATTTTCAAATGGTTTTTTCTGTATAACTTGGCTAAATATGGTCACACATCAAAATTAATTACCGTTTCTTGCTCCTAGTTACCAATACTAAACATCCCTATCACTCATTGTCAGAGTTGGGAAATTAATTTTTTGGTTAATTTTCGCATTTTTTGTAAGGGGTACCATCATCAAAATTTGCAAAAAATGTAAAAAAAATAAAATTCCTAAATTTGAACACAAATCGATTGGGATTTAAGTAACGAGCTCAACGGGGTATGACATTCCTTATTTGGACCATTATTTGAGTGTTTTGACCAAAATACTGATTTTTTTTATTACAAAAAATCTGGGAATCGATTTTGGTCAAAAATTCAATATTTTCAAATGGTTTTTTCTGTAAAACTTGGCTAAAAATGGTCACACAGCAAAATTAATTACCGTTTCTTGCTCCTAGTTACCAATACTAAACATCCCTATCACTCATTGTCCGAGTTGGGAAATTAATTTTTTGGTTAATTTTCGCATTTTTTGCAAGGGGTACCACCATCAAAATTTGCAAAAAATGTAAAAAAAATAAAATTCCTAAATTTGAACACAAATCGATTGGGATTTAAGTAACGAGCTCAACGGGGTATGACATTCCTTATTTGGACCATTATTTTGAGTGTTTTGACCAAAATACTGATTTTTTTTATTACAAAAAATCTGGGAATCGATTTTGGTCAAAAATGCAATATTTTCAAATGGTTTTTTCTGTAAAACTTGGCTAAAAATGGTCACACATCAAAATTAATTACCGTTTCTTGCTCCTAGTTACCAATACTAAACATCCCTATCACTCATTGTCCGAGTTGGGAAATTAATTTTTTGGTTAATTTTCGCATTTTTTGCAAGGGGTACCACCATCAAAATTTGCAAAAAATGTAAAAAAAATAAAATTCCTAAATTTGAACACAAATCGATTGGGATTTAAGTAACGAGCTCAACGGGGTATGACATTCCTTATTTGGACCATTATTTTGAGTGTTTTGACCAAAATACTGATTTTTTTTATTACAAAAAATCTGGGAATCGATTTTGGTCAAAAATGCAATATTTTCAAATGGTTTTTTCTGTATAACTTGGCTAAATATGGTCACACATCAAAATTAATTACCGTTTCTTGCTCCTAGTTACCAATACTAAACATCCCTATCACTCATTGTCAGAGTTGGGAAATTAATTTTTTGGTTAATTTTCGCATTTTTTGTAAGGGGTACCATCATCAAAATTTGCAAAAAATGTAAAAAAAATAAAATTCCTTAATTTGAACACAAATCGATTGGGATTTAAGTAACGAGCTCAACGGGGTATGACATTCCTTATTTGGACCATTATATTGAGTGTTTTGACCAAAATACTGATTTTTTTTATTACAAAAAATCTGGGAATCGATTTTGGTCAAAAATGCAATATTTTCAAATGGTTTTTTCTGTATAACTTGGCTAAATATGGTCACACATCAAAATTAATTACCGTTTCTTGCTCCTAGTTACCAATACTAAACATCCCTATCACTCATTGTCCGAGTTGGGAGTTAATTTTTTTTAATTTTCGCATTTTTTGCAAGGGGTACCACCATCAAAATTTGCAAAAAATGTAAAAAAAATAAAATTCCTAAATTTGAACACAAATCGATTGGGATTTAAGTAACGAGCTCAACGGGGTATGACATTCCTTATTTGGACCATTATTTTGAGTGTTTTGACCAAAATACTGATTTTTTTTATTACAAAAAATCTGGGAATCGATTTTGGTCAAAAATGCAATATTTTCAAATGGTTTTTTCTGTATAACTTGGCTAAATATGGTCACACATCAAAATTAATTACCGTTTCTTGCTCCTAGTTACCAATACTAAACATCCCTATCACTCATTGTCAGAGTTGGGAAATTAATTTTTTGGTTAATTTTCGCATTTTTTGCAAGGGGTACCATCATCAAAATTTGCAAAAAATGTAAAAAAAATAAAATTCCTAATTTGAACACAAATCGATTGGGATTTAAGTAACGAGCTCAACGGGGTATGACATTCCTTATTTGGACCATTATATTGAGTGTTTTGACCAAAATACTGATTTTTTTTATTACAAAAAATCTGGGAATCGATTTTGGTCAAAAATGCAATATTTTCAAATGGTTTTTTCTGTAAAACTTGGCTAAAAATGGTCACACAGCAAAATTAATTACCGTTTTTTGCTCCTAGTCACCAATACTAAACATCCCTATCACTCATTGTCCGAGTTGGGAAAAATAATTTTTTGGTCAATTTTCGCATTTTTTGCAAGGGGTACCACCATCAAAATTTGCAAAAAATGTAAAAAAAATAAAATTCCTAAATTTGAACACAAATCGATTGGGATTTAAGTAACGAGCTCAACGGGGTATGACATTCCTTATTTGGACCATTATATTGAGTGTTTTGACCAAAATACTGATTTTTTTTATTACAAAAAATCTGGGAATCGATTTTGGTCAAAAATGCAATATTTTCAAATGGTTTTTTCTGTAAAACTTGGCTAAAATGGTCACACAGCAAAATTAATTACCGTTTTTTGCTCCTAGTCACCAATACTAAACATCCCTATCACTCATTGTCCGAGTTGGGAAAAATAATTTTTTGGTCAATTTTCGCATTTTTTGCAAGGGGTACCACCATCAAAATTTGCAAAAAATGTAAAAAAATAAAATTCCTTAATTTGAACACAAATCGATTGGGATTTAAGTAACGAGCTCAACGGGGTATGACATTCCTTATTTGGACCATTATTTTGAGTGTTTTGACCAAAATACTGATTTTTTTTATTACAAAAAATCTGGGAATCGATTTTGGTCAAAAATGCAATATTTTCAAATGGTTTTTTCTGTATAACTTGGCTAAATATGGTCACACATCAAAATTAATTACCGTTTCTTGCTCCTAGTTACCAATACTAAACATCCCTATCACTCATTGTCAGAGTTGGGAAATTAATTTTTTGGTTAATTTTCGCATTTTTTGTAAGGGGTACCACCATCAAAATTTGCAAAAAATGTAAAAAAAATAAAATTCCTAAATTTGAACACAAATCGATTGGGATTTAAGTAACGAGCTCAACGGGGTATGACATTCCTTATTTGGACCATTATTTTGAGTGTTTTGACCAAAATACTGATTTTTTTTATTACAAAAAATCTGGGAATCGATTTTGGTCAAAAATGCAATATTTTCAAATGGTTTTTTCTGTATAACTTGGCTAAATATGGTCACACATCAAAATTAATTACCGTTTCTTGCTCCTAGTTACCAATACTAAACATCCCTATCACTCATTGTCCGAGTTGGGAAATTAATTTTTTGGTTAATTTTCGCATTTTTTGCAAGGGGTACCATCATCAAAATTTGCAAAAAATGTAAAAAAAATAAAATTCCTTAATTTGAACACAAATCGATTGGGATTTAAGTAACGAGCTCAACGGGGTATGACATTCCTTATTTGGACCATTATATTGAGTGTTTTGACCAAAATACTGATTTTTTTTATTACAAAAAATCTGGGAATCGATTTTGGTCAAAAATGCAATATTTTCAAATGGTTTTTTCTGTAAAACTTGGCTAAAAATGGTCACACAGCAAAATTAATTACCGTTTTTTGCTCCTAGTCACCAATACTAAACATCCCTATCACTCATTGTCCGAGTTGGGAAAATAATTTTTTGGTCAATTTTCGCATTTTTTGCAAGGGGTACCACATCAAAATTTGCAAAAAATGTAAAAAAAATAAAATTCCTAAATTTGAACACAAATCGATTGGGATTTAAGTAACGAGCTCAACGGGGTATGACATTCCTTATTTGGACCATTATATTGAGTGTTTTGACCAAAATACTGATTTTTTTTATTACAAAAAATCTGGGAATCGATTTTGGTCAAAAATGCAATATTTTCAAATGGTTTTTTCTGTAAAACTTGGCTAAAATGGTCACACAGCAAAATTAATTACCGTTTTTTGCTCCTAGTCACCAATACTAAACATCCCTATCACTCATTGTCCGAGTTGGGAAAAATAATTTTTTGGTCAATTTTCGCATTTTTTGCAAGGGGTACCACCATCAAAATTTGCAAAAAATGTAAAAAAAATAAAATTCATAAATTTGAACACAAATCGATTGGGATTTAAGTAACGAGCTCAACGGGGTATGACATTCCTTATTTGGACCATTATTTTGAGTGTTTTGACCAAAATACTGATTTTTTTTATTACAAAAAATCTGGGAATCGATTTTGGTCAAAAATGCAATATTTTCAAATGGTTTTTTCTGTAAAACTTGGCTAAAAATGGTCACACATCAAAATTAATTACCGTTTCTTGCTCCTAGTTACCAATACTAAACATCCCTATCACTCATTGTCAGAGTTGGGAAATTAATTTTTTGGTTAATTTTCGCATTTTTTGTAAGGGGTACCACCATCAAAATTTGCAAAAAATGTAAAAAAAATAAAATTCCTAAATTTGAACACAAATCGATTGGGATTTAAGTAACGAGCTCAACGGGGTATGACATTCCTTATTTGGACCATTATTTTGAGTGTTTTGACCAAAATACTGATTTTTTTTATTACAAAAAATCTGGGAATCGATTTTGGTCAAAAATGCAATATTTTCAAATGGTTTTTTCTGTATAACTTGGCTAAATATGGTCACACATCAAAATTAATTACCGTTTCTTGCTCCTAGTTACCAATACTAAACATCCCTATCACTCATTGTCAGAGTTGGGAAATTAATTTTTTGGTTAATTTTCGCATTTTTTGTAAGGGGTACCATCATCAAAATTTGCAAAAAATGTAAAAAAAATAAAATTCCTTAATTTGAACACAAATCGATTGGGATTTAAGTAACGAGCTCAACGGGGTATGACATTCCTTATTTGGACCATTATTTGAGTGTTTTGACCAAAATACTGATTTTTTTTATTACAAAAAATCTGGGAATCGATTTTGGTCAAAAATTCAATATTTTCAAATGGTTTTTTCTGTAAAACTTGGCTAAAAATGGTCACACAGCAAAATTAATTACCGTTTTTTGCTCCTAGTCACCAATACTAAACATCCCTATCACTCATTGTCCGAGTTGGGAAAAATAATTTTTTGGTTAATTTTCGCATTTTTTGCAAGGGGTACCACCATCAAAATTTGCAAAAAATGTAAAAAAAATAAAATTCATAAATTTGAACACAAATCGATTTGGATTTAAGTAACGAGCTCAACGGGGTATGACATTCCTTATTTGGACCATTATTTGAGTGTTTTGACCAAAATACTGATTTTTTTTATTACAAAAAATCTGGGAATCGATTTTGGTCAAAAATGCAATATTTTCAAATGGTTTTTTCTGTATAACTTGGCTAAATATGGTCACACATCAAAATTAATTACCGTTTCTTGCTCCTAGTTACCAATACTAAACATCCCTATCACTCATTGTCAGAGTTGGGAAATTAATTTTTTGGTTAATTTTCGCATTTTTTGCAAGGGGTACCACCATCAAAATTTGCAAAAAATGTAAAAAAAATAAAATTCCTAAATTTGAACACAAATCGATTGGGATTTAAGTAACGAGCTCAACGGGGTATGACATTCCTTATTTGGACCATTATTTTGAGTGTTTTGACCAAAATACTGATTTTTTTTATTACAAAAAATCTGGGAATCGATTTTGGTCAAAAATGCAATATTTTCAAATGGTTTTTTCTGTATAACTTGGCTAAATATGGTCACACATCAAAATTAATTACCGTTTCTTGCTCCTAGTTACCAATACTAAACATCCCTATCACTCATTGTCAGAGTTGGGAAATTAATTTTTTGGTTAATTTTCGCATTTTTTGTAAGGGGTACCATCATCAAAATTTGCAAAAAATGTAAAAAAAATAAAATTCCTTAATTTGAACACAAATCGATTGGGATTTAAGTAACGAGCTCAACGGGGTATGACATTCCTTATTTGGACCATTATTTGAGTGTTTTGACCAAAATACTGATTTTTTTTATTACAAAAAATCTGGGAATCGATTTTGGTCAAAAATTCAATATTTTCAAATGGTTTTTTCTGTAAAACTTGGCTAAAAATGGTCACACAGCAAAATTAATTACCGTTTTTTGCTCCTAGTCACCAATACTAAACATCCCTATCACTCATTGTCCGAGTTGGGAAAAATAATTTTTTGGTTAATTTTCGCATTTTTTGCAAGGGGTACCACCATCAAAATTTGCAAAAAATGTAAAAAAAATAAAATTCATAAATTTGAACACAAATCGATTGGGATTTAAGTAACGAGCTCAACGGGGTATGACATTCCTTATTTGGACCATTATTTTGAGTGTTTTGACCAAAATACTGATTTTTTTTATTACAAAAAATCTGGGAATCGATTTTGGTCAAAAATGCAATATTTTCAAATGGTTTTTTCTGTAAAACTTGGCTAAAATGGTCACACAGCAAAATTAATTACCGTTTTTTGCTCCTAGTCACCAATACTAAACATCCCTATCACTCATTGTCCGAGTTGGGAAAAATAATTTTTTGGTCAATTTTCGCATTTTTTGCAAGGGGTACCACCATCAAAATTTGCAAAAAATGTAAAAAAAATAAAATTCATAATTTGAACACAAATCGATTGGGATTTAAGTAACGAGCTCAACGGGGTATGACATTCCTTATTTGGACCATTATATTGAGTGTTTTGACCAAAATACTGATTTTTTTTATTACAAAAAATCTGGGAATCGATTTTGGTCAAAAATGCAATATTTTCAAATGGTTTTTTCTGTATAACTTGGCTAAATATGGTCACACATCAAAATTAATTACCGTTTCTTGCTCCTAGTTACCAATACTAAACATCCCTATCACTCATTGTCCGAGTTGGGAAAAATAATTTTTTGGTTAATTTTCGCATTTTTTGTAAGGGGTACCATCATCAAAATTTGCAAAAAATGTAAAAAAAATAAAATTCCTTAATTTGAACACAAATCGATTGGGATTTAAGTAACGAGCTCAACGGGGTATGACATTCCTTGTTTGGACCATTATTTTGAGTGTTTTGACCAAAATACTGATTTTTTTTATTACAAAAAATCTGGGAATCGATTTTGGTCAAAAATTCAATATTTTCAAATGGTTTTTTCTGTAAAACTTGGCTAAAAATGGTCACACAGCAAAATTAATTACCGTTTTTTTGCTCCTAGTCACCAATACTAAACATCCCTATCACTCATTGTCCGAGTTGGGAAAAATAATTTTTTGGTTAATTTTCGCATTTTTTGCAAGGGGTACCACCATCAAAATTTGCAAAAAATGTAAAAAAAATAAAATTCATAAATTTGAACACAAATCGATTTCGATTTAAGTAACGAGCTCAACGGGGTATGACATTCCTTATTTGGACCATTATATTGAGTGTTTTGACCAAAATACTGATTTTTTTTATTACAAAAAATCTGGGAATCGATTTTGGTCAAAAATGCAATATTTTCAAATGGTTTTTTCTGTATAACTTGGCTAAATATGGTCACACATCAAAATTAATTACCGTTTCTTGCTCCTAGTTACCAATACTAAACATCCCTATCACTCATTGTCAGAGTTGGGAAATTAATTTTTTGGTTAATTTTCGCATTTTTTGTAAGGGGTACCACCATCAAAATTTGCAAAAAATGTAAAAAAAATAAAATTCCTAAATTTGAACACAAATCGATTGGGATTTAAGTAACGAGCTCAACGGGGTATGACATTCCTTATTTGGACCATTATATTGAGTGTTTTGACCAAAATACTGATTTTTTTTATTACAAAAAATCTGGGAATCGATTTTGGTCAAAAATGCAATATTTTCAAATGGTTTTTTCTGTATAACTTGGCTAAATATGGTCACACATCAAAATTAATTACCGTTTCTTGCTCCTAGTTACCAATACTAAACATCCCTATCACTCATTGTCAGAGTTGGGAAATTAATTTTTTGGTTAATTTTCGCATTTTTTGTAAGGGGTACCACCATCAAAATTTGCAAAAAATGTAAAAAAAATAAAATTCCTAAATTTGAACACAAATCGATTGGGATTTAAGTAACGAGCTCAACGGGGTATGACATTCCTTATTTGGACCATTATTTTGAGTGTTTTGACCAAAATACTGATTTTTTTTATTACAAAAAATCTGGGAATCGATTTTGGTCAAAAATGCAATATTTTCAAATGGTTTTTTCTGTAAAACTTGGCTAAAAATGGTCACACAGCAAAATTAATTACCGTTTTTTGCTCCTAGTCACCAATACTAAACATCCCTATCACTCATTGTCCGAGTTGGGAAAAATAATTTTTTGGTCCATTTTCGCATTTTTTGCAAGGGGTACCATCATCAAAATTTGCAAAAAATGTAAAAAAAATAAAATTCCTTAATTTGAACACAAATCGATTGGGATTTAAGTAACGAGCTCAACGGGGTATGACATTCCTTATTTGGACCATTATTTGAGTGTTTTGACCAAAATACTGATTTTTTTTATTACAAAAAATCTGGGAATCGATTTTGGTCAAAAATGCAATATTTTCAAATGGTTTTTTCTGTAAAACTTGGCTAAAAATGGTCACACAGCAAAATTAATTACCGTTTTTTGCTCCTAGTCACCAATACTAAACATCCCTATCACTCATTGTCCGAGTTGGGAAAAATAATTTTTTGGTCCATTTTCGCATTTTTTGCAAGGGGTACCATCATCAAAATTTGCAAAAAATGTAAAAAAAATAAAATTCCTTAATTTGAACACAAATCGATTGGGATTTAAGTAACGAGCTCAACGGGGTATGACATTCCTTATTTGGACCATTATTTTGAGTGTTTTGACCAAAATACTGATTTTTTTTATTACAAAAAATCTGGGAATCGATTTTGGTCAAAAATGCAATATTTTCAAATGGTTTTTTCTGTAAAACTTGGCTAAAATGGTCACACAGCAAAATTAATTACCGTTTTTTGCTCCTAGTCACCAATACTAAACATCCCTATCACTCATTGTCCGAGTTGGGAAAAATAATTTTTTGGTCAATTTTCGCATTTTTTGCAAGGGGTACCATCATCAAAATTTGCAAAAAAAGTAAAAAAAATAAAATTCCTTAATTTGAACACAAATCGATTGAGATTTAAGTAACGAGCTCAACGGGGTATGACATTCCTTATTTGGACCATTATATTGAGTGTTTTGACCAAAATACTGATTTTTTTTATTACAAAAAATCTGGGAATCGATTTTGGTCAAAAATTCAATATTTTCAAATGGTTTTTTCTGTAAAACTTGGCTAAAAATGGTCACACAGCAAAATTAATTACCGTTTTTTTGCTCCTAGTCACCAATACTAAACATCCCTATCACTCATTGTCCGAGTTGGGAAAAATAATTTTTTGGTTAATTTTCGCATTTTTTGCAAGGGGTACCACCATCAAAATTTGCAAAAAATGTAAAAAAAATAAAATTCATAAATTTGAACACAAATCGATTTCGATTTAAGTAACGAGCTCAACGGGGTATGACATTCCTTATTTGGACCATTATTTTGAGTGTTTTGACCAAAATACTGATTTTTTTTATTACAAAAAATCTGGGAATCGATTTTGGTCAAAAATGCAATATTTTCAAATGGTTTTTTCTGTAAAACTTGGCTGAAAATGGTCACACAGCAAAATTAATTACCGTTTTTTGCTCCTAGTCACCAATACTAAACATCCCTATCACTCATTGTCCGAGTTGGGAAAAATAATTTTTTGGTCAATTTTCGCATTTTTTGCAAGGGGTACCACCATCAAAATTTGCAAAAAATGTAAAAAAAATAAAATTCATAATTTTGAACACAAATCGATTGGGATTTAAGTAACGAGCTCAACGGGGTATGACATTCCTTATTTGGACCATTATATTGAGTGTTTTGACCAAAATACTGATTTTTTTTATTACAAAAAATCTGGGAATCGATTTTGGTCAAAAATGCAATATTTTCAAATGGTTTTTTCTGTATAACTTGGCTAAATATGGTCACACATCAAAATTAATTACCGTTTCTTGCTCCTAGTTACCAATACTAAACATCCCTATCACTCATTGTCCGAGTTGGGAAAAATAATTTTTTGGTTAATTTTCGCATTTTTTGTAAGGGGTACCATCATCAAAATTTGCAAAAAATGTAAAAAAAATAAAATTCCTTAATTTGAACACAAATCGATTGGGATTTAAGTAACGAGCTCAACGGGGTATGACATTCCTTATTTGGACCATTATTTTGAGTGTTTTGACCAAAATACTGATTTTTTTTATTACAAAAAATCTGGGAATCGATTTTGGTCAAAAATGCAATATTTTCAAATGGTTTTTTCTGTAAAACTTGGCTGAAAATGGTCACACAGCAAAATTAATTACCGTTTTTTGCTCCTAGTCACCAATACTAAACATCCCTATCACTCATTGTCCGAGTTGGGAAAAATAATTTTTTGGTCAATTTTCGCATTTTTTGCAAGGGGTACCATCATCAAAATTTGCAAAAAATGTAAAAAAAATAAAATTCCTTAATTTGAACACAAATCGATTGGATTTAAGTAACGAGCTCCAACGGGGTATGACATTCCTTATTTGGACCATTATATTGAGTGTTTTGACCAAAATACTGATTTTTTTTATTACAAAAAATCTGGGAATCGATTTTGGTCAAAAATGCAATATTTTCAAATGGTTTTTTCTGTATAACTTGGCTAAATATGGTCACACATCAAAATTAATTACCGTTTCTTGCTCCTAGTCACCAATACTAAACATCCCTATCACTCATTGTCCGAGTTGGGAAAAATAATTTTTTGGTTAATTTTCGCATTTTTTGCAAGGGGTACCACCATCAAAATTTGCAAAAAATGTAAAAAAAATAAAATTCATAAATTTGAACACAAATCGATTTGGATTTAAGTAACGAGCTCAACGGGGTATGACATTCCTTATTTGGACCATTATTTTGAGTGTTTTGACCAAAATACTGATTTTTTTTATTACAAAAAATCTGGGAATCGATTTTGGTCAAAAATGCAATATTTTCAAATGGTTTTTTCTGTAAAACTTGGCTGAAAATGGTCACACAGCAAAATTAATTACCGTTTTTTGCTCCTAGTCACCAATACTAAACATCCCTATCACTCATTGTCCGAGTTGGGAAAAATAATTTTTTGGTCAATTTTCGCATTTTTTGCAAGGGGTACCACCATCAAAATTTGCAAAAAATGTAAAAAAAATAAAATTCATAAATTTGAACACAAATCGATTGGGATTTAAGTAACGAGCTCAACGGGGTATGACATTCCTTATTTGGACCATTATTTTGAGTGTTTTGACCAAAATACTGATTTTTTTTATTACAAAAAATCTGGGAATCGATTTTGGTCAAAAATGCAAAATTTTCAAATGGTTTTTTCTGTAAAACTTGGCTGAAAATGGTCACACAGCAAAATTAATTACCGTTTTTTGCTCCTAGTCACCAATACTAAACATCCCTATCACTCATTGTCCGAGTTGGGAAAAATAATTTTTTGGTCAATTTTCGCATTTTTTGCAAGGGGTACCACCATCAAAATTTGCAAAAAATGTAAAAAAAATAAAATTCATAAATTTGAACACAAATCGATTGGGATTTAAGTAACGAGCTCAACGGGGTATGACATTCCTTATTTGGACCATTATTTTGAGTGTTTCGACCAAAATACTGATTTTTTTTATTACAAAAAATCTGGGAATCGATTTTGGTCAAAAATGCAATATTTTCAAATGGTTTTTTCTGTAAAACTTGGCTAAAAATGGTCACACAGCAAAATTAATTACCGTTTTTTGCTCCTAGTCACCAATACTAAACATCCCTATCACTCATTGTCCGAGTTGGGAAAAATAATTTTTTGGTCCATTTTCGCATTTTTTGCAAGGGGTACCATCATCAAAATTTGCAAAAAAAGTAAAAAAAATAAAATTCCTTAATTTGAACACAAATCGATTGGGATTTAAGTAACGAGCTCAACGGGGTATGACATTCCTTATTTGGACCATTATTTTGAGTGTTTTGACCAAAATACTGATTTTTTTTATTACAAAAAATCTGGGAATCGATTTTGGTCAAAAATGCAATATTTTCAAATGGTTTTTTCTGTAAAACTTGGCTAAAAATGGTCACACAGCAAAATTAATTACCGTTTTTTGCTCCTAGTCACCAATACTAAACATCCCTATCACTTATTGTCCGAGTTGGGAAAAATAATTTTTTGGTCAATTTTCGCATTTTTTGCAAGGGGTACCATCATCAAAATTTGCAAAAAATGTAAAAAAAATAAAATTCCTTAATTTGAACACAAATCGATTGGGATTTAAGTAACGAGCTCAACGGGGTATGACATTCCTTATTTGGACCATTATTTTGAGTGTTTTGACCAAAATACTGATTTTTTTTATTACAAAAAATCTGGGAATCGATTTTGGTCAAAAATGCAATATTTTCCATAAAAATGCGCATTTTATAGACAAAATTGTGAAATTTTCTGGTTTACGTTACCAGGCGAACAGGAATTCCAAAAGGTGACCAACGATCAATTGGTTTTCAGTAGAAACCTGCTACTGATTATAATCGCCTGGTGCCAAAAATCGAAAAAATCCACAAATTTTCCATAAAAATGCTCATTTTGTAGACAAAATTGTGAGATTTTCTGATTTAAGTTACCAGGCGAACAGGAATGGTGACCAATGATCCATTGGTTTTCAGTAGAAACCTGCTACTGATTATGATCGCCTGGTGCCAAAAATCGAAAAAATCCACAAATTTTCCATAAAAATGCGCATTTTGTAGACAAAATTGTGAGATTTTCTGGTTTAAGTTACCAGGCGAACAGGAATTTCAAAAGGTGGCCAACGAAAACAAAAAAAAACATTTAAAAAATCTGACATTTTCAATCGGGGTTTTCTCCATAACTTGGCCAAAAAGGTGGCAAAGCTTAAATAAAGGCTGTTTTGTACAGCCTATAAACATAGCTTACTATCCCTATCACTATTTTTATAATTTTCGAAAAGTCGAATTTGAACAAATTTTCCCATTTGCGAAAAATGGGAAAAAATTATTTTTTCTGGTTTGAATACAGGTCGGTAGGGAATTTTGTTACGAATTCAACGGGGTATGACATTCTAGGTTTGGACCACTATGTTTATTGCAATCGAAATTTTTTTATTTTTTAACAAAGGTGGCTCAGTTAAAATAAAGTAAGTGGTAACAAGCAACAGGTATAGAAATATTTTGTTCTATGCTTTTCTAATCCACTAAAGAAGTTGATTGGATGAACGATTTGTTGTGAAATTCTTGACAATTCTCTAATTTTCCCCAGCGTTTTTTTTTAATTTAGCGAATGTCTCTTAGCGAACGGCTGCAGAAGAGCCACATTCCTCTGACTTCTACTGGAAAAACTTGTTTCGCGTTTTTCTCGAGCGTTGAACCAAAATGGTAACTCCTTTAACTGACTGAAATATCAGAAAGAGAAATTCACTAGAGCCAACGAATCTACCTTTTGGTCAACTGAATATTTGTTGGAAAATTAAGAAAATTTATATAAAATCGGTTGCCAATTCTCACTACTTTTACATATTCTGCAAAGGCTTCACATGATATTTTTCTAAAGCATCAACAGGTTTTCAATCGACTTGTCCGATCGCAGTTGGAACCAAACCGCTTTTAACCCCCTTTCCTGTCAAGCTTGCAATTTTTCTCGTGTTTCAGGTTTTCCTTAGTGCAAAATTGAGCGGAAAAACACGGCCGATTTTGCTCTCAGTCTATATTCAAACTTCCATATCTCAACCATTTGGCACTAGCACAGCAATTACAAGCGAATTTTCAATATTTCCATTAGAGACTTCATCGACGGAATCGTTATACTCGCACATTTTAATACACAATGAGTTAAAGAAAGAAGTTATAAAGTGTATTAAAAAAACACCGATATTTGACAGGCACTGGACTTAACAACAAAGACTGATTCGGCAGGTTGTGAGCCCTCAAAATGTGGAATGTAAATATAGTGGCTCAGGAAATATTATTCACATTCATGACTACGGACTCCAAAATCTTGAAAACCAGTTAAGGATCACCAGCTATCGTTTGACATTTTTTCGCCTGACACACGATCACAAAAGCGTGTTTAAAGAAGGCCTTTAGGAAAGGTGAGGGGCACGACTGCGCGATGCGGCCGAAAGACCTCGTCTACGCCGCCTGATCTTCGGCTATTTTTGTTCGGTAAAGCAAACCCGAAATTCAAGCCACCAGTCTTGAGTTCCAGCTCAGTCAATAAAGTCGTAGTGCGGAAAACTATAGCAGACTCAAAGAGTTAAAAACAACAAAAATAAGTAGCATAATCCTCTCTCTGTCGCTCTCAAGCAGACCTGGGCTATCGGCAGACTGTGCGTAAAATTGGTAAATCAAAAAACAAACAAAATTAAATCACTATCGTGAATTTAAAGTGAATACTTGATATGGCGTCGCGTGTTTTGCAACATCTATTTTTTTTATTTTTTTGTTCCTATATTAAAGATTCGTCTAAGTGTCATTTTTTTAGTCAACCAGATTTAAATTTTAAAATTGAACACATACCAAAAGGTGAGCTTCAAACGTGTCTTAGAGCCAAAAGCTGGGTCTTCGAATGACGACATCTACACACCTCCCTGCTTTACATACTGATTTTATCTTGGCTTTAACTGCAGATTCTTTAGATCTCTCTTAATAAACTTTAGCTCGTGCCAAATCTTGTTCATACCAACAGACACAATAAAGCGCCAGATATAATTATTCAAAAAGAATGTACACTGTAAATTCCTCAAGATATTTTTTTAAGATATTAACTTGGGAATAAAATAAGCAATGGCTTGAATGCAAAAAACAAAAAGTTTAGCGGGCAGTCCTGAAACGGAAAGCTGTTCTGAAATAGCTCTTACATAAGCTAACACACAAAATACTCATGATCCTTTTACTTAAATCAGACAAGTTCTAGCCTTTTACTTCAAAATTCGGATGAATTTACCCGACTGAGATTCAAGAAAGTTGAGTCCCAGCTGCGTTTGCCGTAAAATTGGACAAAAAATAGGTTCAAGATCACACTCAACCGAAATACAAAATAAAATAAAAAACACGCTAGAATCGAGTGCCCCGACTTTCAGATACTTATTACTCATTTGAAGTGACTGCGAAAGAAATGCAGATATGTATGTTTCTGCGTTTACATACGATATTCACCTAGCGGGGGTAAGAATTGAAAAAAAAAAACAAAAAAAGTCTACAATTTTTTTGAAAGTGTGTATATTTATTACGTTGCGGATTTTTCGTCAGTTGCATTCAGTAATCACAAAGAAATGGAAACGGCGCAACAACAAATTATTAGGCATATTCGAACGGAGAAATATGATTAAAATTCTCGATGCACACGCAGATCACCCCATCGAAAAACCTCCATTATAGAGTGGCAACACCAAGAAAGGAAAGCTCGTTTGATGGCAACGTCTTATACATACATATATGTATGTTTGCAATTACACTGAAAGTGTTTTTTATTTTTTCGACTACGATGTGCCAACGAGGGTTGAAGACAGACGGAATCGACTACCTGCTAAATCGAGAGAATTTCTTAATTTCTATCTTGTATCTTGTATCATCGTTTCCAACCGTTCTGTGCTTTCCCATTTGATGCAATACACCCGTGACTTTTGCGACCGACACAGAGACGTGTACAGTTATACAGATGTACATATACATATGTACCAGTAAGCCCTTTAGCATCAATTGATTTAGTCCCACCTGTTTTGGTGTCTGTTGCCAACAAGAAAAGAGCTTAAAGGTGCATAGGAGGCATTCCAAATGGTTGCCAATAGAAAATAAGAAATAATTAAAACCAAAAACAGAAGAAAAAACGAAAAAAAATAGAGAAGCAATTACTTTTGTTGCAGTAGAAATAGCTTTAAAAGTGGCACAAAGCAATTTCAATGCTGAATGGAGCGTAAAGTTGTTCAGCTGCAAACGCAATGCATTTTTTTAGTTTTTGTTTTCGGTTTTGGGGCCAACAAAAGCCGACATCTAAATTAAAAACAAAGTGCAATTGTACTTGACACACACGATAGACGAACTCACTAATTGGTTCGTAAACAAAATACATCAAATATAAAGGATTTATACATTGAAATAACCTCTTACAAAAGAACTAAATCAATATCAATTGATGTAAGATGTAAGAGCAATGCCTTACCTATACACTTTTGGAACGTATTTCATAATAAAAAATATTTCATTAACAATATAACCGGGAATAGAAAATCTTTAAAAACAATAAAGCTTTCATATTTTACATAAGTTTAACCCAGCAAGTTTTGACTTATATTTGGAAATAAAACTTCAATTAAGCTTAAACTTAAAACTTAAAGACCTATAACAAAAACGCACATACCATATTGACTCCACTTGTCATACTAATCGAGATTATATGTACTACATATACTTCATAGGGTCTCATCATATGCTTCGTCCCTTGCGTAGAAAACTTGATTTAAGTAATATCACCCCAGACAAGGGAATAATGCTGTCGAAAGCCATGGTAGATTATCGTTTGTAGGTCCCCTCTTACCACTCCCACTTCATGTGATCACATAATGATGGGTCGCAAAGATGATGTCATCCGATCCCAATATCTCGGCGTTAAATGCCTTCACGCCCGTTCATAGCTCACTTGACTGGAAGGCAATGATCTAATCTTAGGTGGAGAAAAGCAAGATCAACAAACGCCACTTTCTTACATCGGGATATGAAATCAGTCTGGCTGTAAACTCCAATTAAAAATAAGAAGCTGAAATGAAAAGGCTTGCAAGGATTTGTAATTAATAAAAGAATATTGCAGAGTGCTGTGCTTTCGACCATCTCCCTGTAATTAGGTCAAATCTGAGGCCCTGGTTTTTGCTCTGGACAAATTAGCAAATAAATTTTGGCCAATACTCGAACGATAAACAATAACTTTAGCACATGATCGAATCAATTTCCAATTGAAGACCCATTAAATATATTATAATTATATTATATTATATATATATATATATATATATTAATTTTGAAGCATTCGACAACTAAATTAATTTAAAAAAAGAAAAGATTTAACAAAATCGGACTCATAAAAAAAAATTTCCACTTTTTTTCACAGTTGAAGTGCAAATTAATTAGGACTACTTGATTTCGCTTTGTTTTGGTTTTGTTTTGCATGCTTTTCTGCCGTGACTATTGTTTTTGCTCGGCGTTTCCCTTTTATTTCTTCTATCGCTTCATCAATTATGGCAATCAGACAACAATTTCGCTTTGCATTTGCGTACAAGAAACGAAGGGGAAAAGGCCGAGCCCAAAAATGGTTTAAGCGGTTGAGGCGGTATTCAATATAGCATCTCAAAAATATTTATCGTTTCGTTGCACTTTAACTTTTGAAACCAGTTTTACCCCACAAGGCCAGGTATTAGTTTGTTCATTATAAAATAAAAATATTCAAACGATTTATCCAATATATTGAATATATCGCTTTTTAAACAGGTTTACACCTGTCCACTTTTACCAATCCTTGTTTTGCTTTGTAAAATAGCTGTGTTTACCAATAAAGGTAGGATTCATAATCACAGCCATACTGCGTATACGGATACACAGATCTTCATAGATTTTTTATTGATTTTTTATCAATATTAAATAATGTCTTATGCCTTTCGGACTGTGTAACTGAGAAAACATAAAATAAAAGCCAGTCAAACAAATTTGAATATACATATCTACCGCTACATATTGGTATTTACCCGAATTGCCTCGTACTCAATGCGATGCGAGTAAAACACAAATCGGTGTCCAAACAAACAGCAAGAGGGAACGCTATTTGCGATTTCCTCTACTTCAGATACCCGACACTCAGCCAGAGGGAGAGCTGGAAAGATATTTCAAAAATTTATTTGAATAGCGATACAAATTGGCAAGAAAATGAGTCAAATTAAAAAAGTTGAAAAACATGGTCGTGGCCCCTTGTTGTGGTAAAGATAATCTATTACCCATTACTGTACGAGTTAGGAGTACAGCAAAGTATAAGTTTTAGTGATTAGTCCAACCTCTAAACAGATTTCGGACCAACCTCCCGAAACTGGACGCGTAATGAGCTATGTGTTGAATACGTCGGTATGTACCTGTATTTAACTACTGATTTAGAAATTGCACACGAGGTGACACTACTGGCTCACTACTACTATCTTTTAGTCTACCTAAAAAAAGCTTTTTATGGTCTAATTTAAAGCACAAAGTTGGTTACTTTTTAACGAATATAGTATACCTTAATACTCTTAAAGTAACGGGTATAAAAATATTCTAAGAGATATAGTGGACAAGCGCGGTTTGTCTAGCCCCCTTAGTTACATGCTTATCACGACTAGATTCATCGCCGCATTATATTATAATAATTTATAGCTGTTCAATGCAGATCAATTTCACTTTATTTCTGACATATTTAAATAGCGGTTTGGTGTTTAAGGTAACTGCTTGATTACTGACATGATTGGTTGATTGATTGATAGCAAGAGAGTCCGCTCTAAGATCCATTAGAACTGTCAGGCAGTTTATATAACGACTTAACTAACTCCAAAACTATAATGCTTATGCAACCAGTTAATGCATATCATGGCTAATGAAACAGCATAATCTAGACAAATATATATAATACACGAATAACAGCTAAACGATACATTTATAGAATTTGTAAGAACATAAGAATGAAAGCAAAGTACCTTACATCTTTACTCAGAGTTTAAAACTTACAAATATAATTCATGTCCGAAATCTTTTCCAAAAACCTGGCAAATACCAAAACTGCTCTCCAATTTTTCTCCAATTTCCTCGTATTGCTTGATCGCCATTATGCATTTGTTTTTTTCCGCCGTTTGTTTGTCTAATTACGCAACCGGTGGCGGATGCAATACCGCGGAATCGGTAGTTTGACCAAAAGCAGCGTACATTCCGTTTACCCTACACTTAAGTTTAACACCCGCGATTAAAACCCGAAATGCTGAAAATATGGCAAACATATTTCCGCGTGTCGACAAACTTCTTTCAGCTTGACGATGAAGGGAAACGCCGGAACCACCAAAAACAAAATAAATGTTTTGTGGCACAAGCAATTAGTTTTAAGTCAGAGTATATACATTTAACAGAAGTTCAAGAAGATACAAATATTATTATGCATCTAAAGTTCATAATATAGTTAGGAGAAATTTAAAAAAAATCTAAAAATAAAATAGCCTTAGGGAGACAAGAGTTCAAGCCGTCTATACTGATACCAGCTGCTCCCATTTACTTGCTGTGTAATTTGGTTAAAAAGACTTGTCATAAATCACGGCTCTAAAACTACAGTAGTTTGGGCACAAACTCTTACTTCGGTTCATCCCCTGTCTCTAAAACGCACTTACCCAACCCCAAATCTCCTCCTTTTGCTCATCAGAAGTGGAAAGTGAAGAAAACGTAGACATAGTTTATTTCCAAATGCTTGGCCACGCCTCGCTGGACACGTTCGTTTGTCGTGTCCATGGATCCAAAGATACGTGGATATCTATGTATCTATATGCTGTTACCCCACTTGGAAGATTTTCGATTTCTTCGAGAGACCGTTTTACAGGCGTCGAAAAATGTACGATAATTAAATCATAATAAATAGAAAGAAAGGAAATAGTGCAAGACAAGCGTAAAGTTGTTATTCGATGCGTCGGCAACTTGAAGAGTCTTAAAGTAAGTAAAAATGCCAAAAGACTCAGATGTACACGTATGTATGTATACCAGGTAGGTATATCCAAGCTAAATATAAATAGCCACCTCATATACTGCAAGTGCAATCTCTGGTTACCCAACTCTAGAGGGTGATTAAACTCCTCGTTTGGAAGAGAAAGTGTCAATTTTGTATATACGTTTAAAACATATTTTCGTTATAAGCATTTATAAAGTTCTTGTTGTTAAAATACCTGAACTCATATACCTTTATATTTTCTTAGAGGTTCGAACACATTTAGTTTATAATACATTTACATGTGATTAAATATTTTAGTTCGCGGAACTAGCACTTTAATTTTCCATATAATTTGCAACAATCTCCAAATTCATCATCTGATCTGCACAGACAAACAAATAAAGCAGCTTATTTAAAAGTATCATATCACTGTGATGAAGTGATGAAGAGATGAAGTGCGCAGAGCGAGTATGCGAATAATACAAAAAAAAATACAAGTCTTCAGCGATCGTTCGATCACAACGACTCATCGCAAAACTAAAAAGGATTGCATACCAAGATTTTAGATGGATTAGGAGAAAGTCTGGTGAAAGTGGAAATGTTAAAATATAGGAAGTTAGAGCTGTTCGGGGTGGTGATAAATGTCAATGACATCTCGCTAAATACGCTAAATTGTAAAAATCCAATACTCCGTTGGGGGAGTTTTCAAAATAAAAATTTGAGTCTATATGTTTGGGTCTAGTCCTTAAGTCCTGAACATTTAAATTTACGTGTGTTTAGCAGCTTGATAGAAGAAATATTAGTTTTTTATTACCATCCAAACATTCTAAATACCATAATTAAAAAATTATGCTCAAAGGATTTAAGGTACGAATTACATTTGCAACTTGCTTAAATATTAATATACAAATTATATTCTTGGAATTCGGTTATATACATTTACCAAACACAAAAACAACATTTACAATACAAAACCAAAATAAAACTCCTATGAGTGTGCCGAATGAGTAAATTTAAGAAAGTGTATTTATTGCTGGAACTCTAGATCATCATCGCCACAAAAGTTTATATCGAAACTTTTGTATGTTGAAAGCGCGGTCGCCGCTAGTTTTTACTTCATTAATTGAATGTAATATAAACTATTATACTGACAAATTACATTTTCAGTGCTACCATCTGGTAATCTTGCTCACCTGTAATCTCATCTTTAATTCCAGCGATGTTATAATGGAGGCAATGACCATGCTGGTGTTGGGCTTCCAGTTGCTGGCGCTTTTTTCGATCGCCGGCGCGTTGCTTATCTACCTGATCTGTAAGGTGCGCGAGGATAGCGTCTCTGCCAGTGCGGGTAGTCATCCCAGTCGGGTGGTTCTAATAACCAGTGCGGATACCGCATTGGGTCTTCAGTTGTGCACCCATTTGGCCAACAAAGGGTGTCGGGTTTTCGCTGGAATGAAGGAAGCCCAAGACTCGCTACCCGCCAAACTTCTTTGCGGTTGGATGAAGATCAGAGAGTACAGTGAGGAACCCATTGCAGGCACTATTATTCCGATGAGACTGGATGTCACCCGAGAGGATGTGCTTCGCGAGGCCACCGTTATAATGGGTGCCAACCTAAATGCCGACGAGCGCGGCATTGCGGCCGTAATTAACACTAGTGGCAGTGTTTTCCGGGGCCAGGTTGAATCGCAGGATGTCCAACAGTGGGAGCACATGCTCAGAACCAACATCCTGGGCACATTACGCGTGGCGAAGGCCTTTGTAAGCTTCCTGCGTCCGACACGCGGAAGACTCCTTTACTTGGGAGGAGTAGGTGGAGGTGGAAGTGCTCGAAACGGAGGTGATGGGCTGGTTGCCTTTAATGCCTCACGCGTTGCCGTAGACAAGTGTGCCGAAGAACTGCGCAAGGAGCTGCATCCCTATGGCGTCAGCGTAGTCGCGTTGGATACCTGCGGCATGACGGCAGAGTCATTGTACAAGGCACCAGTGGCACAAAGTAAGGTTTCCATCAGGTTTGGGAAATAAATAAATTATATACAACTTTTTCACTTTTTTTCAGCCATGTCCCTGGCCGCTGGGGCTCCTACTCAGTATACAGCGGACGTGCTCAGTCCGGACGCCCTTCATGTGATCGAGCGGGCGTTGTGGGACTTTGCTCCGCAGCAGCGCTATGCGCTCCTGAATCACAACAAATACCAATTCACGTTGCCATGTCGCTCCTCGCTGCGACTTCAGAGGCCGGTTGCTTCATCTGTCGGCGAGAACGCCAGTCAGTCGGTTTAAGATTCGTCTTCTTCCATTTCCTGTATATATGCTCCTGATCCTGATCCTGATCCCATTCACTATAACGCTCTGATCCTGCTCCATTCTCTCTATTTGATATGCTTACAATATTCTTTGATTGATAATATTTCTCTTTTTTCTTTTCGGAAGGCTTTTATAATATTTACTTTTTAATCGTTTTTGTTCACACTGCTAACGGTGTAATTGTTGAACATTATATTTAATGTTACCATACATGAAAAAATAAAGCTTTATGCTAATGTATCTGTATTGTGAGTTTTGTATCTACTTCTATTATGTTTAGGTAGTTCTTATTCGTACTTGGAGATAAAGTCGAAGCGCAACACGGAGGCCGGGAAAACTTCACCAGCTTTCGCCAATGGGCGATCAGAGGTACGTGCTGGAAGGTTTATTAAAACATCGGCTCCCACAATGCTCTGCAAGCGACTACTAATCTAGGATAAGCGCAGGAGAATTGTCATAATATGGGGTTTATTTTAGAGATAAGAGGCTTACTTGATTTCCATTGACCCCGGCGTATAACTCTCCAGATTTCGAAATCACTGAGGCCCGAACGAACTCCGGGCGGCTATCTAAGCTGAAGTCATTGAGCAACTGAAATGAAAATTTATCAAGGAAAAATACAACATTGAAGTGGCTATCTCTCATTATTACGCATATAAGAACACTTTAATGTACATATAACGATTGGGGCATCTCGAGTACTGCGTCTAATTGCAGTATTCTAAAACTTTCGCATTTACCTTAACCTCTTTTGATACAGGTAATTTGACAAACTATTTTTTATTAATAGTTAGCAAAGAGATAAGGCGAGAGATAAGTTTCAGCAAAGAAGATTGAAAGCAATCTATATTCTGTAGTACTTTAATTGATTGCCAAGATAAAACTACCATCAATCATAACAGC
The DNA here is from genome assembly GCA_005876975.1 of Drosophila orena. NCBI lineage: Eukaryota > Metazoa > Arthropoda > Insecta > Diptera > Drosophilidae > Drosophila > Drosophila orena. The sequence goes on from VCKV01000086.1 coordinate 1,479,464, forward strand.
CCGTCGCCACTCACAATTTCACAATGTGGTTAAATTGGATTGGAACCCACCTTTACGTTAAGCACAGAAAGGGAGCACTTGCAGCGATCCCAGCCAGCAGCAAAGCGGATGGCGGGCAGGGCGAACAGGTGAAAAGTAACGAATGCTGACACTGGATTCCCGGGCAGGCCAAAGAAGTACTTATCATTCCGGCTGGCAAAGGTCATGGGCTTCCTGAAGGACACAAGATAAGTGCATATAACATTAGGGGTTTAGGAAGACAATATTACCCTGGCTTCATGTTCACTCTGCCACAGTGGATCTTAAATTTCAGGTCTTCCAGCACGGGCTTTAAAAAATCCTTATCGCCCATGGAGACCCCACCGCTGCAAATGACAAAGTCCACCTCTTCAAAGAGATCCAACAGCGATTCCCTAGTCTGTTCAAAATTATCGCTTAGCACACTCGTGTGCATGCAGTTAAAACCAAAGTAAAGCAGCAACTCCGTCAACATGGTGGTATTTGAGTCGAAGATCTTCCCTGGAGTAAGCTGATCGCGCGGTGAAAGAAGCTCGCTTCCAGTGGACAATATAGCCACTCTGGGCTTAGATATAACCAACTTATTGCCCACGGAGGCCAGCAGCGATTTGACCACCACGGGAGAAGGATCTAGAGCAGGAAATATGCGATCATTGACGCTTAGATCGTAACCCACAGGCCTAAAGAAATAAAACAAATGTTTTATTTGGTTTCTCCTTGGTATTTCGCACTACATACCGAACATCTAAACCAGCTTGGGGCTCCAGCATTATGTCAACAAGGCTTTCCTGTCCGTTTTTATCTAACTGCAGCAACTTGGTGTCTTCCACTTGTACTACGCAATCTGCCTCCAGGGGTAGCGGAGCCCCTGTGTTAATTTTGTAGCACTCATCCTCTGCCAGCGGCAAAGAAATAGGCTGAAACCGAATGAAAGTGCGCTTTGAAATCGTGACAGTATTTAAAACTCCCAATAAATATTTCCTAATAATTATTTTCGTTCCTATCTGCCCACATCGATTGCCACTATGAATAAATGTCAAACTTACTACATCTCCGGCAGCTATGCATCCCAAAACACGCTTACTGCCAGAAAATCCAGTGGACTTCATGGCGTAACCATCCTTGATGGAAGCCCTGAAGGGTGGAATGTTAACCGGCGCTTTCATTTCCAACAGAATCTTATCTAGATTGGTCGCCTTATGCACTGTGTTAAAGATTATTGAAAGCACCTCTTGAACGGCTAGCATTGGAAAGGGTGAGTTTCGATCGGAATCTGAGCCAGTTCCCGTTTTGTTGGGGCAAATGTGACCCTGGGGTGCGGAACCTTGGACCTCTTCATGTGTTTTCCGCACCAGGGACACATCGTCACCTATAAGGTGAACAGCATGGGGCAAGAGTTCCCTAATGGTCTGGAAACACTCTTTTACGGCCTTTTCGCTACCAGGAAGGTTTACGATGAGAGTATTTCCTGCAATGCCACAGACTCCACGGGAAAGAGCCGCATATTGGGTTTGTTTGATGGACTTTAGTGTAATATACATTGACAGTTGTGGGCATTCCTTTTCCAGCAGCTGCCTAGTGGCCTCTGGGGTCACATCCCGTGGTGCAAATCCCGTTCCTCCGGTAGTCAGAATTACTCGCAGCTCCTCCCGATCGATCCACTTACGTAGCTCGTGCTGTATGAGATCCTTTTCATCCGGAACTATTTTTCCAATCACCTGGGTATTGGCAAAATTTTCACCGATCAGTTGTCTCAATATAGGGCCACTTGTATCCTTTGCCGGCTCCTGCCAACATGTGTCACTAACTGGGGGTAAAAAACCATGTAAAGTATAATTCTCTTGGGGATGAGGGCCCGCATACCAGTCAAAACTCCAAAAGTGATCGATTCCATTACGTTAACCACACCGCTTCTAACTGCTCCCACTGACGATACTCAATTAAATTGTAAAGTAGAGTACAATACATAAATAAGCATGCAACCTTTTCGCTTTTGTTATCGATACTTTAGTAATAAACTCTGGAGTGTGAACACTGATTGCGGGAGCAGAAGCATTAACCCAACAATGGGCATGTCATGTCAATTATAAACACATGTACATATAAAAAAAAAAGCACTAGTTCTTAGCTTTAAAATCTAGTTGCACCCTATTTTCAATATATACATAAAACCAATTCACACTTTGAATTGGAGGATAATTAGATAGTTTATTTATTTACTATAAAACGGTAGACAAATACGGGTATTAGGTGGCCAACAGTACTCCCAGATCCTAGCCGGTGTTAAGGTCAATTGGCTTGCTTCTCGGCCCCTGTACGGTCCTCCAAGGGATCGTAGCCCTGAGCCATTTTTTCCTTAAACTGGTCATAAGTACGCTTGCGGTCGAAGTGCTTGACCCATTGACCAGGGCAGGATTGCTCAAATGATTTGCGAAGACTCTGGCAGGGGGTGGGTACCTTTTCCCCACTGGTAGAACTGTGCTTTGGAGCGTGCTCCTCGAGACACTTCCAATACTCGTCCCGGTTGTTCCAGCACTTTGTGCGCTCCGCCTTGTCCGGAAAACTCATCTTCCAGGTGGTTTTGCAATGAATTTCTGATGCTCTGTCAATTGGGGCTTTAATGGACTTCCTTTGGAATGTCAACTTGGCAAACGCTTTAAAGTAAAAAGTCTATATTTAATTTAATTTATTAAAAAAAATCAGCCAAAAAACCAACCTCATCAAATATTACAAAACAAAAATCAGCTGTTAGTTTCGATAACCTAGTGTAACAACGTGTGGCAACACTGCAGGCGGATATTTGGGCGGTCAAATTTAAAATGTAGGCTTTACCAAATGTGTTTCATTTCGTACATAAACAGAAATTTTCAAACCCTTGACCAAATCGGAAACACCGACCTAAAATGGAGCCGCATTAAAAAGTCAAACTTATGTGCACACTGATGATATTTGTTTATTGTTTGCACCTTTTCTGCTGTGCTCTTTTATGGTGAATTTAATCAATTCAATATCTTATGGTTAAACGTTAATGTAACTGCCTCTCTACAAACCGTATTCCTTAAATTTTGGGTGCAACTCACAAGTTTGCAAAAGAAAAACAAAACTTAAGAACACAAAACCACTTAGATAACAGCCTTCACTGTCAGCTATAACAGTTAAAATTAAATACTTTATTTTTCTGTGTCAATGTGTGGTACGCATTGAATACTCCAGGGGACACTGAACTGTTTACATATGTATACTGGTATTCTTGACTCTTGTTGTAGGTACACAAACACGGATAGAAATGCCAACAGAAAATCACAGAAGCGCCTTTTTGTGTGACCTTTGACCTAGTCTTGACTTTGTGGCTGAAAGGGAAAATCTTGCGACTTAAATTACATATTGTCGTTTTAAACAGTTAAAGTTAATGATATATAGAAACCCCACATTAACGTTTACAGCCCGATGTTAAAGTCTATATAGCACAGGCGGGGATACACTGCGTGGGTTGGGACTCTTATATATATGATCGAAATCGAAGAATTCCTACATGAATAATCAGTGCTCCGTCGCATCAATTCTCGGCTGACTATCGAAGGGTTATGTCCCAAAGTGAAAGCGGATAGATTGTACCGATATAAAACTATATTGCTTTAAAACCAAGTTTGGGTTTTCCTAAAGGGGAAACGGGTTAGGTATAATTTTCTTTTAGGCACTTGTGGCTTGGCTTGCTTAGCAAACTGAACAATTTTGATACCAGATAAAGATTCCTGATTCGATGGGATTAGTAGAGTGATAAGAAATTGGGGGTGTGTGTCAGTACTTAACCCTGCACAAAACATGTATATGTGTAATCTATAATATAGACAATGTTTTTTGCTTAATAATTTCTCCTTTACTTTTGGTTTCTTGTAACATGTATGTGCCCATTACAGTGCAGCTTAAACGATTATTGCACCGTCTAATTTTCATGGTTAAAGGTAAAAGCAAACATTTTATTTCATTTTTTTAACGTATTTCTTGAGCATGCTAATAAAACTTAAAAAAAAAAACCGACTACTTCTATAAAAAAAATATGTGTTCTCTTTCCTATTGATATACTCCATCTCCTTCATTCTTATGACTAGATGGACTTTTCCGGCATTACGATTCTATATAATCCTGGTAATGTCCAAGTCTAATTTTAAGTTTGAAACATTTAAGTTTCGGAAACACACACCCACAATGTCGGGAAGCAATTTTGATTTGCCCTTCTTATTTGATTAGTTTGTCTCGCGCAGGAAGTATAAACTAATTTGTTTTTACAGGTACTACAAATAAAAACATTAATGGTAGGGGGTAAGAAAATTAATACAAATCAAACGAAATTAATAATAAACAAACACTATTTGTATACGTAAAAATAGATAAACATTTTTTAACCATGAAACATTTGGCAGTCAAAGAAGAAAGTCCCGGTCAGGCTTCGATAACGATGCATCGTTCATACGATAAATATTACACACATGGTTATCGAATCTGTTGATGCTGTGATGTAAGATGTCCGTCTTATTTGGTTGCTGATGGTTTTGGTGGGTATTTTGTTTGTCGGATGAGACTGAGGAATCTGCAATCATTTCAAGTTGAGGTGGTTTTTGCCTACGCCTGCTCAATCTTCTCCGCATTTATAGACGACAGTGTTCCCGTTGTATCTTCCGGTACAGTTGTTGCATCCGTGGGCGAGGCATTTGTGCTTGAGGATTGGGAGGCGTACTTGCAGGTTGAGGTCAGGCATCGGCATCCCGCACAGGAGCGATGTTCTACGCGCCAGAATTTTTCCCCGTAATCAAAGCTAGGAGGAAACAACAAAGAGTTTTAGAGAAACCCACAGAAAGAAATAAATTGGGAAGTATATAATAAAATTTGCACGTTTTTTTTTTGACTTTAAAATGCATTTTAAAAAATTTATCGTCGACTACCTAACCTGTTTACCTTAAAATCGTTGGATCGACTTACCATATCTCCTCTCCGGCATCGATGTCGCGGCAGGCAAAAAAGGCGATCTTGGGGAATCTGTAGTCCTGATGCTCGTAGAAAACACGAACAGGCAAAACATTTGGTTCACACGAGTGGTTAAAAAAACGGGTTACATTGCCATAATAGTTGGCATCGATGCAATGACCGTTGTCCAGGTCAAAGTAGTAACTGTCATCGGTGCGTCGACCTGCCTCCATTGCAGTCAAAATCTCACCCGTATAACTGGCCACAAAAGTGCCCTTGGGAACATTGGCCATCGCCCGTACACCCCAGCCCTTCGCCTGCTCCTCGCACTCGACAATCTGTAGAGGTGTCCTTGTGCCATTCTGTACCACGCGGTTTTTGCAGGACAGCTATTGCAGAAATAGGATAAGTTTAAAACAGTTTAGTATAAATGGATTATTTCCGATGTCCAAATCTCTAACCTGATTGCAACCGCAGACGTCGTTGCATTCGAAGATTACCGCAGGATCATCGTAGTTAAAGTCAGCGGTCAGCCGACTTTCGGCAGTGTACCAATTCTGCGAGGAGGCTCCATTGCACTGACACCGATCGCTACTGCAACTATCCAAGCAGGAGCAGATGCGCATTTGTGAAACGCGTCGGTCAATCTGTACCGAGTTCTGCTGGATGATGCATTGCGTTACGTAGCGAAAATCCGGCCACATAAGCGAATCGGCCTCATCCTCATTTTCAGACATCGCCAGTTCGTTGCGAACCGCCTGGATTGGTCGTGCCTCCCTACCATTCGAGGCATCTGCACAAACCACAAAGGTACGGAGGCCCAGAGGCCTGAAACTGCGCATCTGCATATTAAAACCTACAGTGCGACCGCACTCAGACTCCTCGTTCGGGATGCAATCAAAAGGCAGCTGTTCGGCCTTGTTCTTAATCATTAGATCGGCTCCATTAGCTATTAACGCGATGCACATGCGGGTGACAGAATGACGGCAAGCAATGTGCCTAAAATTGACATAATTGTTATCAGTACTCCTTAAATTTGTTGGTCAATAAACTTACAGAGGCGTGTCACCCTCCACATTCTGTACATTGCAGTCCGCCCCTGCCTGCAGCAGGACCGTAATCGTGTCCAGACCATCATTGTGCAGCGTAGACCAGTGCAGCACCGTATTGTTGTCATTGTCGCAAATGTTAGGATCACCCTCCTGGTTTAGCAGGAAGCTAATAAAGGGAAAAATATTTATCAGCTTAAGAAAACCCCTAGGGGCAGAGGAGCCCACCTAACTATATCCGTGTGTCCCAGCTCTGCTGCCCAGACCATGGCCGTCCAACCGCCCTCATCCTGCGCATCAATAAAACTTAAAAAGCTGGTAATATTTCGAGAAGTCCGATAGCTGTCTATGATCAACTGAGTGGCTTCTAAGTTGCCTAACTGGGCAGCAATATGCAGACTCGTCTTGCCATCTGGACCCTTTTGAAAGTACAGAATTTTTAATGGCTTTAGATGCTTTGGAATAAGGAGGCATAAAAACCTTGATGGCCACATCCGCACCACATTGCAGAAAAAGATTTAGCATGTCGCACTTCTCGTTCATCACCGCACACATTAAAGCAGTCCGCAGTTCATAATCCACAATGTTAACGAAATCCGGTGAACTGGCTCCTTTGCAGAGCAGCAGATATGCCATCTGAAGTGTGCCCGAGTGGGCCACCAAATGGAGGCAGGTGCCATTTAAGTACTCCCGTATCGGAGTCAGCACGTTAAAGTCGGCAGCTATTCCAAAAACATTAAACCTTTTAAGATAAATGTCGAGTGCAAACAAACTTACCCAGAATCTCCGCTACGCGCTCCAAATCATCGTTTTGGACTGCGTAGTACATATCCCGCGAGGTAAACTCTGTGGTCACACGACCATTGGCAGAAACCACATGGCCCCTCAGCACTACATTCATTACGGACTCGGGTATGAGCTGGGCAAAGTTGATCGAATTAAGAGCATGGCCGGAGTTAGAATTGGAGCTGCCTGCCCTGCCCCTCTGGTTTCCATTTGTTTTTGAGGCAGAGCATGATGACGAGCTTAAGGTTACAGCGGTGGAAGGTCCCCCCTTGCTTCTGGCCTTGGCTCCTGGAGTATTGACTTTCCCAACGGTTCCAAATTGGGTTAGGTGCGGAGAGGTTGTCAGCCTGGCGGGTTTGCTGCGTGGTTAGTAAGGAATTTATTCATACAACATCAAAGAGACGCTGAATCCGCAGTACAATTTACTCACATCTTGTACTTTTGGGTGCGCAGAAAGACAGGCAGGGACTGACACTTCATCGTTACCGTGGAGGTCCGCTCTGGTGTATCCAATCCGCAGTGGGGACACTTAAGCACCAACACGGGACTGCTGAATTTCACTCGCTGATCTTCCATGTCAACGACTTCTTTCTCGTATGAAGTGTTTAAAATAAACCGCTGGGCACAATCGGGATGAAAGAAGTGCTGCTGCTTGCATAACACAAATTTTCCCTGTATTTTTATAAAAATATTAGATTGCGGGTAACAATAATAATTCTGTCTTTACCTGTGTACAAAATATGCCACATCCCGCGCAACAGTTGTGTGAGTGTAGGCGCTTTTTGTGTTCGTCACATAGGATCATATAGCTGACCCGTTGGCTGGGTCTGAGTAAATTGTGAACCTCCGAGGATAGTTCATTGCAGCAGCCAATTTTCTGCTCGTCGATGTGATCAATGGCACAGCAGTATGATGAATCCGGGGCATTCCTGGCATAGTACTGGGAAGTCTTCTGGCATAGACAAATAAACTTTGCCACTCTAGAGGTGCTGGGCCTCATATCTAAGTCTCTTATGGGCGTAACATCAGCTTGAATCGAAGTGTTCAACGAGTGAAGCTGCTCCGCATCGAGTGTAGAAATGGACACACCTGCTCGGGCTGCCACAGTAACTTCTCCGGCTCCTCTTGCCCCTATTCTTCTCGTGAGTTTGGCTGCCTGCACGACTGGATTCCGTGGTGATTTCTGAGCGGCAGCGGGTGTTGTGGGCAGCTCCTTGGTAACACTATTCCTCACTCTCAAAGTAACACTTGGTTTTCCCACCTGCACTCGTGTTGTAGGTAAAAATTCATTGTCAGTATTAGAACTGTCGTTATCCGAGGGCTCATCTCTGTGATTTTTTTGCAGTCCCAATTGCTTTAGGTGCTTCTCCTTCTGTTTGGCCAGTTTACGTTGCTGTTTTTTGTTTAATTTTCTTTCTTCTGGTGATCGATTGGCATTAATTCGGGATGCCTTGATGTCGCTTAGAAACTGTTCGACATCCGGACACGGGCGTAATTTGCTTTTGGCTAGCATTGCAGCATCATAGTTCTCAATGTCGCGCTGGGACTTTGAGAAGAGCCGCTTCTTAATGGCACTTGTGCCTGCTGGATGTCCTGGACCACCTTCGAAGTTGCTCCCGTCAGACTTGTCGCTCTTTTGCCTTGAGGTCGAGGAATTCGAGCCATTACCGCCTGTTGTTGGCGTTTCAAACTCCCCATCTACTGCTGCAGCACTTTCCCAGTGGGTCATACGCTCAATGTGCTTCGTTTCGAACTCACAGCGCAACTCGTCATTTTCTAATATCTTTGGCGTTGGTTTAATTCTTCTTTTTGAGCGCTTGGGCAGCTGAAGTTCGGATCCACCAGTGGAATTCGATTTCTTGTTGCCATTAGCAATGTGTAGCACGGAGGATGTTTCTGATTCTAACTTCACACCGGGCGGAATTTTTGCCTTCCGCCCTCGCTTTTTGGGTGGAGTCTTCTCATCTAGCGCCGCTAGTGGCAAGATCTCAGAAGTGACCTCCGTCAAGGAAAGATCTGTAGAAGGCGGAGTGGGATGTGGCTCCGTTTTTACCTCCTCCCAGGTGCTTCCATCGGCGAGTAATCGATTGCCCAAACGGACACTACGACGCATTCTTTTGACATCTCCCAAGGGAGCCTCACCCAATTCCTCCTGCTCGGTTTTCACCACTACAAGGTCGCTTATGTGCTGCTGATCTAGCAGTTCATCCGGGAGTTTCCTTTTGCGCCCTGGTTTCTTCTCCCCCAATGGATCCTCGCATGGTAGAATAACCTCACTGGTGTCCACCTCGGCATCGGGTCTTATTTTCCTGGCTCGACCCCTTCCTCGTTTGGGAGTAGGAGCCGAGTTTTCCTCAGGCGATGATGTAGTCGGTGACGGTTTCTCCGGTTCACTCTTCAGCTGCAATCTAACAGTAGCAGCATTCTCGTCCAGTGTGAATCTCTCCAGGTGACTACTACAATTCGTATACTGCTCCGACTTTTCGAGTTTTTTATTATCCACCTGAACATGTTCATCAGTAGCTGAAGTAGGCGTTTCAGTGGGTCGGGGTGTTCTTCGAGAGCGTCGTGTTCCACCCGGCGAAATTTGTTCCTGCAAAATACAGACACTCATTGAATGTGCCGACTGAAGACGTCCTCAGTATTATATATGTAGATTTTTATATATGTATATATATATTTATATAGATAGATATATATCTATATATACATATATAGACAAACTGCATAAAAGTACCAGCAGTGAAAGAAAGCTTTAAATGGCTTCATTGGTTGCCTAGACAACTGGTTCTACCAAACACACGAGGTCTGTTGACCAAGAGGATGAATGAATGGATGGTTTAACCCCTATTGTCTTGGACGCAATTACTTCTAGCCCAACGAAACGTGTGTGCAAATCCCCCAGGAACTATGACGAATGCCTACTCATTGTAAGGGATATGTACATAATACCAACTGAAAATGGCTATAATGTTTTGGAATAGTCATGAGAATATCAAAATATATAAGTCCCTAAACAATTTATAGAGTAACTTAATTATACAGATTCTTTCTATGCTACGAATTTTTAAGTTACCTATCTATGCATTATTTTTATTTATTATTATTTTTCATAACTCTATTCTCTCGCTCTCTTTGGCGAGTGCATGGTATTGACCAGTGACGACTGAAATTCTAACAAACAGTTACCTTCTCCAAGATAATAAAAGTCTTTAATTTGTATGACATATCAACAAGTTGGGAAATAAGGGAACTCCCCAACATTTGTTATGATTGGGCTGAACAAAAAACAATGCCACAAATAAGAAAATGTATGCACATAAATATGTGTACATAACACATAAGAATCAATTGAAAGAAAAGCACTCAGCAGCCAAGGGCTAACAACTTCTAAATAAATCAAAAAATAAAAGAAACGGCTAGAATTTCGAAGCTGATACACACACTAACATTTACTTACATTTTTATCAGCTAATGTCGCAGCCCCTGCCGACGTCGCTGCTCGCTGCTCGCCGTTTATACTGGCACTAGGGTTGGTTGCGTCAGCAGTGATTTTGACGCTAGCAGAACTAACAACAAGTGGAGATGCTGCTGCTGCCTCAGTTCTTGTTGTTGTCCCTAATTTTGCAATTGCCGCAGGTTTTTGTGTGGCTGCTAGCATATCTTCTCCTTCTTGCTTTGCTGCTTCTTTATTTTGCTGCTCAGTTTTAAAGCTTTCGCTCTGCCATCTCTCTGTCGACGTCGTTGCACTTTCCGTTGCGTATTTCTCTGCACGCTCATTGCTTTCCAGCTTTACTGTTATGGATGTCTCTCTGTCATTCTTGTGCTGTTCTTCCTTTTCGGAGTCTTGTTTCGCGACATCTTGGCCGTACTCCACTTCCCTCCTACTTTCTTCTTCCTGCCTTTCTCTTTTTGTATTGTGCTCAACTTTTTCTGCATTCTGCGCTGCTTCTTCTTCCAGCTTGACAGCAGCCGCATCGACAACATCTGCCAAGAGTGCTTTGATATCTTCGATTTCCTCTCGATTCCTTGCATCCTTGCGCTCCTCCTCTTTGTCCTTTTGCTTCTTCTCTTTACTGGCGAACTGGTTATTGGCCAAATTACGCCACTTGAGGGTTTTGTCCTCCGCCAAGTTCAAATTTAGCAACGTACCACCCTCCGCTGTTGAAGTAGCACAGTCGCTATTGAATGTACTAGACATGCTGTTCATCAGCTCAACAAAGTCCGTCATCTTGCCTTAGATGTCACTACTTTTCACTTAGATTATTAGTTTCTTTGATTTTTCAGATTTCAGAATCAATTATCCATCGCTAAAACAAATAAAAACATAATTTGGGCTCCGGAGCACTTTTTTCCCCGATAAGATTGGTGCCAGCAGTTTTTGTGGTTGATGTGCTGTTCTGAATTTTTAACTATTTTGGCACCGATTTTTTGAGTACAAATGGGCAAACATAAGACAAATAACGAAACACTCAATCTTTATATTTTAGGCTTTTCAATCAGGTTAATCTGCTTTTTATTTTGCTTCTTCTTTTTCTTCGTTCTGCCGGCAGCGAAGTCGACTGCGCTTCTTGGTGGTCACAACTCAATGTTTTTTTCTCTCTTTTTTATGTTTACCCTTTTTTTATTGACTTGAGAACGGAACGTAACAATAATAAATTTGTTACTATAATATTCATACGTTTTCTCACTTTTCCGTTTATTAATTGCCCTTAAGAAACACAAAATGTTTGCAGAAATCGCTGTTTTGCTGATTAGCTCACATGCTGTCGAATATTACACTCTCTTTCTCTCATCGCTTCATCACTACGATTGTTGTTCTTGTTGTTACTCTGCCGACGTCGCTGCTACTGCGTTTTTGTTGGTGTTGCAGTCACTGCTTTGAGATTTTGGAATTGTTAAGCTGGAAATTTTAAGCGCAATTCTGCAATAAATCTACAAAGGTTTGTACCTATTATGGCGTTCTCTTCATAGAGCCAACCAGTTCAGTACAATTATTTTATAAAAATATGTTGAAAAGCACACGCACACACACACAACTGCGTTTTGGACGCACGCACACGCACGCACTCCGTGCTGAAAACTGTTATCCGCAAAGAACAGCAACAACACAACAACTAGAGCTGGCATGGCACAAAAATCGATGTTTATCGATTAACTTGGCAACGCAGCTGGGAGAGTGTACTCGCTAATAGAAAATACGGTCACACGGTTCCCGATTTTGCTAACGCTAACGCTTTGGTGTGTGTAAGCACTGGCAAAGGCGTGAAAATAATTGTTATTAACACATATTTTTATTTTTTTTCATAATATATACCCGTTCCAAGCATTGTGTTTATTAAAGTTATCACGTTGGATCCAGCCACATACACTTACAGACGGCATAGTGCGAGGGGAATCCCACGTATAATGTGAGAAAAATGCGCATGCGCGGACGAAGATTGCTTCCGATTATCCTGTCGCTTCTTTTGATCGTCCTGCTGAGTCTCTGCTACTTTTCGAGTCACTTAAGGGATTCAAGGCAGTCCCCTGATGACGGTTACTTGCTGCACTTACCGCCCGAAACAAAGGAAGAGCCACCTAACCCTAATACCACGCCAAGTAATCCCCTTCTGAATCTCACTGATTTCCACTACTTGCTGGCCAGTAATGTGTGTCGAAAGACTAAAAGAGAACTCTTAGGTAAGTTCGTCACCTTAATTCAACCAGTGTAAGGCATCCGTAACCATTTTTTTAATCCCCGATTAGCCGTTTTAATAGTCACTTCGTATGCGGGAAACGATGCCTTGCGATCAGCTCACCGACAGGCGATTCCCCAAAGCAAGCTGGCAGAGATGGGCCTTCGAAGAGTCTTTCTCTTAGCAGCCCTGCCTTCAAAGGAGCTTTTTATCAGCCAGAATCAACTGGCCAGCGAACAGCAGCGTTTCGGGGACCTTCTCCAGGGGAATTTCATCGAGGACTATCGCAATCTGAGCTACAAACACGTAATGGGATTAAAGTGGGTCTCTGAAGAGTGCAAAAAGCAGGCCAAGTTTATCATTAAACTGGATGATGACATCATCTACGATGTATTTCATCTGCGCAGGTATTTAGAGACCCTCGAGGTGCGCCAACCCGGACTGGCCACATCAAGCAGTTTGTTATCCGGCTACGTACTGGATGCCAAGCCTCCCATTCGCCTGCGAGCCAACAAGTGGTACGTTAGCACAAAGGAGTACCCACATGCTCTATATCCCGCTTATTTGTCGGGCTGGCTTTACGTGACCAACGTGCCAACGGCCGAGAGGATTGTAGCGGAGGCGGAGAGGGTGTCATTTTTTTGGATCGATGACACCTGGTTGACTGGAGTAGTAAGGACGCGTTTGGGTATTCCCCTAGAGCGTCACAACGACTGGTTTTCTGCCAATGCAGAGTTCATCGACTGCTGTGTTCGCGATCTCAAGCAGCATAGCTATGAATGCGAGTACTCCGTGGGACCCAATGGCGGCGATGACCGACTACTGGTGGAATTTCTGCATAATGTGGAGAAGTGCTACTTTGACGAATGCGTCAAACGACCAGTTAATAAGTCGCTTAAAGAGACCTGTTTAGCGGCGGCCAAGTCTCGACCTCCTAAACATGGTTTTGCTGAAATAAAAGCATTGCGACTGAGGTGACATCGGTTCAAGGACACGTGGCTCTCCGTCCTTTAGCAACTAGTATATAAGGACTTTTTTATAAAAGGGGGTGATGAAGAGAGAGACTTATCCCACCGAAGTGATATGACTCCGGTACTCATCCTAGCATATGTATTACAATAAATGTTTGCCCAGAAATCTTTTTTAAACTGAACTACTGTACACCAGTTTTTTCTTTATGTCTACTTTCGGTTTTAAATAAATTAATATTTAATGACTATATCATATATAATTGAAAGTAATAGAAATAAAATAACAGGTTCGTTGTTTTTAATTAAAAAATTTTGAAAATAAAACAGTTTCTTAATTGTTTTTTGTCTTACACTGCACTTATAAAAAATAAAAAAGGTATACATATGTATATAAAAACAGAGCATACGTTTTGATCGTTTTTAAATTGTTTTTTAACCAGAACATAGGCGTAGCGCTGTCGAAAAGAGATCATGAATTTCCGTAAAATACAGTCATCAAAATAAGGAATCTTCTCTCTCCTGCACCTTAATAGAATGCCAAATCCATTTAAAATAACACCTGGAAACTAATGGTAGTAATGTTGAAAGTTTCAGAAATAAAATTTTAGTTCCAGGCAGACGACACTTGCTAAGGAATTATTTTCGCATGGTTCTAAGGCTAGGTTGAGTAACTACTGTCCCCTACAACACTGCCATATTGATGGCTGCCCAATGGTAACGCTTTAGGAAAATTAAGTGTTATCTTCAGTATTTGCAAATACATTAGAACAATTGTTCGAATATGTTTTTTTCTTTATTATCATAAATAATTTAAATTAAATAAATGCAATACAATTAAGCACAATTCCATTAATATGCCATCGATGAAATCATTTTACTTGTCTCTGGTTTTTTGATCAGTTATTCTTATTTGCGCTTATTTGCTTTTGTTTGATGTTTATTGTTTATTGCGTTTTGTTTGTATTATTTATTGTATTAAATAAATGTGGGCTCGTGTGAGTACGTAAATAATTGTGGAATTGGGTAAGTGTATAAGTGAGTGTGTTTAAGTGCGAGTGTGTGCGGCTGCAGTCTCTATAGAAGTTACAAAAGGGATCGTGATCCATCGTTCTATCTCTCTCACTCATTGCCAAGGACCGTTTTTGTTTTGTCCTTTCGTAACTTTATAGAAAGTACGCGCTCGCAGTTTTTTTTCCTTTTTGTATTCTTTTTTTTCCTTTTACTAATTCGCAACGAAAATGTGCTGATGTGCGATTTTGTCTCTGTTGGGACATTTTTTCATTTCTTTGCTCTCTAGGAAATTATGTAATTTACGCTTTAAGTCTAAATAAATATTAATAAATAAATTGTATTTTAAGTTAATAATTTATATGAATATCAAAAAAAAAAAACAAAAAATTATACGGTTGTCAGTAATTTGTGAGTGAGACAAAGATATTGAAATGTGTATGTGTGAGAGAGAGCAGAGAGAGCGGATGTGAGTGACAATCATGTTGTGTACTTCCTTTTTGTTTTCTTTCTTTTTTCCTACGTTTTCTTGATCTTGATTATGCTACGATCTTGTGGGGCTGCATCCACTTCTTCATGTAGTAGCAAAATAAAGTCGAAATGTAAAGCAGGATCATCAGCGCGCAGGTGACCGCGAGAGCGAGCACCGATGTCTTCGTGGGGCACGGCTCGATAATGGTAACAGTTTTGTCTGGATGCAATATGAAGTACATAAGGCGCTGATAAAAGGATTTCGTTTTCCCATACTCACCTTTGGCGAAGTCTGTGCTGGGATCTGCCTTGAAGAACTCGCGCTTTTCATCGCCAAAGTCCAAAACGAGGATCTCCTGCGAGATGTTCATATCGTCCTCGCTCTTGGTATCGTTGCTGCAAAAAGGGAAATTTATCGATGTATGCAACATTTCAGCTCAGTTAATAGAAGTTAGCGGATAACTCGGTTACCCTAAGAGCCAACATACCTCTCGATAGAGCGACGACGCCTTCTGCCCAAAGATTCGAATGACTCCATGTTCCATTCGCACACAGCCGGCTCACATGGACCCAAGCAGTACTTGACATTGCATTGGAAGATCACGCCGTAACTCTCGGTGAATCGGAAGGCCTCGTATGTAGATTGCAGAGCATTGCCGTCGGCGGTGAAGCCGGGGAAAATGGTGGGATCAGTGGGGCAGCCGTCGTCGTCGATGATCTTAAAGCTGGTGCGGGCGTCCTTGGCCATAGCCACACAAGACCGAGCAAAAATGCCATAGGGAGCTATTCGTTATAGGCATTAATTAATAAAGGAGTCGAGGCAAATCCACGTAAGTCCACACTTACTGTCTTCAGGAATCTCTATGCGGAAATTAAGACGATCTCCAATACGCACAGTCTCCACCTCGCGCTGTCGTGTGTCCAGGATGCGGATCCTTGGTGGTGGAGCCTCCGGTGATGAATTTATGTGGATCATCTCTGGGTCACGGATCGGCATCATACCGAAGGTGATATTCTTTGAGCTCATATCGTAAGTGCACTTGACCTTATAGATCTTGTCGGCCTTGGTCATTACCACGCTGTGATGCTGCAAAACCACCGTGTTGGAGTAGACACCGGTCTGGAAAACGTTGAAATGTCATTAGAATAGTAAATCACATTATTATTTTATCATTTACCACACTCTGTGTGTTACAATCCTGCCCAGCCATGGTCAGATCCAACCGAAAAGCGTCTGAGTTAATAACATCGATGTTGCACGTCTCCGAGCGTCCCAAAGCGTAGATGCGTCCATTAAACGGCTTGTTGGTGCGGACCTGGACGGCAATTCTAGTGTCCTTGCAGTGCACAGAAACTTAGGGAGGAAAAGATAGAAAGATCAGCTAAACATGTCTTCAAGCATTTAAAATAGCTAACCATCATAGCAAGTTCCGGTCTTGTCGCAGTTTACGTCATTGCGGGTTAAGTTGGTCAGGTTGGGATCTTCAATGGTGTCTAGGCTAACGGGTAAAGTATCGATTTTATCGAGGGTTCCCGGTGGTGATCCAGCTGCCAAGCCGGCGGTCTTCTCGCATTGATTTTCAAAGTACTGACCAATGGGCTCACCATGATCGATAAGGGGGCGCTCATGGTTCAAATAGGTGGATGGACCATCGGGCAGGGTCTTATGATCCAAATGATATAGCCTACAGTTGTACTGCGCTCCTTGGGGTTGACCCAGGTACAGGAAGGAGCGGCACAGGAACTCAGATTCAATTTCACATGCCAGACGGCAGGCGGATTCTGAGGTCACTTGGAGTTCCTTGTCAGTATAGTAGTGCAGACCAACGTATTGGGCCACCTTCTCTTCGGAGACGCCCATTTTTTGGGAGTTGCCAAACGAGCGGTTGTTCTTACAGGCCTGAGCCGGTTTTAGACAGAGATTCTCAAAGTAATCCGTACCCTGAGCATCCACCAGTTGAACAAACTGTCCAGAGCTGCGTCTATCCGAATCACTGAGCACACACTTCATGTTGTTATAATCATACTCCACCGATCGGCACACAAATCGCCTTTCGTTGAGGCAGGCTGATAAGCAGGCCTCTTTTGTACTGGTGTATATTAGTGCATTGTCCAGGCCGCGAATCACCTTGTTCGGAACCCTCTCGAAACTCCACGGTCGGTGGCACACATTCTCGCTGCGCAGCTGCAATTTTACCATGTAGTACATGTTTGCACTTCTCTGCGGAGCCGCCGAAGGATTGGCTGCGGAGGAGTCGTTCTGCAATTGACAGTGGGTCTCTTGCGAGGGCGACAGAGGGTTTACCACAAAACTAAAGGCCGCCGCTTGGCAATCTGCCTCCTCGCGACACCATCCCTGACACTCATACAGGGAGAGGTTTTTCACGCTGTAGTACGTGTTGCCCGGAAAATCAAAGTCCGTTAGCTTTTCAAAGGCCATACGGGCATTAATTTGTACAGGCAAAGCCACCAGGACGACCATCACGGCGCAGAGAAGAAGCGGACCCATGTGCATCGAAGATCGATCTCTCTTACTTTGGGTTGACTGCATTGCGATCTGTAAAACGAAAAAATAAGTGCTTAAAATGATTTCTAAAAATAATGGAGAATGTATAACATGAGAAGGTTCGATTTTTAATAAAATATATCGTAGAATTAGGTTCGCTGGCTGCCATTATCTTCATTCCCAGATGTTAAGTGATGGATTTCCCAGATGTTAAGTAATGGATTTTCTGGTACTTCAGGATTTTCTCACCTTCAGCTCTTCCTAATTTATATGGAGTAGCGACGTAGTTCAAAAAGCGGGATTATACTTAATAGCGGGGCACAGAATGTAGTACTTTTTGGTTAAGGTAGTGCATTGACTACTACTTCCGCCCATAGGCTGGCCCATTACACGCTTAACTAAGCGCCAAACCACCGAACCACCGAACCACCGAACCAACAAAATGTAAGCCTCAATAGCTATCTTCCATTCCATTTCTATGCAGACCCAGAACAGTGCTTTGGCCAAGTAATGGCAATAGACATCTTCCCACATCCCTGTCTACATAAAACTCCAACTTTCTAGAGACTTAAATGAGCTGTACAAGGGGAAAGGAGATCTATTTTATTGACGATTTGCGGTCAGAGCTCCAACGGCCGACTCTATTTCGCAGATTCTATTATTCGGACTACCAGCAGCAACTTCAATCCAAGTCTCTGGCAAAACAACTTTTTAGCATTCCTGTGGTTTTCGTTGGTGCAGGCAGCAGCAAATTGCTTTTTGCGGACAAATAGCTCATCCAAGAAATCTCAACCAATTAAGCTCAGATGATGCATGACGGTTCAGGGGGTTGACATGCAGGTGTACAAGGAGCTAAGGTGCAATATGGTGCAATATAGTGCAATATACATTACCGTGTGCAAATAAGTCTGTGGTCTTTATTGTGGCAGTGAAGATAAATTGCACATATTAATTCTGTGCGCGTAAGCATCAAGAATAATATTAGATCGTTTAAATATAAAAATATAAATTACGAAACTGATTATCTGGTTTTTAAGCAGCGTTAATCAAATGATGGCTCAAAAATTTGTTTAACTACTTAGCAATTATTAAATTGACAGAATTAAATTGATTCATATACTTCCCAGTCTGGTCAGTCTGGTCGGTCTGGTCGGTCTGGTCGGTCTGGCTAAAGCTAATGACCTCCGCAATTCTTATTCTCCATTAAGTTCCCTCCTCCGCTACAGACGTACATATATGAAGGCATTAGCATCTAGGCAGGTATGTACATATATCGACAATAGCAATTATACTAACAAAATCCATTAACTGTAAAAAAGACTCTAGAGCCGGACTTTAATTGCAAGTAGTCCTCGGCACTGATTACAGTATACCGATAGCCGGCAAAGAAGCAACAGGTGGAAACTGTTAAAATTGTCTTTTCAGTTTTCAGTTTAAATTTGTGGTTTAAATTGTGATCAAGCCAATTACATTACATTATTAACACCCTTCTGAAACAAAACATGTAACAACTATTTCTTGCTGTGCATGGGAATTCGGAATGGAAAATGGAAAATGGAAAACGATAGAGTCAGAGCACCGAATTCTTTTTGGCCATTTTTAGATGTTGCCCGTTGTAGACGAGTCCGATTGCAGGGCAGCATCAGCAACATCGACAGCAACATCAGCAGTCAGCAGTCAGCAGTCAGCAGTCAGCAGCTATACTGAGTGCAACATCGTTAACCAGGGACAAGGAAGGTTCTGCAAGCTGTACGAAATAGGTGGCAAGACAGCGAGGAATGCCCGCTGATGTTGCAACATAGATCCCCCTCGAAGCCACTGCACTACAGCAACAGCTCCGAGAGCGACCAGAGCAACTGAAACAAGGGCAAGAGCAAGAGCAAGAGCAAGAGCAAGAGCAATAACAGCCGCTGCAGCCAGCAGCACTGCGAGCTGCAACCCAACGGGAGCTATTTGTCGTTGCCGCAGCTGCAACACGAGCAGTTTTCTGCAGCAGCAGAAACACATGCGGCTGCTTTCATGTTGCTAGCCTTAAAAAATGGAAGCGAAACTATATAGTCGGGTGCCATGACTATTAAATACCCGTTCCTCAGCTAATCAATTTTAAAATTAGAATAACTTCAGATGTACGTGTATGTATGGAGGCAAATGATATTGCAGCATGTTCACTGTTCAATGTTCGGTGTGGGGATTTATTTTTGCATGCCGTTTTGCGTCTTAGAGCATTTACGAGTTGAGTTGAGTTGAGTTGAGTTGAGTTAAGTTGAGTTGAGTTGAGTTGAGTTGAGTTGAGTTGAGTTGAGTGTTGAGGGCCTACTGTAGGTATAGAGTTTTCAAGGTTTAGAAAGGTCACAACCCTGCAATAAGAACTGTTCTGTTTGTGCTGCAAATTATAATTATATGGCAGAGTACTGGAGATCGATGGACTTCAGGGTTTCTCATCAGCTGCTTCCTGGCCCATCTCATCACTTCTCTGCCGTTCTCTTCGGTAAATTCTTGCGGCCAGTGGCGCGTACTTGACTACCCAGTAATCAAGAAAATTTGCAGTTACGACAGAGATCGCGAAAGGAAGAGAAAAACGAGTGGAACGGGAGGAACGGGAGGAACGGGAATGAAATAGAATTGAATCGAATCGTATATAAAGGAGAAGTGAAGTCTCTAGCAGAGTGGTCTTTGAAAGGTTATCATTAGGCACGCCTTCTACCATCTTAATCTGCCCATTCTTATTCTTGGTTAAGACCCCTAATTGCGCCGCAAAGAGAAGTCGGAGAACAACGCATGCATGGGCAGATACAAATAATAATAATGAAAAATGATTGGACACGTTCGCTAATTATTTAAGAGTGTATGCAAAAACAAAGGGTCGATGGGGATTAGCTTGGATTATTGACAATGATCAGTGAAAGCAGCTTCGGCAATTATGCAAAGTGTGATTTCCAATTCCTTTAGGCCAGGGGCATCGGCTATACTCTGAAGTGGCACTTACAGGCCGGCCAAGCATAACCAATTATACTGATATGAAAAGGCCAAATAATTGGTCACATCGATTGTCGATGAAGGAAGAAGGAACGCACGTTCAAAATAAAAGGTAAATTTCCTCGCTGTCAAATACCCGTTACACAGGTAATGCGAGTGTGCGGAAAAAATTGTAAATCCTTTTAAAATATCGACGGAAATTATCAGGAAACAATATTAAATAAAAAAAGCCTTGTAAATATAATGCGTGAGTTGGCCTGGCCAAAGTGTTTTTGGCATATCATTAGAAATTTTGAAGACCTTTTATACCATCTTACTCCCCGAACACGTCTTTCTCCTTCATTCCCTGTTTTAATTTTTTCTTCTACAAAAATACCCTGTGTTTTCTGATTCTATCCATTTCTTTGTTTAATACTATAGAAGAACAAACAAAAATACCTCTTCGGGAGGTAAGAACAAGTGACGATCACTTCTTTAATATAGAAAAGATCAGATATCAATTACATATGTGGCAAAAAACGATTATGCACTTGACTTTATAAATACACCATAAAGCATTTACTCATCCGGCAGGTTGCAGTGGAAAATGAACTGGTGGACAAGTAAACATTTTCAAAATAATTTCTCGACTTCGTAACGTTATGCAGGCACCTCTTTCGCTGCGTTTTGCAATTATGTAATTTTCAATCACCGCTGTGTTAAAGATGCAGTCTGCAAAACGTGCAACCAACCAAAGCACCTGGCATGAACTATGCGTGTCGCAACTCCCCCTTTTCTATGTATATATTTCTTTTATCTGTATGTGTATGCATACATATACAGATGCATTTTTTTAATAGAAATGCGAAGAGGCAATAATTGCTATCGAACAATGGAAGCGTTTTCCATCTTTTCCGTGGCCAGCTGAATTTACCCAGCCAGAGTTTCCACCTTTCTCAGGGCATTCCCATTCTTACTATTAGTTAGTCCAACGTGCCAGTTTAAAGCCAGTTTCTAAACGAAAACATTGGATGTTATAATTCAAGAAAAATAAAAACGCTGTAATCGAGTGCCACGACTGGACATCCGTTACTCAGCTAAAATAAGTGAGTAAGTGGTAGCAAGCGTTTGTTTTCAAGATTGCCTACGAAGTCCACATACCAGCGGTGGCAATAATTGAACATCATGAATTAAGGTTCTTTAATCGCTTAAAATTACAAAAAAAAAACAAATTTCAAAGTTGGTGGTGAACTGGAATTGTAAAGCTTAAAACCTCTGGCTCATGGTAGCTGCCCGCTGTTGTCATTTCTTTCAGTTAGAACCGGATATTTATTGCATAACAAGATAGCAGGAACGATATCCCCTTCTGGAGAAGCTGCCTCAAGGTTGATGCAGCGTACACAAAACAACATGTGGAGAGTTATTTAAAAGAGCTGCTCAATCGCCGATGCGGGCAACAAGATATGCAACACGGCAATTTGGAAGAGTATCCGGGGAAGCTACGAATGGCACACGGTTCAAAACCACGTGGTCAACCGATATAACGTTGTAACATTCAGCAGGATGCAACAAGAAATCCAAAGATCCCAAGCATTACTTCGCCGCGGTATACATACACATACATATAGTTTTCATGTTCTTCTGTTTTCGTAATTCCGCTCCAGGAGAATAGGAGCACATATATGTAGATATACACGTATGTATGTACATATGTATAATACCCCGTCTATGCCCTCACTCATTTTGCCCTTAATCTCTTTTTTCACCAGAAACCACAGAAAAACATAATGTGAAAATAAAACGGATGAATTCTGAAATAGGTGAACCAGAGACTAAGAATATTGTAACAATAATATCCCAAATTATAAACCGTTTCAGATATATAGTAGTTTCCGTCACTTTTCAGGAATCTGTAAAAAAGTGAAACTATCGTTTTCACTCAGCTTTTTTAATATCTTTGGTACATTTTTTGAAAAAAGTGAAACTATCGTTTTCACTCAGCTTTTTTAATATCTTTGGTACATTTTTTGAACAGTGCAGCAAGTGCGCAAGAGACTTTTTATTCTTGGAATCAGGATGAGATAGAGGGCATTTTGGTCGCGGGTCTTTCGCGGAAGTTAAGCAACAAAAGCCATTAGCCAAAGAGCCAAAGAGAATGGGAATGAATTCAAGTTGGCCTGAAAGACGGATATGGGAAGATAGGTTTGCAGAAAGAGGCTGAGAGTCAGAAACTAAAGATGAGAATGAGGAGGAGTAAAGAATTGAGGTTGGCAACAAAGAGCAGGAGTCATTAGAGGCGCATTTGAGGCCTTGGAATGTGTCTGATCCGAAGAAGCCCAAGTAACTCTCTCTTGGAAGACCGAAAGCTGAAGACTCCAACCTCATCTGCAGCTTTAAAAGCAGGTTTCTAGTGGCGGGCATAAGAACGTTGCATGATTTATGGCAATTATGAGCAGCAACCACGACAGAGAAGAAATGATGATGACACAGGAGAAAGGAGCAGAATACAGCAAAGCGCAAGTTTTAAAATTGTACAAGTAATTGCAATTGTGGGCCCTAAAATGTGGGCATGGCTAGGAAAATTAACACTGGAATGCCCGGCGAATAGAGAAAAAGTTCGACGTCATAACTGAGTTTATCCAACAGATCGCTTGGGTATCTATTTGTGGTGGACATCTTTGTTCGATGTTCCCTGTTTGTTTTTCTAGTACGCTGCACATATTTTTAGCCATTTTTGCCCGAGGAACTCGCTCATTACAGCAGGTGACACTTGGCCAGCACGTAGCACATACATACATACGTGTACACGTGTATATGTATGTATGCATATGCATTTGGATGTTTGCCTGGCAGTAGAATCACAATCGGTCATTGAAAATAATTTCAGCTTTAAGAGGAAAACAAATTTGTTGCAATGTAATACCCAAGCTTTTGTACGGCAAGACTAACAGGAATTAAAATAATTGAATGCCCCAGGTCAGTACAGGTCAGTAAAAAGTAGTATGCATTTAAATTATTTGTGAAACGGGAACATTTAGTTTGAAAATTGTCTGTTACTATTAATCAGGGTAACATTAATGCCACTCGCACATTCCTTGTTTTTGGGTCAATTACAGCACTGATTGCCTACGTTCAGTGAAGCTATACTTCGTCGCAGATGACAGTGGTAGGGTAGGGTAAATTGTATCTTATTGTATAGGTTGTGCCATTTAAGGAACAATATTAATTTAATGGTGGATGGATTGCTAGTAACTGCGATGAAAATAGGTACATTGCGTGCACATAAGCGAGATGTTTTAATCGGTGTCTTTCCGACTTCCAGTAGACTTTATTGTTAGTGTGTATGAGGAAAACTTGATTTTCGTCCTCAACCTTCTATTCGCTTGATGCCTTTTGCGTCGAAAGGTTGTCTTGAGAAAGTGTGATATATGGAGTTAATACGCAAACAACTTTTTTTAATAAAAGTGTTGACTTACATTTTGCCCCGCTGCTAATAGCGATTAGGCCAAATTACTATTAATTATGGACTATTATTGGAAAGATTAAATAGCAGCGCTCAAATGAAAAGTGAGCGTAAGGAAAGTCAAATGCAAATTTGTAGTGTTGCAGGTGAAAATATGATAAATTCGAGGAAACACCAGGTAAATGAACATGCCAAACGAAAAGATGCCGGCCGAAAGAATTCAGTATGCTAAGTAGGTCGGGCGGGAAGAGCTATTTGTTTAAGTGGGTTATAACCGCATGCGAATGCGGCCCGTTAGTTGACCTGGTTACTTGTCTTTTGTATGAGCAATGGAGTAACGGGTTGCGGTCTGTGGTAACCGTAATTTGATTGATATAAAGGTATCTTTCTTTCCGGGCGCAGCGTCAACAACTATGATAAAAAAAACATTGGAACTCCAATGTTGACCAGCTAATCTATGTGAATTATATTTTTTTAGAGGCCACCGACAAGTCCAATCGATCAAAAAATCTTTGTGAAACTTTTCCCACATTTTACATAGTGTTTAGAAACCTGGGATGTGTGATTGGGAAAGTTGGCACCCAACATTCCAAATTTCCTTCTACCGTTATTGATGCGGCTATTTCGATTATTCACACTCCATTCCGGTAGAAGAAGTTGAGTGCTGGGAAGCGCCTGAAATTGGTGCATGAGTCGGGAATGCGGTCACATACACACAAATCAATCCTCAATAACGACATTTCACTAGTGGCAGATTCAATTTCGAAAGCCAAGTCAAACATTGTATCGCCTGAATTTTAGTTGCACTCTTCTGAAGGCACTTAATAGTGCTAAACTGATATAGAAGTATGTGAGTCCACTTGGGTCCGCCGATCATGGACACTTGTTCACCTAGATTTTGTTTCCAATTGAGGCTAAGAAGCTGCACCATAAGCTAGCCAGCTAAACCAGTTCTAAACAACAGTTCTTTTGTTCGTTCCTTTGCCATTTCGTCACCCAGAAAGTTAATTTTTCAATAGTGGTTTCATAAAATATACATATATTCAACAACAACAAGAAATAAAGCAAGAAATCTGAAAGCTGAAATGTATATACAGTTGCAGTCCTTATATGTTAAGAGACAAAAGTGTTTGTGTTTTTCAAAAGTGTAGGCCGGACAGTTTTTGGCGGTTTGCGGACATAGCAATCTGCATGCTTAATCTCAACTTTCTAGGACAGACGGACATGGCTTGTTATCCTGGTCAAGATTAAATATACTTTAAAGGCTAGGAAACTCTTCATTCTACCTGTTACATACTTTTCATCGAATTTAGTATACAAGTAACGGGTATAAAAGCGAAACTATGATTTATTTTCTTATATTTTCAATGAATGATCCTATTGTTCGTGCAATTTTGATCGAAAAAAAAGTGATATAATATGTAGTCAAAAAACTAGTGTAGTGTTAAAACATTTTATGATTAAAACGGACATAAAAGATATTTAACTGTGTGTAGAATAATCATTGGAGATTCTTGTTTCCCCGCAACCTAATCCAAAATAGTGCCAACTGTCTTACGCCAGTTCACCTCCCGACTACGTGCCTTGTCAACTTTTTCCACCACGTTTGTCGCTGGAGATATTCTTTTTCATTTATTATGCGCATCGCTGTTTGCACGACCTAAGACAATCTGGCCTAGAGAGACCCCTGAGTACAAAATTTCCAACCGAGAAACAACCTCATTCACATGCCACTCAGGCTATTTGGACTTGAAATTGGATATGGCGTTGGACATGGCAAGAGGAGGTGAAGAACGGGAGGTGATGGCGGGATGAGGTGAAATCGCAGGAAGCCGACATGCGACCGCGATCTTCAGGAGCTGTGACTTTATGGGCGCAATTGTACAACAAATTTCTTCTCTCTTAATTTTTGGGTAAGAGAACGCTAAAATCGAGTTCCTCGTCTATTAGATACCCTACAAGCAGACGGAAATAGCCATATACAGCCGGCTGGTGAACCTGATCACGAATATATATTCTTTATAAAGCCGGTAACGTTCCCAACTACCAACAACCTCTTTAATGAGAGGGTACACTAGTACTAGTACTAGTACTCTACGAGAGACGGGTATAATACAGGTAAGACAAAAATGTCTTTTCATATAAAGGCTTTATGTAGTTTTCTTGAATGTAGACTGGGTGTTGTGTTTTTAGCATAGGCGGTATCTATACCCAAAATATTTATGCTCAAGAGAAAATGGTGATTCAATTAATTGGATTATCTAGCACCCCTCTTTAAAGCTCATTGCTTTTACAAAGACTCTTGACTTTGTTAAAACGCGGTGAAGAAAACACATAAGAGACCACATAATGAATATATGTATATGTGTGTATGTGTGTATATGTGTATATGTGTATATGTGTGTATATTCCTGATCAGCATTACCAGCCGTGTTGATACAGCAATGTCTGCCCGTTTCTGCGGAAACTAGTCTCTCAGACTCAAATTTGTAAAACTATCTGCATACGACTTTCCCATATGTCCTCTTTTTATTGCAAATGCTATATACAAGTTAACACGCGCAAGCTTAAGTTTGCTGACAACGCTGTTACGCCGGATGCCGTCGTGACAAAGTTGCAGCCGAAACCAGAGACTCGCACGCGTAAGCTGCCGGACTGCCCGTTGCAGACGCTGACTCAACATTCAGCCGACTTTCCAGCGGCAGCGGCGGCTTCGTGGTCCGACGGAGTTGGCCCTAAATTTCAGTTTTAATTTTGTTCTCCAATTGTCAAGTACAATGAATAAAAACAAATAAAGTTACTTTGCCGAAATATAATAAATAAATCAAATTAAGATCCTTTACTTAAAATAAACGGTCTTGTTAATTGGCGCCCAAACGGAAAATAACCCAGTTACTCTATTATCTAACCGAAATAACTCTTCGAGCTAACGCAAAGAGTCCCGGTACGGTTCAATAAAGTGAATAACCAAATCAACAAGTGAACAGTTACTCTATTATCTAACTGAAATAACTCTTCGAGCTAACGCAAAGAGTTGCGGTACGATTCAAAGTGAACAAAAAAAAAAAAAACAAAACAAATTTTGTGAAAAAAAAACCGCAAAAAAAATATAGTGCAAAAATAGTGCAAAAAATACGCACTCACAATACACGAATACAAAAAATTAAAACCCCCAGCCAAAAGAGCTGAACGAATTAAATCAACAATACGAGCGGCCGGCGGGAAACAGCATATCGCAGCGGCCACCCCACCTCTTGATCGAAGTTAGAATTTCATGTCAAAAAAAATGTAAGTGAGATGTTCATTTTTATTTAAAATAAAGTAAATAAAGAACTCATTGCTGTCTAGTGTGAGATTTCAGTGTTTAATAAAACAGACTTAAGTAAATTTCTGCCTGTTGCAATAGAGTGCTGAAGAACCTCTATAAGCCTAAACAAAAAATTAATTCCGAAACGATTTGAATCTTTTATGTTGTGTCCGGGGAAATACCAAGAAAGGGCGGACGACAGTAGTGGCGACGAACTAATACCCTCATACTTAGAGCGGACTTTAGAGCAATCAAAAAAAATGAATACTGAACAGGTTGCCCGGATGGAGGCAAAGGTGCAGGCAGCCCTTGAGGAACAAGGCCGCTTATTTGAAGAGAGGATAGCCTCACTGACAAACCAGCTTAGTAAGGCTAGAGTTTCTGCACCACAGATAGAAATTTTTCAAGAAATTGAAATAGTGTCAGGGACCCGCTGCGACGAGCCCTTAGATGTAGCAAAATCCATCCCCGAGTTTGACGGAAAGATAGAAAACTACGTTTCGTGGAGGCAAGCCGCTTCCGCAGCCTATAAAGTCTTCGAGCCATACAACGGCACCTCAAGACACTACCAGGCAGTAGCTATAATCAGAAACAAAGTAAGGGGACCAGCAGATGCTGTGCTGGCCTCATTCAACACAGTGTTGAATTTTAAAGCCATTATTGCTAGGTTAGATTTCACATACGCGGACAAGACACCGGTTCACGTAATCCAACAGCAACTAAGCACGCTTCAGCAGGGCAACTTGCCACTAATACAATATTTCGACGAAGTCGAAAAAAAACTCACACTATTGACAAATAAAACACTAATGACGCACGACCCCGTCGCAGCAGCTATATTAAACGAAAAATTTAGAAACGACGCGCTTCACGTTTTCGTCTCAGGATTAAAAAAATCTTTGAAGTGGGCGGTCTTCCCGGCGCAACCCATAGACCTCCCCTCAGCCTTAGCTCTAGCTCAAGAGGCCGAATCAAGCAACGAAAGAGGCATTTTCGCAGCAAATTTTGCAAAACACCTTGAGGAAAAACCCCAAAAACAAAATTCGCAAAAGTCTCAGAACTGGCGTCAGAACGCCCAACAGGCAAAGGAAGAAAATCCTCAAAACAGGAATCCCTACTTCCAAAAGAACCAAAAAGATAGAAATGACCAGCAAAACCCAAACAGCACAAAACAGCGCTTTAACAACCAAAAGTTCCAGGGGCGAGTCCCCGAGCCAATGGAGGTGGATCTCTCCTCGCGCTATAGGCAACCCGCACAGGGCTACAGGAACAATCACATTTACGTCGATCAGTCCATGAGGACCCAACAAAACCTTAATCATCTACCCCAAGAAGATAGTAGCGGTGACTACGAGTCACGGTCACAGCATGAAACGACACAGGTTGAGGACGATTTGTCCGGAGCCGAAAGCTGTAATTTTTTAGCGGAAGCTCCCTGCTTCCGTTCATAAGACGAACGGTTGCAGGGCGAATTATCAGACTTCTGATAGACACAGGGGCCTCAAAAAATTATATAAAACCCCTTCCCGAACTGGCACATTGGGTGTCAGTTGACAGCCCTTTTCAAGTCAAATCAATTCATGGGCACACTAAGATCGAGCAGAAATGCCTCATCCACCTTTTCGATGTAAAGTCCTATTTTTTCATGCTAGAGTCACTTAATGACTTTGATGGCATTATTGGCCTTGACCTCTTAAAACAGGTCAATGCTCAAATAGATCTGACAAACAACGTCATTAAACATGACCATGGGATAGAAAAAATCGAGTTCACCAAATGTCAACAGGTGAACCATATCCAAATTAATGACGCAGATGTCCCTCCTGCTATCAGACTCACTTTTGATAGTATGATAAAAAAAATGGTAAAGGCATTTGCGGACGTTAATGAGTCCCTACCGTACAACATAAATACGGTTGCCACCATACCAACGGATGACGAACCAGTTTACTCAAAACTGTATCCGTATCCAAAGGGCGTGTCTGACTTTGTCAATGCAGAAGTTAAACAACTTCTAGCGAACGGCATAATACGACCGTCAAAGTCTCCTTACAATAACCCGATATGGGTCGTCGACAAAAAAAGCACCGACGAAGCGGGTCACAAACAAAAGCGCCTGGTTATTGATTTTAGGAAACTAAATCATAAGACAACCGACGACAAATACCCTATCCCATCCATTTCGACTATATTGTCAAATTTGGGCGAGGCTCAGTATTTTACTACGCTGGACCTCAAGTCAGGGTTTCACCAAATCGAATTGGTTGAAAGAGACAGGAAAAAGACAGCGTTCTCTGTCAACAACGGGAAGTACGAGTTTTGTAGACTCCCCTTCGGGCTAAAAAATGCCCCAAGTATTTTTCAACGAGCCATTGATGATGTGCTTCGCGAACAAATTGGTAGGATATGTTATGTTTACGTCGACGACGTAATAATTTTCTCCAAGTCCAAAGAAGACCACGTCAGAGACATTGAGTGGGTCTTGAAAAACCTTAGGGACGCAGGCATGCGGGTGTCTCAAGAAAAATCCAAGTTTTTCAAGAAAAGCGTGGAATATTTGGGATTTACAGTGTGCAGAGGCGGGATTCAGTCCTCGCCCGATAAAATTAAGGCTATTAAGGACTTTCCCCCACCAAAAACACTATTCGCTCTTAGATCATTTTTAGGTCTAGCACGCTACTATAGCTGCTTCATAGCGGGCTTTGCCAACATCGCAAGGCCCCTAACAGATATCTTGAAAGGCGAAAATGGCAAAGTAAGTGCCAACTACTCAAGAAAGGTGATAATCGAGTTGTCACCAGAGCAATATGAAGCCTTCGATAGGCTAAAAAACATACTGGCCTCCGAAGATGTAATGTTGTCCTACCCAAATTACAAAAAGCCCTTTGACCTCACAACAGATGCGTCTGGCTACGGACTGGGAGCGGTACTGTCTCAAGACGGCCGCCCGATAACGATGATATCGCGAACACTGCGGGGTAATGAGGTAAATTTTGCCACAAATGAGCGTGAGCTTCTCGCCATCGTATGGGCACTTAAGAACCTCAGAAATTACTTGTATGGTGTTAAGAATCTTAACATTTATACAGATCACCAGCCATTAACCTTTTCGGTATCGGACAAAAACCCGAATGCAAAAATAAAGCGTTGGAAAGCCTTTATTGATGAGCACAACGCGAACATAATTTATAAACCCGGAAAGGAGAATTTGGTAGCAGACGCCCTGTCTCGCCAAAATGTCAATGCACTAGAGGACTCAGTGGAATCGGATGTCGCCACCATCCACAGCGAAGAATCCCTCACGTATACCATTGAAGCCACAGAAAAGCCGGTGAACTGTTTCCGGAACCAAATTATTTTGGAAGAAGGAACAATTCCCCATCAGAAGACGCTTATTTTGTTTAAGACAAAAACTCGTCACATACTACATTTCTCTGACCGCAGCACATTATTGCAAAGCATTAAAGATGCGGTAAACGCTGACGTAGTCAACGCAATTCATTGCGAGCTACCCATACTGGCTTTCATCCAACACGGATTAGTCGCGGCATTCCCTTCCACCACCTTTAGATTTTGCAAGAACTTGGTAACAGATATTGTAAACCCAACGGAACAGAGGGAAATTGCGACAGCCGAACATAATCGCGCGCACAGAGCAGCGCAAGAAAATGCGAAACAAATACTTAGGGACTACTTTTTTCCAAAAATGGGTCACTTAACCTCAGAAATAGCTGCAAACTGTAGAATCTGTACTATGAGTAAACATGATCGGCACCCAAGAAAACAGGAAATAGGGAAAACCCCGATACCGTCGTTCGCCGGAGAAATGTTGCATATAGATGTTTACTCCACTGCCGGTAAATATTTTCTAACCTGCATCGATAAGTTTTCCAAGTTTGCAGTAGTACAACCTATACGGTCTCGTGCAATTGTGGATATAAAAGCTCCACTTTTGCAACTTTTGAACATGTTCCCCAAAACAAAGGGAATTTATTGCGACAATGAGAAATCCTTGAACTCAGAAACCATTAAATCAATGCTCAACAATAACTTTGGCATCGTGATTTCAAACGCCCCACCCTTGCATAGTCTCTCTAATGGACAAGTCGAGCGGTTCCACGGCACTCTTGGGGATATAGCACGCTCTTATAAGTTGGAAAAACAGGTAGAGGACACTGTCGAAAACATTCTCCTTGCAACTATAAAGTACAACAGGTCAATCCATTCGGTGACAAACGAGAGACCCATAGACATAATTCACGCAGCCTCCAAAGATAGTACAGTCCAGATCAAAGAAAAAATCGCGTCAGCTCAGCAAAAGACACTTGACCAAATGAATATAAAAAGAGTCTATAAGTCATATCTGGTAGGCGATCGGGTTTGGATAAAAAACAATAAACGATTAGGAAATAAACTATCACCCCTATTCACAGAAGGCATAGTGGAAGCAGACCTAGGTACGACGGTTCTTATTAAAGGGAGGGTGGTCCATAAGGACAATCTTAAATAGGCTTTTAACGTTTGGAAAATCATTTTTAACTAATTACATTTTTTAGGTTATATCTTTTCAGTTTAATAATAGCAACCATGACCTTGACCGAAGCGACATTGAGACTCAACGACTACTCCCACGCGGACTACATACCTATAGTTGACGGAGACGTAACAATCTGGGACGCGTACACTTACTTGGGACACACGACGAACCTGACATCTTTCGAAACTTACATCGACGAGACATGGAAACTAATAGACAAACTACCCAAAGATCATATGAGACAGGTATTGAAAACGGACGTACAGCACATAGCCACCTTAATAACTTCCTTGACCGTTCATCACCGACAAGCACGTAGCATTAACATGATAGGCAGTGCCCTTAAGGCAATTGCAGGAACCCCAGATTTTGATGACTGGGAACAAATAAAATTCAAACAAAATCAGTTAATAGAATCCGAAAGCAGGCAGATAGAGATCAACACTAAATTCCAAACAAGACTCAATGACGTTTCAAGGGCCATCAATAACATTTTGAAACCAGATGCAGAGGTCGAACATTTTTATGCAACTATTTTGGCAAAGAATAGAATGATAATTACTAACCTTGAGGACTTAATCCTTACTGTTACACTCGCAAAAATAAATTTAATCAGCCCCCTTATACTAGACAGCATCGACATTAAAGAATTATTAAATGAACAACTCACCAATATTAGTATAACCGACCTTTTAGAGGTCTCTCATATAAAAGCTTTTCAAAATTCTGAATTATTGTACTTTCTGATCAAATATCCAAAACCTCTGTTAAGCTGTAAAAAAATAGATATTCTTCCTGTCCAGCATAATAACGTAATATTAGATCTAGAAGAGGGTAATACGGTGGCCGACTGCGGAACAAGGACCTACGCTGTACGTGACTGCGCTGCTACTGTGAGCACCACTTTCTGCAGAAGACTACAAAATACTTCATGCGCGCAGCAACTGGTATCTGGAGCCGTCGCACACTGTGCCACACGCCCCGGTCACCTGGCGCCCGTGATAGTAATCGGAGAGGGCATTGCAGTAATAAACAACGCGACCATTAATGTAGTGGACAGCACTGGACACAAACAGATAATCGCGGGAACCTTCCTCGCGACTTACGACGATTACGTCTCACTGAATGACACCCGTTACGTGAACCACCGAGGCATCCTGAAGAAGAAACCTGCTGTATCCACGTCAACCGTGGTCAACGTCACCCTTTTTAGAGAACATCTGAGCCTCCCATTCCTACATGACCTTACCATGAAGAATCTCCGCCATATCGGGGATCTTAGAACAGGATTATCTTCACGATCATATGGCGGCTTGGCACTCATCGCCCTATTCCTACTCCTCCTGGGCACCTGGAAATTGTACCAGCGCAGAATGAGAAAGAAGAAACCCGAAGACGCGTTTCAAACTAGTAGGGGAGGAGTTAACACGCGCAAGCTTAAGTTTGCTGACAACGCTGTTACGCCGGATGCCGTCGTGACAAAGTTGCAGCCGAAACCAGAGACTCGCACGCGTAAGCTGCCGGACTGCCCGTTGCAGACGCTGACTCAACATTCAGCCGACTTTCCAGCGGCAGCGGCGGCTTCGTGGTCCGACGGAGTTGGCCCTAAATTTCAGTTTTAATTTTGTTCTCCAATTGTCAAGTACAATGAATAAAAACAAATAAAGTTACTTTGCCGAAATATAATAAATAAATCAAATTAAGATCCTTTACTTAAAATAAACGGTCTTGTTAATTTACATATGTAGGTCGAAAGAGACCGCACTAAACTACTGTATGGTATACCTGCTGAGATAGAAATAATGGAAAAAAGGAAGAAATTTACGTTCGTTGTTTTTAATCAGAAAGTGTTTTAATCATTAACTGTTTTAACTTGGTATGCATCGCTTTTTTAACGGCATATAATTTCGCTTTTAATTTAATAAGAATCAGACGACTATATCAAATAACTGTATAAAAAAGGACCCGAAATAAAAGTATATTTAAATAATATAACTACAAAAAGTCGAAAGCCTTGGTTGTTAAAAATTCGTTACTGGGGTAATCGTAGACAAATTGGCAGAGATAGTAATGTTGATCAAGATATTATGTACTTTATGAGATTGAAAACGTTTCTTCCAAAAATAACATAAATTTCAACGAAAACAGTATACCCATTTAGTCGAAGAGAAAAATGTATAAATAAGAAAAAGAAATCGGAGTACACCTTTTCAGTTAGCTATAGACATATCGACAAGCATGCTTTGCTTTGATTCGTGAAAGCGTGCGCGACATGCAGAGAATTCAATAAGTAAAATACTATAAATTTGGTGAAAGCGAGATCTTGGGCGCGGAAAAGTGAGGCTACGCCGCCCCCAGCAAAAGTAGTGTTGCTGCTTGGCCTTCCCTCCGCCACCCACAATTCCGTCATCGTTTCTCTTTCGCAATTTTCCATTGAGATCTCTTTTCGCCGCAAGACTGGTTGCCATAAGTCAATCATAGAAAAGCAAAATAAGCCCCTATTAAGGCAAACGCAAGCTCCTTTCAGCAAAACGAAAACTAATTTAGCCAAAGAAATGTTTTCTCCCTTACCTGATTTCCGTTTTCGATTTGTCTTGTGTTTTCAACGTCTTCTACTGAAAGAACAAACAGAAAGTAACAGTAAGCAAGCAATAGGAAATATAAAGAAATAATAATAAAAAAATATAAATGAGCTAAACTAAATGGTTAACAATTCTTTAACTTGATTTAAATAAAGTACATTTTATCAAAGAAAAGATTATTTATACGCAAATAATATCAGGTATCTGCAGTACATCTAATCATATGACACACTACACGTTTTCAGGCAAAGAAAAATAATACTAATTTTTACCTATTTAATGGGGGAAAAACAGCAAAATCAATACAATATGACCAAAACGAAATTAAAGGTTAAGCTATGTGCAATGGGAAGAAAACTTTTCAAAAAATTGTATGACGACGGGTATGGCTATACCGACTTATAGAGTTGTTGATCGGAAATATGTGCGTATATAATGGCCTTTTGCCAAGCACGTCTCTGCAAACGAAGCTTATGGACCTTATGATATTATCAAAAGCAATTGAGCACAACATGTTTATGCTTGCAGGAACGGAAAACGAGTTTCATCCATGATCTTCTATTTACCACATTTTCTATTTTCCACTACGTCGAAGAAAGGAAATATTAGATACCCGTTGTTCAGCTAGTGGAAGTGCGAACGAGAAGGCTCAACATTCTTTATGGCATATCGATAGAAATTGGTAAAAATAAAATTAAAATGAACAAATAATACAAAACAATTTTGAAAAGTGTGAAAGCTTTTGGCGGTTTGTGGCCGTCTATGTCTCTGGAGTCTACATGTCTACTCTCAACTTTTTAGCTTTTAAAAGTCCTGAGATCTCGACGCTTATACGGACGGACAGACAGACGGACATGGCCAGATCGACACGACTAATGATTCTAGTATACCCTTTTACTCCACATAATAAATAATAAATATAAGTTTTTCTCAGACTTCTCCTAATATCAAGTATCATCCGAAAAAACGCTCTAGAGTCCAGAGTCCACGCCAAGACCACTTTTTTGGTTTGCTTGAGACATAAACAAAGCAGCAGGTATGGAGAGCAGCTGCAGAAGGTAATACCATATTTTGCAATGCAATGCAAATTTGCATTTGCCCCGAGGAGGGATCTTTTTTGTTCGGCCTTTTTATGTATGAAAATTTCGCAGATTTAATGGCACACAACGGTTACGGCCATGGCCAGGTTATACGATGGCTAAAAAGTTATATTCGTACGTTAGAATCAGTTTAAATACACTACAAGCACTTTAGATAATTGATGGAGATTGATGAGGATAAAGTGAGCAGCTAGTTCTAACCTTGGACAACACTGGAAACTAATTTGGTTGACAATGAGAAACGTTAAACTAATTTGTGAACTTTACTTTTGTTTTGAAAAAAACAATCACAGAACATGAAGAGATTCAAATAAAAATTTTCATCGCGCAGAGTACTTCAGAGCATTTTTCGTTTAGTCTTTTTTTAACAAAGCTGTATTAACAACATAAAATGTAAAACCATATGTATATACCATATGTGTATATTCATATGTATATGAATATATATTAAAACCTCTCTCAAGCTTATGTATGTATATATCTTTGTATATTCCTTATATGTGGTCTAGCTGCTGTTTTTTTACTTGAACTTGACCATGTATTTCTAGCAGTGACGACATTGTCTAAGCCGCTAACATGGTCGGGACATTGATGATGTTCATGTGGACCCTAGAATCTGGGGACCGGAAAAGGGGGGCCCTGATTGAAATTTTCCTCAGGGATAGCTTGTGCGATCTCTTTGTTGTTCGTTGTGTTGGCTTTTTCTAAGTGTTGCTTTTCTTTGTTCTTTTGGCGTTTGCGTGTGTGATGGGCCGGTATGTATACGTATGCCTATATAATGACATCAGATCTTCTGGCTCCTTCGGTTTGGGTGTTTAACTACAATTTGAGTCACGTTTCATTACTCGTGATGCCAGACAGTAATCACTTGATTTCGCAAGCGGCTTTCTTGTGCCAAGGAGTTGGTAGTTGCTCTTTGTGTAGCTTTTCTTGCTGCTGCTGCCAGATGAGACACGAAAAGCCGGCCAACTGGTTGGTCAACAGACCTTGGCCAAATGGTGCTACCAAAAGAAGGAGCAAGATGGCAAACAAATCTTGTTAGGCAAGTACAACAGTAAGATCACGGTAGCAACAGCTGCAACATGGATTTCGGTGTGCTACGGTGTGTCTATTTGGGGATCATATGCAGAGCTTGGCTTTAGGTTTGTAAGGACCACAAAAAAAAAGGGTATGAAATCATTTTGCTAACAAATCGAATCCCGAACATTTTTATTTATTTACTCAAATAAGAATCATTAATTTTTAAATTGAAAATAATTATACAAAAACACCTCTTATTGAAACAAAAAACAAGAGAAACACGTATGTATATAGAATCTGGTAATATTTTTTGTAACTACCCAGCTAGTGGGAATACGAGGGAGAAATCGCAATATTTTTTTCCCTATATTCTGAAACAATAGTCTGGGCTACTTGGGCTGCGTAGGCGCCACCAGAATCTGTATGCTCTATCCCAACTTGCTAGCTTTTACATTTCAAAGACCAAAGACCAACATAATCTCTTAGATCCGTTACGGCCATGCTTTTGCATTTGCTTTTGCACTGGGCAGCTATCTTTTTGTTGGCGTTCGCTCTACTCACACAAAGTTCAGAGCGAAGAGAACTAAAACTAAAAATAGAATGCTCTTGCTTGTGTTAGTAAACGCAACCGCTGCAATGCATTGTGCACAATGCACAATAAGGATACATGAGCACACATACACGTCGGATGTCGCTGCTGTATGCGCACGGCTGGCCGTGGAGGGATCCCATTGGATTTTGAATACAGAGAGAGCCTGGAGCCTGGAGCCTGGAGCCTGGAGCCACCACGAAAAAATCGTGTTAAAAAAAAAATAGTATGGAGTTACGCATCTTCATATTCTAATGTCTTTGGACAGGGGGACATGACCAGATCGACTTTGTTAGTGATCCTGACCAAAAATACATACACGTATACTATGTAGGGTTGTCTACCTATTACATACTTTTCAACGAATCTAGAATACCCTTGTCGCATTGCGGCATTGCATGGTTGAACAAATATATTTATGTCGGTCCCATCCATTTTCATATGCGGTGATTTTTGGGTTGAAAATAAAACTGATTATTATTGGCCCCGTGGTTTTCTTAGTGTACATGACTAACAAGTTCGTGCCCTCTGAGGATTTAATGTTGCCAATGGATTTAATTTGCTTTATGCTGTGATCTCGTGACGCTTGTCATTGAACCACTTAAATGTGAGAAAAGAGGGGTTATAAGAAAAAAATAATAGGATAAAATTTGACCAAGGGGGGCGTGCTTAAATTTTCAGGGACGCCAGGAATAATCAATTAACCTGGCTCCATGGGCAGTCGCCTTCGGATGTGGCCGCGGTTGTTTATATTGCACGTCCTACATTGCTACGGGGATAACCAATGGACCCACCGCTGAAGTCTCCTCTGTATAAGTTTCTGATGCTGTCTAAGATCGCGGTTGCATTTTCATCGCAATATTTTCTTCGACGTGGTATATTTTCCAATTTTCCTGTTTTGCGGTTAACCGCAAAATGAGGCTCATAGAAAATTAAGCAAAAAACACAAAGCATTTACTGTGTACCTTTCTTATTTGAAACTTGTTATATTTTGTTTGGGTTCACAAATATTTTATAATAGGTCATAGGTAATGTGGTCTTTTAAACTGCTTTACTGGCTTCCTAACAAATTTTGAACTTCTAACAGTGTTGTTAAGTACATCTAAATTGTCATATAATTGATATTTGTCGATTGATTAATTGAACGTTAAGATTACACATGCAGATTGTAGAGATACAGACGCAGGGCAAGTTTGTTTCAGAAGATTGCCACGTCCACTCTAACGCACTTTTATTTATTTTAATAATTTTCTAAATAATATTCAAACTTCTTCCTTACAGACCCACAAGCTGGGCGTTTTTTCTCGTTAGCTTTTCCTTTTGGGAATAATTAACGTAAACTCGCCTTTCTTCTCCTTTCTTCATTATTTAAATTTACATGGCACGTACCACAGCATCAGTTGTTAGGCTAGTTTTTTTTACAAATTGTAGTATTTTTTGTTGTTTTTGGGCAAAACGAAAAAAGAAAATTCGAAGGCCCAAAAAGACAAAAGTCGGCCGAGTCAAGCCATCCAAGTTGGCCTCCACTTTTAAGTAGGTTAATTTTGACCGGTTTGTATTCCTGTTGTCTCCATCTCTTTCTTTAAGCGGTAGTAGAAAAACTTCTTCGTTTGCCGTGGTCGCTGATGTTCCAGATTGACTGACGTCTTGAGACCGATTAACCGAAGTTTAATTTGCTTTAATGCGGCCATATGTTGCCTGTGCTCCCCCTTTAATGCTTTTTTAAAATATTTTTTTGTTCTTTCAATTTATAAGTTAGATGTGGTTTTAAACTAGAAAACGTTAAAAAGTTGAATCGAAATGTGTGTTGTAGTTTTTAAGCAACAATCATTTCCCTTTTCCAAAGAGGGCAAATAACTACGATAAAAGATTAAGCTAAAGACCGGTTTTGTTGATTAGGGTACGAGATATCTAATAATGTATTTCTTCTGTTGCAGCTTTATGACGCTTATAATGAGGCTCATACAGACATATGTATGTATACCTATCCTCATGATCAAGTTGGTCAGCACAGCGTGGAAATGGAACGGACTGTAACGGAGGGAATCTCTTGTCGTTTTAAGCTCACGCTAGAAATTTGACTCAAATTGCTTTCTATTTTATAGTAATCCAATGGCGAATGTAATCAGAACGGAATGTCAAACAAGAGAGAACGGTATATAAGTAGTTAAATTTCTCGACTATCAGGTACCCGTTACTCAGCTAGTGAGAGTGCAACGGAGAACCTTAAAATAACAAAAAATTAACCCATTTCGTTGCGTCTAGTTTCTAGAATCTACTTTCTTAATCTTTCTTTGACTTTTGAAACTTTTCTAGATATGTGTTATACAGAATAAAGCAAGAAAGCTTTATTTGGGTGCCGCGTCTATTAAAAACCTAACGGGTAAATGGAAATGCGAGGGAGATGAACAAATGAAAGCTGAAGAACAAGTGCAAGCAAGACGACTCTTTGCAATTAAATTATCGGTTACTTTTAATAAGTAAATAAACGTAAATAAATGTTAATCTTTTGAACAAAATGCCAAACAATATTTAGCGTTATGGGTTTTGTGGACGTTTTGTGTGGCAAAGTTTTGAAATAAATCTGCTAGTAGGCGTCAATTTACAAATATATTTTGCTTAGAAAGTATATAAAAACTTCACACACTTTTTCACACTTCTCCATCGTTTTCGAAAAGCAAAACTGTTACAATTGGCATCTATCCGATCTATATAAACGACTTTTTTTATGTTGCCGTTGATACCTTTTATCGATTACCTGCTAAGATGAGTAAATATACTATATGCGAGTGCATTATGGAAATGGAAGAGGAATGGTCCTTGATGACAGGACAAAGCAATCATTCTATTTAGTACTTGAAGCTGGTCAGGCAATTCCCCTCTAGTTTGTACGGGGGTAAGAGTGGGGTGGTGGGCTAAGGCTTATACCTTGACTTGACGTAACTTTGGCTCTAGTCTGCATCTGATTGCGATGTTTTGAGATGTTTCTGGCATCGTTGCCTGGAAGGGGGAAACGGCCCAAACAAATACGCACTAAAAAAAAATTGTCTCAAAACTAAATTTTAAATAATTTTCTTCATATTTTCAAAATTAAGGTGTAGCGTATATACTGCGGGGCTTGTTATAAAACTCGTAAAAAGTTTTATTCAGTATTAGTATTCGTTTTCTATAAATATTAAGCTTCTTTCATTAATAAAATGATAAATACGTTTTTATACCCGTTACTCGTAGAGTAAAAGGGTATACTAGATTCGTTGAAAAGTTGGTAACAGGCAGAAGGAAACGTTTCCGACCATATAAAGTATGGCCGCCCAAGACTGCCACGCCCCCAATTTTAAAAAATGTTCATTTTTGAATATATCTTACAAATTTCTATAGATTTGCAAAAAAAACTTTTGGCCACTCCAACGCCCAATACTGTTACGCCCGCACTTTTAAACATTTTTTTATTTTTTTCATTGTATTATTTATTTACTACTTTTTACCGATATTTCAAAATATTTTGAAATTTCACGTTTGCGCTTCTACTAGCTGAGTAACGGGTATCTGATAGTCGAGGAACTCGACCTTAGCATTCTATCTTGTTTTGTATTGTTTTTGGCGACCTTTCGCCAAGTGCTTCTTCTATAGTGGTCCGTATACTCTGTCGGTGGTACCTTCGTATTGGTCGCCCCTTTAGCATAAAACATAAATAGCAACTGCACTGAAATGGGCCTGACAATCAAACTGAGAAGCCAGAGAGCTGAATGGCATGCATGAAAAATGGAAATGCTAGGCCATTTTCGGTTTGAGATGTCGGGTTCTGTTTCTGGAGTGGTTAACCCACGTAGGGAGCTCCATAAAAGGCAAGGGATCGCCTCAGACGATGATAATGTCCTTTAACAGAATTTGATTTGTAAAATAGCTTCGGCGCCCTTTCGGAAACCGGATACTTAACATCGTTCAAAATAGTGACAGCAATATTCATATAACGCCATTATTTCTTATCCATTAGGATTGATTTCTTTTCATAAATAAGATTTCCAGGTAGTAATTTTTAGCGTCGTTTATGGCCTGATTACCCCTACATTCAAAGGATTGCAAAGGGTTAAACATTTTTTGTCTAAATTTTGTTTGTTGTTGTTGTCTCAAAGTTGTTCTTTTTTGTTTTACTTTCTTGGTCTCGTTGCATTTAACAGAACTTTTTATATTTGTCTTTCATACTTTCTAAACTACAAACCTATTTAACCTATTTAACCTATTCGGGTAATCTGTCTGAAGCTGTAGGTGAGTAGAATAAACTCCAAGCCTCCATGCCTCCATGCCTCCATCACGAAGAGTGGAAGAAGAGTGATGAGAGTCCGAATCATTGACTGACGACCACTAAGTAACTAAATTTGCATAAGTCGTCAAGTCTCGATACCTTGGCCATTCTGTTTTTATTTCCTATTCCCATTCCTGGTGTTATTCTCCTTAGTTTCTTTGCATTGGTTTAATGTTAATCGAATGCCCTCCTTCTGGATCTTAATCTTTTGGCCCCCATCCGCCTGTCAGTAAGTCAAAGAATTCTTTTTGGTAGGCATAGATGAACATTGCAGATCTAGACGGAGAGTACGGTGCGCGGTGGACAGTGGAGGACAGTGCCCCAACCTTCACTTCAGAGCAGTTTTAAAAACTAAGCAAATAAATGAAAGCTGCCAGCCGCTGTTGCTCATGGTACACTAAACGACTTTTTTTCTTAAAAGAAAATATTTCTGCTTTTGAGTTCTCCTTTAGGTGGCTGCGTGCTTCACTATTTTAAAAATGCTACTAGTTGCGAAAATACTTATAAAAAAGCTGGACTTGCAATTAAAACGTCTTCAAGAAATCTTTAAAACTTTGTGCGACTTGTAATATTACTAAAGTCTTTTATTATTAAAGTTTAAACTTAAACTTTACTATTTAGTCTATTGTTGTTGGAGTCGCCGTATATAGACAACGTTCTCATAACACAGTCTTATCAACGTTCCATCAAAATATTTGTTCTCTGCTTTCTACTTCTCCCTGTGCTGCGTGCTCAGCTTTTGGTTTTATACTGCCACTGGTGTGTTGATGTTGCTTTATTTTGCTGATTTCCGTATTAGGAAAAACTTTTCTTACAGAGGTTTTTAAAAAGGGGTTAGATCTCAGTGAGGGGACCAGGGGAACAAGATGTGACGTTGTGTGACAATTTGTAGCGAACAATGCCTGCTTTGTTGAACCTTTACTGTTACTTTGCCTGCCTTTCCACTTTTTGTTGTTTTTTCATCTCTTTGTTATTTTACCCGTTTTTTTAGATTTAAAGAGTATACTAGTGTTGTTGAAAAGTATGTAACATGTAAAGGAAAGCGCTTACAAATGTGGCCAGCGTTTAAGAGTACGAAAATACATGTAAAGAGACTTTGGCAGCGTCAGCTGTAACATCTTTTTAGCAGTTCAAAAATAACAAACTTTTGTTTCGATTACTATTACTAGCTTGGCAGTTAACCGATAAAAAATATAAAAAGGTGAAAACATCGTTTTTGCAGTTATAAGTATATAATTTAGCATCTTGCGTTTGTCGCCAAATAGTTTCACTGGACTACTTTATGGCTGCTGATAAAAAAGTATAAGATGCTGAAGATTGAATGTAGAATACCAATGACGGTGAAGTAAGTACATACGTTTGTTTAGTGTGTTTAGAATAAGAATACAAATTGAATAATTTTTGAAGAATAATTTCGCGGGCCTTGAAAGAATTTTAAGCCTTACGTTATGCTTATGTCTTTACACTCGTTAATCGTACAGTAAAAGTGTATACTAAATTCTATCTATAGAGTATATTTTCTTGATCAGGATCAACAGCCGAGTCAATCTAGTCCGTATCAACGCTGTGATCTCAGGAAATATAAAAGCTAATAAATTTCTTGGTTAAATGGACAGATTGATGCAAGATGTTCGTCTGAGGCGCTAATTGCCAGGTGATTACCTTCTGCATCTAAACTATAAATAGAAGCGAAAACCAGAAAAGAACAGTCGAACATAGAGCAAGGCTAAAAAAAGGAATCTACTAGATTGGATTTCCTTTATCACCTCCGTTGGTCTGTGAACGAAATTACAACGGAAGACATTCGGTACACAAATTCAAGTTTAAAAAAAGCCAGGTTGAAAAAGGATTTATTTCTGTTTCGATAAGTTAGTTAAATAGTAATATTCTTTAAAAAGATGCATTCTTATAGAAAGCACCAACTGAATGGAAATTTTTTGGAAAAGTAAGGCAACAAATATGATTTTAGTTCAAAAGTATACATTTATTTAAAGTTTACCAAGTGTAAAGATACATACGTGTACGCGGCAAATATAACATGGATTTCTACGCTTCAAGATCGTTTTGGGATTGGGATTTAACGGATCACACAGTTCACTGTATCTAAGAATAATGCCACTTAATTATAGCATATCTCGCCGTCTTCATCGCATCTTATTCGTTTATAATAATTACATAAAATGCACTTTCCAGTCAAATGGTGTTAAAAACGAGTTTTCAATCGATTTAAGCTGATTTTTTTTCTTGATGGCCTTTTACTGTTAGTTTCTTCTCTCTGTTTATTTAATTATTGCCACTTTCAGAATATGTACATATGTGCATTTTCTTATATACATTTTTGTTATAAATATGGATATTTCTTCTAGTGGCCATTTACAATAACTAATAGTTCAAATAGTTAAAAATTCTAGTTGCAGCATTGAGCGCATCTCAGTGATCATTTTCTATTCTCTGGTTCTGGTTCTATAAAAACATGTTTTCTTTGGCATCTGCGTAACGGTAACTACTAGTAGGTAGATACACAGATAAAAAGATACACGGCCTTTGCTTTTTCAACTAATACATATAAAAGGCCCCCGAACATAGAACTATATAGCATGTTGCCACACCCACCTGTGGGTTAAAATCGTTCGGGTTGAGGATTTTCCAGCGACGAAAAGATTTGCATGCAATATGCTGAGTAATTAAAGCAACAGCGAACGGCAAAAAGTCAGCGGTGTAACATGCCAGCAATTAAGGTGGAGAATAAATGATTACTTGACCGTATTGCTAGTCGCCATTTTAAGACCCAGAAAACAATATACTCAAAACCCAAACGCGAATTGAAATAGCTTGAGAAAGCGAAGAAGAAACTAAAAATTTTCCTATGAAACAAAATGGCTATTGCTATGGAAATGCAAAGTGCACTGCATGGCTGGATTTTCTTCGTATTTCAGATTCTGGGGGAGCGTAGAATACAGATGGAGATAAACGTCGTCTTGCAAAGGGAACAATCATTCGCACACTCCAGAAACACACTTTCCATCGCTATACCCTCTTTTAATAGCCATTTGCATACGCATGACGTTCGTAATTAACTCTTTTTCGTTGTGAACTCATTAAAACAAGTACCAAGTATAGTGAACCCGAGCCCAGCCCACCAGAACCGGAAAATAAAGAGCAGAGAACAAGGTGTATGAACCTTATGGGCGGCACTCACGCACCCAAGAAAAACTCATGCCTTGCCTTGGCCAACTCGTTTTCCCCTGCACGTTCAGTACACCAAAAAACATTTGGAATGCGTTGAAGTGGGAACTTGAAATTGATACTGGGCCCAGAAAAATGAAATGGGAACACTTTCACACGTTCAGCGGTTATATTTTCTGTTTATTATGGAAATAAAACCTTTCTTTCCACATCTGACCAATTAATTTAAATTTGAATTTTAATGTTTTAGTTATTTACACCGATTAAAAAAAGAACAAGAAAGAAAGCTAGAAAAGGTAAAGCTTACATACCTTTGCACGAATTGAATATTAAAAAAAAAAGAAAAAATCTTTATTCGACTTCATTCATGTGCATATACGTACACAGAAATTGGCAAATAAATCAGAAAAATAAAACAACATTTTCTAAAAGT
This sequence comes from Drosophila orena, assembly GCA_005876975.1. Lineage (NCBI taxonomy): Eukaryota > Metazoa > Arthropoda > Insecta > Diptera > Drosophilidae > Drosophila > Drosophila orena. Next base: position 1,524,388 of record VCKV01000086.1, read on the forward strand.
TAATGCGGGATAGATTTGGATGGTTTTTCTAAACCAGCTTGTGTGCGTGGCCAAACTATTTTCGACATATCAATAGATAGAAAAAAAATAAAAAAAAATCGAAAAACATTTTTTTTAAGTGTGTGCCTGCGTGGACACAAAGTTTTTTTGACTTATCTATAGAAATTGGCAAGATAATATCTGATAGACTTAAAACGGAGAGAAACAATCATCAAATTAAATATGCCGATTAAATTTCCGTTGCGACCCATTAATTCCCTGTATTAAATTGTCAATTATTTACCATTCATATGAATTCCTTTACTGTTTACTGTTGTCGGACTTTCATATATTCCACTAAATAATTCTGTGGCCTAATTTGGGTCCACATCTACTCTGCCTTAGAGATCTGAACCTACATTTCGTTTTTTTGTTGTTGTTTTCTGTTCCGCAAAGAAACAGCTGTATGCGTTCTAACTAAAAATCATTTCGTTTTAATCATAACGCCAAATATGGGGTTGGGGCCTAAACAAAAAAAAAAGACCGTTGGAATAACACAGATTCTTTAGCGAGATCTTCGCTACTTTTGTTGTAGCACAGTTAGTGTTTTCGTTTTGTTTCCATCAAAAACAAAAAATTTCGTCTGGAACGACGGCACAAGTGCCAGATCATCGTCGCCATCATCATCATCATCATGATGGTCACGCGTATATTTGGTATAATTACCATGACCAAACGACCGGTTCAGTTTGATTTGGAACAGTTTTCCTCTTATTTTCTAAATAGGAAGGAGAAAATATGAAAAGCGATTGATCACAGACCCAGTTCCTTAAAATTCCTTGTCGTCTGCATCAAGGCCAGGTTGGTTCGAAAATGTTAAATTCAATTTAGTAAAGTGATTGTTGTCAGTGATATTAGTATGTCCCCATATAAATTCAATGCCTATCACAATCTTTTTTATTCGCAACTGGCTTGCTGTGTGAAAGTTGACCCTTACAGAACAATTTTATAAACGTCAATACCCTTAAACAGTGTACATAGCAAGCCAGAAAGCTTTTTCACTGGTTTTGGCCAGTCTAAGTACCCATAAGCCAATCTCTTCAAAATCCACTTCCGCCATCTTATGTCACTAATACTCACTCCAGCTTGTATCGTTTTATCAATATTTAACAGGCCCTCTAAGCTCCAAGTGTTTAGTGAGAGTGTGCGCTCTGCCCATTCACCTAGCAAATTTCTAACTCCATTTGTGTAGTGTCATGCGTATGGGTGAACAAGTGCCGCCAATTGAATCTAAGGCGACCCACATAGGAAGAAAATATGGGGGAGAGCAAATCTGTGCCAAGCCAAGCGGCGCAAGCCAAAAGAAGGCCACCGAAGTGGGGCGCTAATGAAATCTAAGATGCTAGTGCTGGAAGTCGGGGAACACTTGCTCACTGGGTAATTATGTGTCAAAACTACTTTAAATAGAATCAGGGTTGGGAACGAACAATGTTTTTAACAAAAGTTACGAATTATTCTATTACATTCGGAGTGTGAGCCGACCGTAAAAAGGGTATTTAAGAAAGAGTGTTAAAACGTATCAGTACGCGTACCGCCGGAGGGACCCCTTTTCCAGCTCACCTTAATTAGCCCGAACTCAGTCGCTTCCTTTGAATTTTTAAACACTCAACCAATTTTGGCTTTTGCCTCAGCTGAGTTAAAAACGTTAGTTTGCGATTAGCGTTAGATCTGTGATTTGCATTCTTTTTGTATACCCGTTACTCATAAGTACCGAAGCTAGTATCGTTGAAAAATACATGGATGGAAGCGATTAAAGATTCCTTGGCGAGGATCGAAAGTTATTTTAAGTGCAATGTTGCCATTGAGTTTAAAACCGTTTTTGCTACTAGATGAATGAAGAATATCACTACTCCAGGTGTACCTGTAGGCAAAAATAGTTAGATGGGTAACAGGTATCTCACAGTCGAGGTACTTGACTTCGACGTTTTTCTTGTTTTTCTTTTCTTTTTGGGTCAACTTTGAACACGCATTGGAAAGGAGAAATGTGCCGAGTAAGTTGAGGGTTTAAAGTGGAAATCCGTCTTTAATGAGGAGAAATTTTTTCCTGCCTCCATTGATGGATTGCAAGACTGGTTTAATGGCTCTGTCGCTGATTTGCATCGCGGCAAGACATTAAATGATGTTGGATGCTAATGTCTACCCCTTGGGGTCTGCATTTCGGTTCTTTGATTGCAGTTTTTTGCAGCTTTTTTGCCAAAGTGCCGAAGTTTTTTCTGCCTGCAGGTTCTAGGTTCCATTTTCCAAATCACATTTAATGACTCCTATGTTTTATGTTAGATGTTTTTCCTTACTTAACTATACTTTGCAATTCTAGTTCAAATGTGTATTAATACAATGACGAGGTCCCTCTAATGTCAGATTAACACGTTATTTCCGGAGCGCTAAAAACAATAAAGTTTTTTTTGTTTTATTACTAGGAAACCTATTAAAGCAAATGCCAGGTACACTATCTGGGAGCTCACTAAAAATGAAGATTGGGTTTTCATGTTGTGTCCGGTGTATTTATTTGTTTCTTCAAATTTCTAAACACAACGTTCTTTTTCTTTTCTCTGGACTGCGCTTTTAATGCGTTTCTCATGCTCTCGGGGCCGTTGCTTTATTTTTTTTTCCACACGCACAAGAACATGGGCCACTAAATGCTTGCTTAATGAATGGGGTGACCATACCTCTGGGTAATAACGGTTAACTGCGTTAACGGCTTTAGCAGAAAAATTAAAAACAGTCAACATCTTAAAAGCGAACTTAAGGAGTTACACAGCACTTGCCACTTTAAAATGTCATATTTCCATAGTTTTAAGTCTTTTATACAGTTTAGTACCACTGGCATTTTGCGTAGTGTTCAGTCTTTTTGACAATTTGGTAAATCGAACAATTTCAATTAGTTTTATTTTTCATCTGAAATAGTTGGTTGCACTGAAATCTTATGCAAAATTTATTAGATGGGCAACCGAATGTAACTTGCAGTGAACTCCAAATATTAATTATATTAAAAATATGTAAGTAAAACTATCCTAATGAAAAAATGTGTATATGTATGTATTCATTTTTTCTTAAATCTCTTTTAAGGAAACGAAATCGTTGCTAGCACAGTCTTTTCTTTTAAAGTTCTTCACCTAAGTCTTTCATTGGCCGGAAAAATATACATATGTATAGATGTAACAAAAAGGAATATTATAAAAGCAAATTTTTGTATCTCGATGTTTATAAGGACGAACAGACAGAAGTGGCCGGATGAACTGTACTTTTAACTATACCGTACTCTGTTTGATGTTATTTCAATTTCATTTATATATATTCTCCGTATAACTTTTACATTTTTTGTAATCACTTTTGTTGAAAATATATCCCTTTTAGGTGTTTTGCTTCAGATCCTGATCTTACCTCGGGAATATAGGCGCAGTATATATTGCACGATATTTCTGGCTTATAGCCTTAATCCTCTAGCGAATGTTTATCAGTGTGTTTTTGCACTTTCACAGTTTATGTTTTGTATTATTTTTGTGGTTATTCACTTGGGATCGTGTTCACTTGATAAACTCGCAGCTGCAAGGAGTGGAATTTTTCACACACGCGATTAACCAAAAAAAAAAAGAAGTACAGAATGTTGCTGCGCTGCTGATGCCTCCGCTGGTGATTGGCGATGACCTTCTGGCTGAAAACTCGAGCGGTGCGAGGTGTTAGCACTTCAATTGCATCACGCGCAATGGCTGCTGTTGACGCTTGAGCCTCACTTTTATGCCTTTTCCAGTGGTCCGATCCATCCAAGAAGAAGAACCACCCAAGCCCATACAGAAACCCGAATACGAATCCGACACACGAAGAGCGGAAAAGAACGGATGGAGAAAGCAGCAGCACAGCATAGCCCAAGCCCCATTTCCACGACAATCACACATACACACAGCAGTGCACTCACACGCTTCAGCGATCGTACACTAAAACACAAAAAATATAATATTTATTCAATTTTACCATATAAATGTTGGATGTTGCAGTTTTGATGGAAGTCAATCTATGTAAAAATGTTTACATTTTGCTATAAAGCTATGACAAAAATGTACATACATACATGTAACACTGCTAAACAGGTTATCTAAGACAAATCAGTTTTATAAAATCCACTTGGAAGAGGAGATCAAAAAATAAATTTTTTTCTGTGTGCTTAAGAAGTAAGAGAGCGATTTGAAAGAAGCCCCTCCAATGTTTGAACTCTCTTTTCACTTGTAAAGTAAGCGGGCGGTGAGCTGGTAAGTTTGAAGGGGAATGTGTGAGGCTTTTGTAGCATTGAACTTGAAGGAGAAGCAGGCACAAAGCGACCTTCTTCTTCTTTTACAACGGCACCTGTTAACAGAGTTATAATATTTCTTTTTAGAGTAACTAACACTCCTAAACAAAAATTGTTCTAAGAGTTGAACATATTGTTTAATGTACTTAAATTTAATTAAAAACAAGAAAGAATGCTTAGTCGAGTTCCCCGACTATCAGATCCCCGTTACTCAGCTAGTAAAAGTACAAACGAGATATTTCCTCATTTTCTGGAATATAAGTAGAAATTGCGAAAAAAAATAAAATAATTAAAAAAATTATGGGCGTGGCAGTTTTGTGCGGCTTGTGAGCGGTAGAGTGGGTGTGGCAAAAAGATTTTTTGCAAATCGAAAAAAATTTACAAGACTAGTAAAAAATTAAAAAATATCAAAAAGACTGATATTGCCAGATCGACTCGGCTATTGATCCTCATAAAAAATATATATATTTTATATGGTCGGACAGGCTTTTTTCTGCCTGTTTCATACTCTTATATGAATCTAGTATACCCTTTTATTCTACGACGGGTATAACAAGAAAAACGTTATAGGCGAGTTTCTCGACTATCAGATACCCGTTATTCAGCTAGTGGAATAGCGAAAAAACAATTTGACAATTTCTTTTTGGCAAGTCGATAGAAATTTACAAGACTAACAAAAATATGAAAACATTTTTTAAGAGTGTTGGCGTGGCAGTTTTGGGCGTTGGAGTGGCCGTGGCAACATCAGTAAAAACACTTGCTCTGCGTCTAAATCTCTGGAATCTGCATGCTTAATCTTTACATAAAAGGATAGAGACGGGCGGACATGGCCAGATCGACTTAGCATGCATAATCTCTAATTTCCAGCTTATATAGTTCCTGAGATCTCGACGTTCATACGGACAAACAGACAGACGGAGAGACGAACATGGCCAGATCGACTGGGGTGTTGATAATGATTAAGAATATATAAACTTTTCTGTGGTCGGAACAACTGCTTCTACTTGTTAAATACATAGTATGCGCTTTTACTCCACGAGTAACGGGTATAAATATATATATGATTCACATACTTCAGTATATAGTTTTTACAAGATAAAAACCATTACTTTAATTTTCTATTTTATATCGCGAGAATGGACTGTATGCAACATTTGAAAATTAAAGTATTTTATTTTAACGTTATATTTTAACATTTTACTTTACGGTTTAATACTAAGATGTTCTTAGATAGTAATTAGTAATTATTGGTGAATATCTCCCATAAGAAGAAAACCCTGCTAAAAAACAGATTCTCGCGAAAGCAGCCAGACCGATATTTTTAGCGATGACACTAGCATGAACTCAACACACTCATTAAAACTGGGTCATTATGTTCAGATTTTGATCACCTCGTTGGAAGTGCAAAACGGAATGAAGCTAAGCCAAGCAGCACTATATTTGAACTTTGTCGGTAAAAAAAGGGGGTTTGTGGCGTTGGGAGCACGAAAAAAGTCGATATACAACACATATTTGCATTATACATTAACAGTTGCCAGAGTCGATACGGCAGGGGTAATGAGGAACATCTATATGTGTAAAACGAGAGACCAAGAAATAAATAAAAATGCTGGTTGTTGTGGCGTTGGAAAAAACTTTGTGCACTCGGAAAATGATCTTGAAATTATTTATGTATATTTTTGGTTATAGCAATCATTGTCCAAAAATATTAAACAAATAAAAAAATACATTTTTAATAACCGGCAACAACTAAACATCTCAACCAAAATTATAATGTAATTCTAAAATTCTAAGAAATCCGATTATATTAAATAGACAGTATTATCTACAAGAATATAGCGCCCTTGTAGAGGGTATAATGATTTCAGTCAAAAATATGAAAGCAGTATATGAGTATCAACAGCCGACTCGATAATGCCAAATTCGTCTGTCCATCTATTTGTTTCTACGTAAACTAGTCCCAGTTATCTGCTATCAGAAAGCTGCATGACACTTTTTCTAAAGCCTTTTTTCTAATATATGTATGTACATACATAGATAGATAGACATGCTGTCATAGAGCTGCCACAGAAACAGTCGGCAAATTATTAGGTTGGCAAATATCTCCCTACCGCCTTTTTGTCTTTTCAATTTCGCGGCTTGCCGATATATACGAAAACGATCATCTAAACATATCATTCAAAAATTTCTGTCTGTGTATGAATGAATAAACAACGAGCAAGAAGAACTTATTCAAAGTCCCTCACTCTCTTAGGTCATTGGCAACGCTGTTGTTGCCTAACTTCGTCAAACTACTAAAAGTGAGCGCTAACACTAAGCTAGCAGAGAAATTTAATTTAAATTTTCTCTTCCGCGAAATTGCTTACTCCCCTTTTCAATTTGTTTAATTATAGAAGCGATTATAATTATAACAATAAAGCAACATAAATAGTTTTCATAATCAAGCTGGGCAGAAAAATGATATTCCTGATATTTGGCTTACACCAAATGTCTGACAGTGAGTGCTCTAAGCCGAAATATGTATATCATTCGATGTTTTACTCATTAAGTGCAGCTGCAATCGCTATAAGAAAAGTCATTTATAATCCAAAGGTATCAAAATTAAGCTTAACGCAAAGAAAAAAAATTATATGAATGGATGATCGACATAATTTCTAATTCAAAGCTAATTAGGCTTAACGCAAAGAAATAGAATATTATACATTATATAAATATATATATTATTATATTATTACTAATATATTATATTATATATGTATATATATATTATATTATACTATATTGTATATATATAATATATATACATATATATAATATAATATATATACATATATATAATATAATATATATATACATATATAAAAATATATATAAAATAATATTTTAACTTCAACTCCCAGAACCACGACATCGTATAATCTTGTTCTCTTAATCAGAACTCATGGTATTAATGCTAATAAAAGTCCCCACAATCATTGCTCATCTGCGTTAAAAATCGAATCTCTGCTTGTAGACCGCTTCCAGGTGTCTACCATGACATGGCTCAAGTCTTCCTCTGTCGGTTACCACTTTCTTTACCATTGCTCACACCTTTGCGCTAAGTACCGGCAATTCCGTTTTTCTGAAAACAAAACGGCCAAAAAGCCATTACCAACACAATCAGCCAACGTGGCTAATTAGCGCCTTTAAAGGCAGCGGAAAAAGCGGACAGGCATGAATACACTGGGAAAAATAAGGCCTAAAGGTTTTGAATATATAAAGGATAAAAAAGGATCTAACCATAGATTAATATTCCTGTTTAGAAAGTTACTATCAGTACGGGCCCAGCTAAGACTTACAAACACTTTAAGCTTACTGCCATATTAAAGCCATTTGCTTGCAGGGAGCGCGATGAAGACTACTGAAGAATGGTGGATAGCGAGGATACAAATTATGAAATGAGTAATGGCCAATCACTTATCACGCCTGACGGTAAACCAATCCAAGTGATTAGCATGGATTAGGAACTCGGATATATCTCAGCCGCAGAATAGGAAGTATTTTGGGGACCTGAGTGGTAGACGTGGCCCACTTAGGAATTTAATTAATTTGTTAGGACAATTATCTTTATATTTTAAATATCACTTCTTGGCAAGATTGCGACATGATGAAAGTAAGGATGACCAGACAGTGATTGCAGTTTCACATTTTACCAATTATATACGATGCGAGACATGCGAAGCGTACATCGATCATAATTTGCGACATGATAAAAAAAGCTTAGACGCGGAGAAAAATCAGCACAAGATGAGGGAAAAAGTGAAATGCCCTGGAATTCATGGAGGCGGTACGGAAAAGGAGAAGGAGTAGGAAGAAGCTCGCTGGTCAATTCTGGACAAGATAATGATGATGATGATGTTCGACCATGACTTGCAGAGACTGTCTTTCGCACCCTGGGCATTAGAATTAAGCTGTAACTCACATCAAAATTAAATTTATACCTCCGCAAGACAGCCAAAGAAAATTCGGAAAAAATACCATAGAGAACGGTATAGTCGAGTTTCTCGACTATCAGATACCTGTTACTCAGGTAGCTGGATTGCAAACTATAAGTTTTCAAATTTTTTTTGGAAATCAATAGAAATTGGCAAGAAAAGAATGAAATAAAAACAAATTCATAAGGGTGGGCGTGGCGCTATTGGGTGGTATGGGGGCGTCAGAAAGTTCGTGGCCAAAATGTTTTTGGTAGAAACTGGCATGATTATTAATAAAATGAATAAATATCGAAACATTTTTAATAAGCGTGGGCGGGGCAGTATTCGGCGGTTTGTGGGCGTGACAAAAAGTTTTTCCGCAAAATTTACGAAATTAATAAAAACAAGATAAAATGCTATAGTCGAGTACCCCGACTATCAGATACCCGCTACTCAGCTAGAGGAAGTGCAATAGAAAAAATTTCAACATTTTCTGGAATATCGGTAGAAATTGGGGATAAAATTAAAAAAATTTTTAAATTTTTAAAAGTGTAGGCGTGGCAAAAACTTTTTTGCAAATCTATAGAAATTTACAAGATATATAAATAAGTGAAAAAAAAACCACATTTTTGAAAAGTGTGGCCGTTACAGTTTTGGGCTGTTTGTGGGCGTAGGAGTGGTAGTGGCAATATTTGAAAACAAACTTGCGCTGCGTCTATGTCTCTGGGAGCTGAATCCTTAGTCTCAACATTCTACCTTTCGTAGTTCCTGAGATCGATAGATTTCTAAATTTGAATGCAGATTTTTAGAGAATTGCGCCAGAAACATTTAGAGGTAAGCCACTTTAAAATCCGATTAAGATAAGTTGAGTTATGGGGTATAGAACTTCAGCCTTGGGATATTTCTAATTTTTTTGGATTTCTACAACATCATACAACAGAAAAATTAGAAAAAAAAATAGATTTCTAAATTTCAATTCAGATTTTCAGAGAATTCCGCCAAAAACATTTAGAGGTATGCCACTTCAAAATCAGATTAAGATATGTTGAGTTATGGGGTATAGAACTTCAGCCTTGGGACATTTTTTGATTTTTTTGAATTTCCACAACATCAAAAATCAGAAAAATTACAAAAAAAAAAAATTTCTAAGTTGAAATGCAGATTTTTAGAGAATTGCGCCAGAAACCTTTGGAGGTATGCCACTTCAATATTCGATTAAGATAAGTTGAGTTATGGGGTATAGAACTTCAGCATTGGGACATTTCTAATTTTTTTGAGTTTCTACCACATCATACATCAGAAAAATTACAAAAAAATTTATAAAAAAAATAGATTTCTAAATTTGAATGCAGATTTTTGGAGAATCGCGCCAAAAACATTTAGAGGTATGCCACTTCAAAATCCGATTAAGATAAGTTGAGTTATGGGGTTAGAACTTCAGCCTTGGGACATTTTTTGATTTTTTTGAAATTCTACAACATCATACATCAGAAATATTACAAAAAAATTTAAAAAAAAATATATTTCTAAATTTGAATGCAGATTTTTAGAGAACTTCCACAACATCAAAAATCAGAAAAATTACAAAAAAAAAAATTTAGAGGTATGCAACTTCAAAATCCGATTAAGATAAGTTGAGTTATGGGGTATACAACTTCAGCCTTGGGACATTTCTTAATTTTTTTGATTTTCTACTTCATCAGAAAAATTGCAAAAAAAATTAAAAAAAAAAATTGATATCTAAGTTTAAATGCAGATTTTTAGAGAATTCCGCCAGAAACATTTAGAGGTATGCCACTTCAAAATCCGTTTAGATATGTTGAGTTATGGGGTATAGAACTTCAGCCTTAGGACATTTTTTGATTTTTTTGAATTTCCACAACATCATACATCAGAAAAATTAAAAAAAAAAAAAATTCTAAGTTGAAATGCAGATTTTTAGAGAATTCCGCCAGAAACATTTAGACGTATGCCACTTCAAAATCCGATTAAGATATGTTGAGTTATGGGGTATAGAACTTCAGCCTTGGGACATTTCTAATTTTTTTGAATTTCTACAACATCATACATCAGAATAATTACAAAAAAATTTAAAAAAATAGATTTCTAAATTTGAATGCAGATTTTTAGAGAATTGCGCCATAAACATTTAGAGGTATGCAACTTCAAAATCCGATTAAGATAAGTTGAGTTATGGGGTATACAACTTCAGCCTTGGGACATTTCTTAATTTTTTTGATTTTCTACTTCATCAGAAAAATTACAAAAAAATTACAAAAAAAAATAGATTTCTAAATTTAAATGCAGATTTTTAGAGAATTCCGCCAGAAACATTAAGAGGTATGCCACTTCAAAATCCGATTAAGATATGTTGAGTTATGGGGTATAGAACTTCAGCCTTGGGACATTTTTTGATTTTTTTGAATTTCCACAACATCATACATCAGAAAAATTACAAAAAAAAAAAATTTCTAAGTTGGAATGCAGATTTTTAGAGAATTCCGCCAGAAACATTTAGAGGTATGCCACTTCAAAATCCTATTAAGATATGTTGAGTTATGGGGTATAGAACTTCAGCCTTGGGACATTTCTAATTTTTTTGAATTTCTACAACATCATACATCAGAAATATTACAAAAAAATTTAAAAAAAAATGGATTTCTAAATTTGAATGCAGATTTTTAAAGAATTGCGCCAGAAACATTTAGAGGTATGCCACTTCAAAATCCGATTAAGATAAGTTGAGTTATGGGGTATAGAACTTCAGCCTTGGGACATTTCTAATTTTTTTTGAGTTTCTACCACATCATACATCAGAAAAATTACAAAAAAATTTATAAAAAAAATAGATTTCTAAATTTGAATGCAGATTTTTGGAGAATCGCGCCAAAAACATTTAGAGGTATGCCACTTCAAAATCCGATTAAGATAAGTTGAGTTATGGGGTTAGAACTTAAGCCTTGGGACATTTTTTGATTTTTTTGAAATTCTACAACATCATACATCAGAAAAATTACAAAAAAATTAAAAAAAAAAAATAGATTTCTAAATTTGAATGCAGATTTTTGGAGAATCGCGCCAAAAACATTTAGAGGTATGCCACTTCAAAATCCAATTAAGATAAGTTGAGTTATGGGGTTAGAACTTCAGCCTTGGGACATTTTTTTAGTTTCCACAACATCATACATCAGAAAAATTACAAAAAAAAAAAATTTCTAAGTTGGAATGCAGATTTTTAGAGAATTCCGCCAGAAAAATTTAGAGGTATGCCACTTCAAAATCCGATTAAGATATGTTGAGTTATGGGGTATAGAACTTCAGCCTTGGGACATTTCTAATTTTTTTGAATTTCTACAACATCATACATCAGAAAAATTACAAAAAAATTTAAAAAAAAATAGATTTCTAAATTTGAATGCAGATTTTTAAAGAATTGCGCCAGAAACATTTAGAGGTATGCCACTTCAAAATCCGATTAAGATAAGTTGAGTTATGGGGTATACAACTTCAGCCTTGGGACATTTCTTAATTTTTTTGATTTTCTACTTCATCAGAAAAATTACAAAAAAATTAAAAAAAAAATGGATTTCTAAATTTGAATGCAGATTTTTAGAGAATTCCACCAGAAAAATTTAGAGGTATGCCACTTCAAAATCCGATTAAGATATGTTGAGTTATGGGGTATAGAACTTCAGCCTTGGGACATTTCTAATTTTTTTGAATTTCTACAACATCATACATCAGATCAATTACAAAAAAATTAAAAAAAAATAGATTTCTAAATTTGAATGCAGATTTTTAGAGAATTGCGCCAGAAACATTTAGAGGTATGCAACTTCAAAATCCGATTAAGATAAGTTGAGTTATGGGGTATACAACTTCAGCCTTGGGACATTTCTTAATTTTTTTGATTTTCTACTTCATCAGAAAAATTACAAAAAAATTAAAAAAAAAAAATAGATTTCTAAATTTAAATGCAGATTTTTAGAGAATTCCGCCAGAAACATTTAGAGGTATGCCACTTCAAAATCCGATTAAGATATGTTGAGTTATGGGGTATAGAACTTCAGCCTTGGGACATTTCTAATTTTTTTGAATTTCTACAACATCATACATCAGATCAATTACAAAAAAATTAAAAAAAAATAGATTTCTAAATTTGAATGCAGATTTTTAAAGAATTGCGCCAGAAACATTTAGAGGTATGCCACTTCAAAATCCGATTAAGATAAGTTGAGTTATGGGGTATACAACTTCAGCCTTGGGACATTTCTTAATTTTTTTGATTTTCTACTTCATCAGAAAAATTACAAAAAAATTAGAAAAAAAATAGATTTCTAAATTTAAATGCAGATTTTTAGAGAATTCCGCCAGAAACATTAAGAGGTATGCCATTTCAAAATCCGATTAAGATATGTTGAGTTATGGGGTATAGAACTTCAGCCTTGGGACATTTTTTGATTTTTTTGAATTTCCACAACATCATACATCAGAAAAATTACAAAAAAAAAAATTTCTAAGTTGGAATGCAGATTTTTAGAGAATTGCGCCAGAAACATTTAGAGGTATGCCACTTCAAAATCCGATTAAGATATGTTGAGTTATGGGGTATAGAACTTCAGCCTTGGGACATTTCTAATTTTTTTGAATTTCTACAACATCATACATCAGAAATATTACAAAAAAATTTAAAAAAAAATGGATTTCTAAATTTGAATGCAGATTTTTAGAGAATTCCGCCAGAAAAATTTAGAGGTATGCCACTTCAAAATCCGATTAAGATATGTTGAGTTATGGGGTATAGAACTTCAGCCTTGGGACATTTCTAATTTTTTTGAATTTCTACAACATCATACATCAGATCAATTACAAAAAAATTAAAAAAAAATAGATTTCTAAATTTGAATGCAGATTTTTAGAGAATTGCGCCAGAAACATTTAGAGGTATGCAACTTCAAAATCCGATTAAGATAAGTTGAGTTATGGGGTATACAACTTCAGCCTTGGGACATTTCTTAATTTTTTTGATTTTCTACTTCATCAGAAAAATTACAAAAAAATTAAAAAAAAAAAATAGATTTCTAAATTTAAATGCAGATTTTTAGAGAATTTCGCCAGAAACATTTAGAGGTATGCCACTTCAAAATCCGATTACGATATGTTGAGTTATGGGGTATAGAACTTCAGCCTTGGGACATTTTTTGATTTTTTTGAATTTCCACATCATACATCAGAAAAATTACAAAAAAAAAATTTCCAAGTTTGAATGCAGATTTTTAGAGAATTCCGCCAGAAACATTTAGAGGTATGCAACTTCAAAATCCGATTAAGATAAGTTGAGTTATGGGGTATACAACTTCAGCCTTGGGACATTTCTAATTTTTTTGAAATTCTACAACATCATACATCAGAAATATTACAAAAAAAATTTAAAAAAAAATGGATTTCTAAATTTGAATGCAGATTTTTAAAGAATTCCGCCAGAAACATTTAGAGGTATGCCACTTCAAAATCCGATTAAGATATGTTGAGTTATGGGGTATAGAACTTCAGCCTTGGGACATTTCTAATTTTTTTGAATTTCTACAACATTATACATCAGAATAATTACAAAAAAATTTAAAAAAATTGATTTCTAAATTTGAATGCAGATTTTTAGAGAATTGCGCCAGAAACATTTAGAGGTATGCAACTTCAAAATCCGATTAAGATAAGTTGAGTTATGGGGTATACAACTTCAGCCTTGGGACATTTCTTAATTTTTTTGATTTTCTACTTCATCAGAAAAATTACAAAAAAATTTAAAAAAAAATAGATTTCTAAATTTAAATGCAGATTTTTAGAGAATTCCGCCAGAAACATTAAGAGGTATGCCACTTCAAAATCCGATTAAGATATGTTGAGTTATGGGGTATAGAACTTCAGCCTTGGGACATTTTTTGATTTTTTTGAATTTCCACAACATCATACATCAGAAAAATTACAAAAAAATTTAAAAAAAAAATGGATTTCTAAATTTGAATGCAGATTTTTAGAGAATTCCGCCAGAAACATTAAGAGGTATGCCACTTCAAAATCCGATTAAGATATGTTGAGTTATGGGGTATAGAACTTCAGCCTTGGGACATTTCTAATTTTTTTGAATTTCTACAACATCATACATCAGAAATATTACAAAAAAATTTAAAAAAAAATGGATTTCTAAATTTGAATGCAGATTTTTAAAGAATTGCGCCAGAAACATTTAGAGGTATGCCACTTCAAAATCCGATTAAGATAAGTTGAGTTATGGGGTATAGAACTTCAGCCTTGGGACATTTCTAATTTTTTTGAGTTTCTACCACATCATACATCAGAAAAATTACAAAAAAATTTAAAAAAAAAATGGATTTCTAAATTTGAATGCAGATTTTTAAAGAATTGCTCCAGAAACTTTTAGAGGTATGCCACTTCAAAATCCGATTAAGATAAGTTGAGTTATGGAGCATAGAACTTCAGCCTTGGGAAGTTTTTTGATTTATTTGAATTTCTACAGCATCATCACATCGAAAAAATTACAAAATAATTTAAAAAAAATTAATTTCTAAATTGGACGGCAGATTTTTAGTGAATTGCGACAGAAATGTTTAGGGTATGCCACTTAAAAATCCGATAAAGATAAGTTGATTTGTGGAGTATAGAACTTCAGCCTTGGGACATTTTTTTTAATTTCTACAACATCATCAATAGACAAAGTTTAAAAAAACAACAAGATAGAATGTTATAGTCGAGTTCCCTGACTATCAGATACCGGTTACTCAGCTAGTGAAAGTGCTAACGAGAAATTTTAAAATTTTCTAGAATATCGGTAGAAATTGGGGAAAAAAGAATACAATGATGAATAACTAAAAAAATTTTTAAAAGTGTGGGCGTGAGAGTTTTGGTTGGTTTTGGGGCGTTAGAGTGGGCGTGGCAAAAAGTTTTTTGGCAAATCTATAGAAATTTTCAAGATGTATAAAAAGAAATGTAAGGGTGTTTGCTTTCGGAAAAGGAATAAATACATTATGTATACATCGTTATAAATAATGTGTGCTGCCAATACAGATCTACATATGTATGTACATATGTATTTTTATAGAGAGAAGGTGGTTGAGAAAATCCAGTGAGATGTGTTTTGATTAATTACAACAACGGTAATGACGTAGACGAAAGACTAGTTTCGATTTGTTCTTTTGACAATCATCTCCGTTTTTTTATTGCCCTTTAAATTGTATTCAGTCCTTTCATATTGTTTAATATTAATATTAATCATAAGCAGTTCAAAATGTGTTATGCATTAAACCTACATATTCTGTCGGCGATCCCAATAGCTGCAAGACCATTATGGCTAGATTATCATTAGTCGCCTATTCATTGTTATTATGGTAATATAATGCAACAAGTGTGGAGCACAACAAAAAACAGTTAAGTCTCTTACGTCGCTTTCCATTTACGTTAAGTTTCAATATAAATCATTGGTCGCCAGCAGAAGCAGCAAAGAACCAATTTTCTGCCACTTCATAGAAACGGATGAAGATGGAACGAAAATTGGTGAACATTTTTACTTGATAAATGGTTTAATGACCTATTAATAAAATTAGTGCTAAAAGCTGATAAGATAATAGCTCTGGTGGTGATCACAAATATAAACACATACACGTATGCATTTAGTCAAATAAAGTATTTTGCCCTATTAATCTAATGCGATTTCACGAATTATTCCTATGCCATTTGTGAGCCAAAGGGTTGAATCTACCATTACAATTTGGCCATTGGACTTAACCTTATCCGACTGCCCCGAAAGCTCATCCAATTGCTAGACTTCTGGCTAACCCATTCGGTATGCCATTTAGGACAGAAAGACAAAATGGCACAAGACCTCTTGGGTGACAGTTTGACCAGGCGGCAACAATTGACCGATTTCCATTTTACTGTAGCCTCTGCCTTCCACCCGAATCTCTATCTCTGTTTTCCAGCTGCAGTACTCAACATTCAAGACTCCCCGTTCCCGGGTTTTGCCTGTTCCGCAAGACAACTGATAACTGAATGACCAACAACATGCAACATACATACATAACACAGGAAAAAAATGTTGATCTAAATGTTGAACTTATTGATTTAGTGCTAATTTGACATTGTATAGTATGTTGTAGAATTATACGTTTGCAAAAATGTTTGTATTACAGATGAAACAACAAATGTTTTGCGTAATTCCGCTTAAAAATTGATTATTGATAAATAATTTTTGAATATAATTTTTAAAAAATTGTTAAATGAGTTTTCGTTATGCTGCACTTCGGCCTGGCCTGCTCTTAGTAGTTGATGACCTAGAATGCAGACTCCGCTTTAACTTGCGCCGACGTCTCAGCAGCATCAGAGTAAGACTCGAATTCAACTTCAGCTTTTACTGTTGTCTTATTGTGTCTGACGTTCCGTTGTTGCTGTTCTGCAAACTGTTGCAAGTCGTAGCTGTTGCTGCTGTGAATGGTGACTACGTGGTTGTGGCCTATGTTTCTATACTCTCCGCATGGGTGGTAGTGATCAATTCTATCACCGTGGCTTTTTTCATTATTATACTGAGATGAATACAATTCTAATATCTAATATACTTTTGTATACTAAGTTTAATTCAATTGTAATATTTAATATGCGTTTGTGATTCTGATTTCGCAGCAGGTTACATTTAAAAGTTAGTCCTACCTATCTGATCAAAAATAGTTTTATAAGTTTGTAGGAGCTATTAACAAACCTTTATAAAATCGGATTTATATATTTCGTATTTTAGGGTATTACAGTCTTTGGTCAATTAGGCCAACTCTTTGGTTACCAATACCGTTTCAAAACGCGGCTGCAGCTCTAACTTATTAACATAATCTTAGGCATTGCCATCTCTTTCGTCGGGGTCTCTCATTATGCCTGCCGGTTTGGAGTCTTGGGCAAGCCGAAGTTTTGGCCACGGTCTTAGTCAGAATCTTAGTCTATGTCGTAGGCTTACTACGACTGACTGGCAGCTCATCATCGGCGGCATCAATTCGCTGTTGGCTGCCTAGCCGGTTGGCGTGTGAAGGCGAGCTGTTGTGCACTTAGAAAAATCTTTACCAAAAAAAGTGCAGAGACTTGCTGCCTCAGAATTTCACAGATGGAATACGCTCCAGAGTTGGCAATCTATTTGTTTCTTTGTTATAGTTACAATTTTATATCCCCCAAATTGTGCTGATGTCGAACTATTAAGAGTATGTATTAACATACCCTATAAGACCCTATAAATGAGTTATTTTTTTTAATAATATTAATTTTAAGCCTTAAAAATATTTTTTTTAGGAATTTATAAACACTTTTATATGTATATATGAATAAAAATTACTGTCAAAATATAGCCACAAAAAATAAATGCGATAATACCGAAAAAATATTTGACATTTTTTTAATCTCAGTGTGCCCGCATGTTTGTCATTTTTGTACCAGTGCAACGCAGTCCCATGATGGAATTCTTTCTTTGACTTTTCTCTCTTTGTACTTTACAGTAATTTCTGACTTAATGGCGACTGCCTTGATGTCAGGTAACGGCATTTATAACCTTTTCATTAGCTTTTGGTTTAAAACTAAAATTTGTCTGCTATTGTGATGCGTTTCTCCCCCGATTTCCAGTAACTTTTTATTTGTTCTATCGCTCCGACTTGCTTTTGCCAACTCTTTTATTTCGACCATGTTTAGTCGACCGAATTTTAATGGGGGCGACCTCTTTTTGCCAATTCTCTCGGCTAATTTCTAGTTCAAACAAATCTGGATTGGAATCACCATTGGACATAGAAAATCAGCAATCGTCGATGGTAGAGTTGTAGAGTCAACTCAAATGTGTTTGCTTTGCAGCAGATTTAATTAAAGAAGATTTGTAAAGAAGATTTAATCAAGTGGAAAGACCTCAGTGTCACCATGATAATACAAACCCACTTGGCAGATTGTGTTATGCACATGTCGACTATACCGAAGCCAATAGAAATTTCTGTAATGGATACCTTTTTTTCCATATCAATAGAAATTGGTCATATACCTGATATATATTTTTCTAAGAACCTTGTACACCCTTTAATCCGCGCGAAGCATATATACGCAAGTTTATTTCTTGATGTGGCCACGCCCACTCTAACACACATCAAACGTTTAAAAATGCCTTACCCTCACTTTTGAAAATATGTTTATATTTTTTATTTGTCTTGCCCATTTCTACCGATTTGCAAAAAAATGTAGAAATTTTCTTATTCGCAATCCCACCAGCTGTGTAACGGGTATCTGATAGTCTAGAGATAGCTTTACCAACTCTATACTTGGAATATAAAACAAGAGAGAACGCTATATCAAACACCCGTTACTCAGTGAGAGGTAGTGGGAGACAAATAGAGATACAGAGCGACAGGAAGTTTTTGTTTTTAAATTTAATAATACTAACATTCAATGTTGGGGGGAAGGTCTTATCAAGAATATCTTTAATTATTTTGTTTTTTTTTTGGGTCATAGAAAAATCGTTGGGCTCAGGTGGTTTTCATCTGTTAATGGAGGTAAAATTGCTCGCCTTTTTGTGGCCAGGGCCTCTTTTGTCGACTTAGTGGTATTGATGAAAATTTCACTTTGAAAAATGGGCACAGGCCGCTTATACGACTTGGATTTGTGCTCAGACTTCCATTATTTTTCTATTACCTTTCTTTTCGGAGCTTCTCTTCGTTTAACAATTATTTCTTTCTTAAGCTTTTGTTTGCACTTACTTGATTTTATTTTAATGTCTGGCGTGTTTACCTGCTTTCTTGCTACGGTCATCACTGCTACCAGCCAGACTTACTTTCATTGCGCCAAAATGCCGAATATAACTAATGGCTCCTCCAGCTGATTTCACTCAAGTTTTTCGTGTTTTGGCCTGAAATGCAATGTTCTTTTTTGGCGAAGATGATCTTCTGAACAACTTCGTAAAGCTTTAAAAGCAGAAGGCTTATGAAAGGCAATTGATTTATAACTCAAAGCACAGTTGGGGTTCTTAAAACAAGAGTTCCAAATAAATGGGTGAGGTGAAAGTGGTTAAGGCTGGACAGACAAATAAAGATAAACAAGATATTTGTATGTTTCACGAAGAATGGCCAAATTAATCGACTGTTTAATGTTAGTTAAGCCCAGATAGGAATCTTTCCCTTAAGACACTTTGGATTTTCTGCAAAGTAATGGCTTCTAAGTAATAGCAGAACTCCAGTTTCTGGTTCTGGACTTTGAACACCGGAAATGCGAGACCAACAAAAGACAAAAGACGGCAAACAAAAAATTACAAAACGAAAAGAACTATAAATCCAAAGAGCGCGGCAAAACGTCTGTGAAGAAAGTGAGAACAGTTATGTAGTGTAACCGATGCCGTTAGATAGCTCCCAACTCTGACTTAGATCCAGAACCAAAATGCCACCGGAAACAACAAGAATGAGCGCTATAGTCAAGTGCCTCCACTACAAGATCAGATACTCAATTAGATGACGCAAGAAGATATTATACATACATGCATAAGTTTGTATATACCAATGTAATGAAATTCGCATTTTACAGATTTGGTATTGTCATGTAAAATGAATTCCATTTTATGTTTGAAAACTATTCTTTTAATCTATTCCTTACCAAACATAATTTTCGCCGAACTTAGTGTAACTTATTTTTGTACAAGTAACGGGTGGATTTAAGCCAGACAGGACGAAACCAAGATAGAATGCTATAAACGAGTTCGCCGACTATCAGATACCCGTTACTCAGCTAGTGGAAGTGCGAACGATAAGTTTCTTAATTTTCTTGAATATCGGTAGAACTTGCAAAAAAATAAATAAGCGAAATGCGTGACAGTTTTGGGCGGCTTGTGGCCGTTAGAGTGGACGTTGCAAAAAGTTTTTAGGCAAATCTATAGAAATTTAGAAGATACATATATACATATATATATATATATATATATATATATATAGATTCAACGAATCCAGTATACCCTTTTATTCCACGAGTAACTGGTATAACCAAGCCAGTGCTGAGACGAAAGTCCAAATCTATGGGCCATATTTTTGAGTGGGCGAAAAACTTTCTTTTCCAATAGTAGATGCAAGAAAAGCGATACTTGTATCGAATAGATAAGTCTCCACTATCCCCTGACGAAATTTCTCTCCCACAAACAGCATTTGTCGCCATCGGCGTTCGGATTCCATCTCTCAGACCACTGCCACTTTTTGCTAAGGCTGAGGAGAATAGTTGGATTTTCGATATGGTTTCTGTTTCTGTGTCCAGTTGTGGTAATGAAATTTCAAGGTATAAACGACATTTAATTTAATATGGGAATACATTTGATTACATTTTTATAAACTTGAACTACCAATATTTAAAGCATGAGGAGGATTTGATCATCCCATTTGGGTATAAGACTTATAAGATATATGTAAGATATAAGGTATAAGATATCATTTATATACATATATACATATTAACAAATTTTTATTATTTCTGGACCAATATAACTTCTATAACATCGACTATAGTTCGACTAAAACAATTGTCCAAACTTTAATTGAATAATCTTAAAAATATAAATTAAAAAAACAATTTGATACTACGCATATAATACTTATGTATGAATAGGAGTCTTCTATGTCCAAACAAAGTGTGTAAGAAATGGCAACAAAAAGCAATCAATACCTACAAAATTCGATTGATGGCTGACTAGCACTCGTTATTGAATCACGTTTTATGTTCTTCCTAGCGTTTTTTTTTGCATTCTGGTAAACAGATTTTCCCATCATCACATTTCACCCACTTGGAGAATGAGAAGTAGGCACAAACAAAGCTAGCTAGCAGAAATTGGGAAAAGAACCACGAGATGAATAAGTCTCCGATCAGCATTCAACAAATGAAAGTGATTTCTAAGCCATAATTTGCTTTGGTTTGGGAGCTTGGTAAATATGTTTTTATATTAATGTTTTAAATATGTTTAAATCTAAAGATAGAGAGCGAGAGAGAAAAAGGGGACTTAAATCCTGTCCCGAAATTGATAGTGAGATCGGTTCGTCTCGATAGCGAGAAGACATCTCAACATCAATAAATTATCGATAATCATTTGCAACTTGAGAATGGTTCGATATCGATCTGAGTAGATATCGATCTGAGTATGCTGAGCCTAATTCAATCTTGGCTAGATTTTGGGATCGAAAATACTCAGATCGAGATCGTTGAGAACGTTTTTTTCTCTGAGTAACAATCTTCTGAAACAAATTTGCGCTGCGTCTACGTCCCTAAAATATGCATTTTTGCTTCCTAAGCTGTCGAGGTCTCAGCGTTCATACACATCGACCCCGCAGTGATCTTCATTAAAAATATATATGTATGTATACTTTATAGGGTCCGAAATGCGTCCTCCTACTTGTTATATACTCTTAACGAATCTAGTATACACTTTTACTCTACGAGTAACGAGAACTTTCATTATATTTGAAATAAGTATATTAATACCCATGTTAAATTGAATTTGTATTTCTTTGATGAAGAAATCCCAACAAAGCGAACGAATGTTATATTTGACTTTCATAACAATTACAGTTAAGCGATCTCCATTCGAAGAGAAGACCCAAGACCCCAAGATTCTTTGCGGTTTTAGTTTACATACCCCACAGACAGGATGGGAACCCATACATGGATCGGTTTGACTTCTCCTCGAGTATTAGGTAAACTTGGAATTGTGTGCGGTGCATCTCTTATCTCTTTGTGGGTCTCCTCCGACAATTTTCTTGTGCTTTGAGTCGAAACTTGTTGCGATCTGCGATAAATGACAGAAAAAGAAAAAACACTTTGGATCACTCTGAAGCATGAAGATTGAGGTGGTATTCAAGACATCCCTTCCATTTCCTGTCCTCCAATCAGAGCACAAGTGTTTATGAACTGTTAGAGTTAACTAACTAAATCGGAGCACTAACACTTAAATATGATGATGAATTGGATAGATATTTTATCAATTTACTGACTCAACGAAGGTTGAAGAACCCATATTTTACCTGTGCTCCTGTTTTCATTCTTTCAACGATTACGACGTCATTAAGAATGTTCTCTGTGATCTTTAGGGATATAGGCAAGGTTTTAGTTTTATGCAATTTGTTCACATTTTATGCAGAAAAGTCTTTAAATGTCTGGCGAGTGTTAATAAAGCTTCTTAGATATAGTACAATTATAGTCAATTTTAAAGTTCCCAGGTTTGAATTTGAACGACATCCCGACACTGAAATCAACTTTGAATAACACAAGAGCTATCTTTTAATAGATTATTAATGACAGTTGGCTGACGGTTTGGGTTCATATCGTGGTAATAAATAAAGAATTTCGCTGAGACTTCCATTTGCCTACCAATTGCATAACCAGAACTAGGTCATCGTCGTCATCACTGTTTTTTAAGTTAAAGTAATATGTAGAGTAAAACAAGAGAGAACTCTATAGTCGATTTCTTCGACTATTAGATACCCGTTACTGAGCTAGTGTGAAACTGTTTAGGCATTTATATGTATAGAATTTAGCAAGTAAAATATTAAATTTTTAAAAAAATAAAAACATTTTTGAAACGTGAAGGCGTGACACACATGAGCGGTACAAGAAATCATAAAACGCAATCAATTCAAAACATTTTTCAAAAGTGTAGGCGTGGCAATGTTTTTAGACAAACTGGCGCCGCGTTTACGTTTCAAAAGTCTGCTCGCTGATCAGGAACGTGTATATTTAAAAAGGTCTGAAACACTTCCATCTACCTGCCACATACTTCTAACAAATCAATTATATCCTTTTACTCTTCAAGTAACGGGTATATTTGATTGACCTTCGGGTTCCACATATAGTACAAAAAATTTAAGTAAATATGCGCATCAGGGCATCCATACTGCTGTCTTACCAATCTCCTGATCTCATACGCACCGCGATTCACTGAGGAAAAATATGGTTACACAGTTAACACTATAAGAAAAAAATTCTAGTCCAAATATATGAATATTGACGGAAAACTCTTTGAATAAACATTTTTAGAGCCAACCGGATTTTAGGACATTTTATAAAATATATACATTGCTTACAACGGCATGAGAAACACGCAAATTATCTGATAGATAACTTTTTGTTGTGTGTCGCATTTCTCGATCTTATTATGCGCGCTTGTATTATAACGGTCCGCAATTACCATTCACCGCTACCAGCGCGAGCAACTCGAGCAGCGCCCGCTACTAATGTGGATCGTTTGCGGATAGTCCGATGTCGTAGTACCCCGTTCCGGGTAATTCCCTTTGCCCCGCTAAGCCCCTTTCTTTACCACTAACCCACTCGGAACCTCGGGCCGTTTGCCAACAAGTAATTAGTCATTTCCATGGAGCACCCTCCCGCACCATTGCTGCAAAGTCTCTCTTTTAACTTGGCATAGTGTCGTTGTTCTCGTTTTAATATTATGTGTATTATTATTATCTCGTTGCCTGGCTTTGTTTAAATTGAAGCCCCCGTTCTTTACACGCCTCCAGAAATTTTCACTGAGAATATGGTTAGTTTAATATATATACATTTTTTTGTATAAAAAAAAGCTAATATAATATACGATATAATTGAGACTAATGATTATTGTTTTAGTTTTTTTATTGTGACTTTTACTTCCGTATGAAAGTCCATTTAACACACAAAAGTTTTAAGCCACTTTTCTTAAGATCTCTTTTTTTTCTATCTGTTGTATTAGTAGGAGCTGGCAGGGCAGCAGCTTCAAAAACCGCAACAGTTGTGAGTCTCAATTGGCTCAATTGCAGTCTTCAAGCGTGACGGAAATGGAACAAAAAAACTACTCGGGACAAAATGAGACAAAGGTGGAAATGGGGGTGGAGCTGGGAATTTCAGGTTGGAGACCCTAGCAAAAGAAGTACTGTTGTAGCGGACTTAGAGACGACGCTGTTACAACGTTTTGACGTTTGCCGTTGCACATTTTCTGCCCCTAATAAAATAATTTAGAGCAATTTGCCAGGATACATTTTTTTAAGTATTTGTTTTTTTAAGTTTTTGTCTATACATTTATAGTAGTCGCCTTCGCACTCTCCAGGTGCGCTTCGTCATTACGTGGACTACCGTCCACAAGGCTTTTGTAAGGGCAATCGATAACTAATCGAAACACAAATCCTATTCAATAATCCGTAGGCCAGAGAACGCTTTCAACAGAACGCTTTGTAGACAGAGTGCACGGAACTGGATTCCATGTAGACAATGGCAATGATCTTATTGATCCTGACATACTGAAGGAAGAAAAACATTTAGCACAGTACTCGCATCACAGAGGTGATTTAGATGCACTTACCAAAGGTTTAATGAATTCTTCGGATAATACACATTGGATTCTTTTCTGGGGTCAGGGAACAGTAGGAACAGTGTTAAGATTGCTTAGAAGATGATGGATGACTGTGATATCTAACAATTATTTTGCCTTACCAATTTCTATTGAAGTTTTTTTTTATTATTATTTGTTAATTTCAATTGATATGTCAAAAACATTCTTGCAACGGCCACTCTAACGTCCACAAATATTTTTGGCTAATTTGTATATTATTTTGAGCAAATTAGACAACAAGAAAACCCCGACCTAACACAAACTTAACCTTCAGCAGTTGTCTGATCCTTAAAAATAGCCTTTAATTCCGTAGCCATTTGGATTTTTAGAATTCCAGTTAAGATACTCATCAAATTTAGACGGCTTTTTAAATTATATGTCTGTCTGGATGGAACTTGATTGATTCTGATTGACTTAGGCGCAAGCAAGCTTTTCACATACATTCCGCTAAGCAGATGGGCAGAGAACTTGGTCACCATTAAAGCTAATCAATTTCAACCGCTTGCCGTCCATCAAAATTTGTAACAAGCCCCGCGGGGCGTTTGCACAGTAGATGAAGATCAAGTATAACTTGGCTGGCGATTTGATTTGTCGATGGTTGGCTGATGCTGGCCAGAAAATAAACAGCAGAAAAAAAGCAGGAGAAGCTCAGCTCAGGCAGTATGATCTTCTTTTGACATGGCCTGATGCTCGACATGATTAACATGTTTCAGTCTTCCTAGCAGGCGAACCCGGGTTAGCTGGAAGTCGAGTGGGGCTGACAACTTGGCGTGACGAAATTAGTCATTTAAAAGAAGGATCAGAAGGGCCCTGGCTCGGCTCCTTGGGTTAGCTTACATATGAAAGTGGATGGAAGGTACATTGTAATGAATAACACTGTGTTTGAAAATAAAATCTTTATTAAATTACAATGCACAAATTCTAAAAAAAAAGCTTTATAGTGCAAAAACAATGTCTGGCCGGTACGCAGACATTTTAATAGCTTTAATAAAAAGGAATTTTTACCGATATGGCAAAAACATTTTGAAATTTGTCCCTCGCTGAGTGAAGGACATGTGATGGTCGGAAAACTCGACTTTAGCTTTCTCTCTCATTTTTGTTTTCTTATGTGAAGTACATACATTTCCTCTTCAAATTTGAAAGTCAACGAAAATGTCAATGCTGATGGTTCCCCAGACTCATGGTGTGCGCTCTGCTCGAGAAACGTCGGCGAGCACCTTTAAGGCACCTTCTGTGAGTGCGGTTTGACCAGCACGAATATTCAATTAGGGCAAATTACAAACTTTAGTACAGGAAAGTGATTCGCAGGGGATACAGAATGACTGCCAGCGGCAATTTGCACGCTTAACGAGAATTCAGGGCTACAAGCCCCATGATTGCGACCGGGTTTAGTTGTCAAAAGGTTGAAATTAGCCTTGACCTCTCTTTTCTGATGGGCAATGACCGATGGAGTGACGGCTATTGTGGATGCCCGGTAACAGTAATATTTCCAGTACCTCAGAGATAAGTAAGAAATAACTGTATAGTGCGACTATCAGATACTTGTTACTCAGCTTGTGGAAAGAATAAAATATTTACTTTCGACTGGAGCAACCTGATTTATTGTAATGACAATACTGACATTTATTTTAATTATATATGTATACATCTGTCTGCCCGTATGAACGCTGTGATCTGGGGACCTATAAAAGCTAGCACGAAGCATGAAGATTCTAGGGACCGCTACGCTGTACAAGTCACTCAAACGTCCACAAACTGCCCAAAAATGCCACGCCCGCACTTTAAAAAGGCCCTAGAATTTTTTTTACTTTTTATCATTTGTCTATCGATATGCCTAAAACATTTTGGATACATGATCACTAGCCGCGTCGATCTAGCCATGTCCGTCTGTTATCGACTTGCCAGAGTAACGTATAATTGAAAGTCGAGGTTCTCTTATAATGCGTTTTTTTCTGTACTTAATATAACCTATTTAATAAACATTTTGCTCCTCTGCATTACATCTGCCAGCCCCAATCCTTGACTCTCACTTTTAAACGCCGAACAATTAAATACAACTTAAGTTTAATTACCGGGCACAGGCAAACGGCCTGAGCACGATTGTCCCGCTATAGGCACAACCAAACAAAACAGAATCGGGGAAGACTCCCCAATTAATGGGAAAAGAAATGGGAATGCGATATGGATTATGACGAAACGCAGCCACTATCCAACACGTTCCGCATTTAGTTTTTCTATCTTACAAATGAAAGTTACCTTGACGAACGACCCATATAGCTACAATACCAAAAAGGGTCAAAGAAAATATGAAGGCACGAGTGCAAAGACCGAAGGCATTGGACTGCTTGTTTTACTTCAATATACAAATATTGTCTTCATCTCTTGTTATACCCGTTACTCGTATAAAAGAATATAGTATCTTTGAAAAGTATGTAACAGGTAAAAGGAAGCGTTTCCGATTATATAAAGTATATATGTTTTGATCAGGATCAATATCCGAGTCGATCTGGCCATGTCCGCCTATCCGTCCGTCCGTCTGAACGTCTGTACGAACGTCGAGATATCAGGAACTATAGAAGCTAGAACGTTAAGATTAGGCATGCAGGTTCCAAAAACATTATATTAAATGATGCTGCCACACTCATTCTCATTCATTGAAAAATGTTATTTTGATATTTTGTCATTTTGTTTATTAGTCTTGCCAAAAAAAAGTGTTTGTCACGCGCTCTCTAACGCACACAAGCCCTCGCAAAACTGTTACGCTCACACTTTTATAAAATTTCAAGTTTTTCTTAATTTTATTATTTTTTTCCCCCAATTTCTACTGATATCCAGATAATGTTGAAATTTCTCGTTCGCACTTCCACTAGGTGGGTAACGGGTATCTGGTATCTCGTATCTCGTCTATAGCATTCTCATGAATTATGTATTTATGGGCAAAGCGGAAGCCACAGCAAAACGAAAAGAACTTCAGTAAACTTAACTGAACTAGACCGAATCCAGAAGCTCAAGGGTTTTACCCCGTTTAAACGCATTCACCCAGATTAGAAAATCGGCAATCGAAAATCAGAAATTTTAAATAATTGAAAATTTAGAAAAGGTATCAATACAAATTTGTAAAACCCAAGAACACGAAAATCTTCGATCGGTGAGTAAATGATGTGCTTCCGGTTCCATTTACGGAAATTACTTTTAAATTACTGAAAATCAGCATCAAAGCAATCATTGCATATTGCAAGATAATGTTAAAAACCCCTAAATCGATATTGTAAGAACCTTAGTCGTGGTTGTGTCTAAACATGCGCGACATCAGAAGATATGATACATAGACATACATATGCATTCATACGTATGTACATTTTTTTTAATGAATATACCACAGAGTTTAATTGATGTGTATAGATTACCTTTATTTGTATACCCTTTTCGTGAAAAATAAAAGGTTCACTAGATTTGTTAAAAAATATGGAAGCGTTTTTATCCCCATAAAGTATTTATTTTCTTGATTAGGATCACTAGCCAAGTTGATCTGGCCATACCCGTCTGTCCATCCGTATAAACGTCAGGACTTCAGGAACTATAAAAGCTAGAAGGTTGAGATTAGACATGCAGATTCCAGAGACATATACGAATCGCAAGTTTTACTGATGTTGCCACGCCCATTCTAACACTGGCAAAGCGCCTAAAACTGTTACGCCCACGATTTTGAAAAATATTTATACCCGTTACTCGTAGAATAAGAGGGTACACTAGATTCGTTTTAAAGTATGTAACAGGCAGAAGGAAACGTTTCCGACCATATACAGTATATACATGTATATTCTTGATCAGGATCAATAGCTTAGTCTGTCCAAGGCCGTCTGTCCGTCCGTCTGTCCGTATGTGCATCTCGATCTCAGGAACTAATTTCATTTATTTATTGCTAAATGTTGCCACGCCCACTCCAAGGCCCACAGGCCCCTCGAAATTGTCACGCCCACACATAAAAATGTTTTTTTCCTTTTATTACTTTCCCCCAATTTCTACAGATATTTTAGAAAATATTTAAATTTCTCGTTCCATTAGCTGAGTAACGGGTATCTGATAGTCGGGGAACTCTACTATAGCATTCTCTCTTGTTTAAAAGTGTGCGGGGGCAGTTTCGGGCGGTTTGAGGGCGTAGGGCAGGCATAGCAAAGTTCTGAAAAAAACTAGGACAGCGTAAGAGTCACTACAATTTGCTTGACAAATCTAAGCTATTTACAACGGACGGACGTGACCAGAACGACTCGCCTATATATCCTGATCAAGAATTTATATCTTTATAGGGTCGGAAACGCTTCATTCTACATGCATTCTTTTAAACAAATTTAACGATAACCCCTATTAGTTAGCTTTAACGGATGGGTTACAACTTATGTTTACAATTTTCGACCTTATAAATGTTAGTCCAATACTTAACCGATATTTTATGTACAAATTATTTCATACCCAGCCCCATAAATATGCTTATTTTTTCTTCCTCACGCTGCCCAAAAGTGAGCAACTCCAAATACCGACACGTTTCTAAATGGGCTCCTCTACTAGATTGCTAGCACACCGCATTGGGAAATACTTTGTCATTTTTAGCGACAGCTGCAATAACTTTGTTATTTTAAGGGTATTAGAATATAAAATTGGCGGATGAAGTAGGATTCATAGATTATAAGGTCGATTACCTTGCAGCAATAAGTTCTAAAATGGCCTTCAACAAAGAAAAAGCTAATTATTTGTCCTGGTATTGTAAAGAAAAATTTATAACTTGTTTCGGTCATACATTTTTTATTCGATTCGATTTCCTACTTGGGCTAGCTGTCTTTACTGTTTCACCATTTGGTCAGCGTAACCATGGCGTTTTTGGAAAATTGCATCACCAATACGGAGCGGCGTACACCAAGCTACACTCGCAGGCACACTCACTCAATGTTGGCGATTATCACCCTGTCCGTTGTATAGTACTTGATCCAGAGATTAACAAATCTCGGGCCGCTTTCTTATTAACACAAAGATAAAAAACAAAAACAGTATGACGATCTAGGTTTTGATTATTTTAAACTTTTTTATATTTAAGAGATCAAATTTATTTGGCTAGCAAAACTGTATAGTCATTATAATCCGATGTTGCCAATACTAATCTCTAATGGAAAGCAGTGTCAAACAAATCACATGTATAATTAAGAACTGGGAGTTTAATAAATATTTTAATTTATAAGGAAAGGTATCCGTATAGTTTTGGTTTAATTTTTGGGTTTTTCTGTTTTTTTGGTAGTCATAACTATTCATTTCGCAAAACGATGCCAAAAACATTTTCCGTAAACCAACAAAACATGTTTTCATGTATTGAAGTTCTGTTTAATTGAAGTATTTCATATTTTAGTCGCGTTTCGGGCTTAAAGTCCGAAGTACCCAGTCCAATAACACGTAAACATGAAATAGTTTTTCAAAAAGTTTAAAGTCTTAAAACTTACAGATTTTTCTGCATTATTAATCTAAGAGTTCTTTTATAATATTATTATTATATTATATCAATAATAATATTAAATATTTCAATAATAATAATTTTAAAATCTCTTCACAAGATACTTTACTACATTTTTTCATTTAACGAGAATGTATTATCATGCAACATTGAGTATCCCATTTTCAAGCCAACAGAATGCGTTTCAAGACGCGTGCATCCCAGATTTAAATCCAAATGAATGGAGTTTCGATTATTACGACAGTTTTATACCAGGTGCTTGCCGTCGTGCAGCCACTATTATATTTGCAATTATTTATGCCTTGCATATGAAAGCGAGTTCTGCCAGTTATCCGATCCGGTTACCCCACTCTTGATCAGGCGTTACTGCACTCCAATCCAATATCCAAGCCCAGATAACCTCTCTTTTGCGGCACTGACACAAACTTTCAGCTTTGCTATCTAAAATTGATCATCAAAAGCATTCGTTTGGTTTCATTAAGACAGTTGCTTTTGGAGTTGGCCGTTTGCAATTGCAGTTGTTAGGTTTTTGCGAGTGCATATAGTATGACTATTTCTTTTTTGCTGCATGCCGCTATTTCACACACTTTGGCTGTACGATTTAGATACTGTGGAAGTCTCTACCCCAATGGTTTAAACATTATGTAGCCACGAATCCGACTCGCGGAATCCAAGACCGAGCTACCAGAGTTCCCACTCATGGAAGCCAACGTTGGCGGCGCTTGATCAGTTGCGGTTTTTACTTTCATCGGTTCGGTTGTCGTCGTAGTCTAGCCCAACAAATCAGAAAAGACCTGCCTTCTAACAAAACACACATTTAGGTTTGCTTTTTCTTTGCATAGGCTTGGTTTTGCTTGAATTGGCCTGTCTGACCTGGCACAAATGTTTGTCCATCCAATTGCCACTTGGATTGTGTTTTTTTTTTTTTTGTTCGGTTGGTGCTCGTTTGTTTGGAAACATGGAATTGCAACGGCACGCACTGAAGATAAAAGTGTGTTGATATGTATAAATTTAGAGGGGCTGACCTATCTTCTAATGGAGAGGTTACCGCCCCAAGCGATAATTTAGTTCTATATCGTTTTAATAAATAAAAACTGTGTTTATACTCCGTATGATCGTGTAGTATCCAAAATTGCAAAGATAGATGATTTATGTGGAACTATAAAAGTTAGAGAGTTCAGATCCATGCAGATTCTAGAGACGCCTACGATGTGCAAAATTGTTTCAGAATGACCACCTAACGCCCACGAACTGTCTAAACCAGTCACGCCCAAACTGTTGAAAAATTAAAAAAAAAATTTTTTAAAAATTATTTTTATATTATTATTTGATTTTCCAATTTATGCTGAAAACATTTGGGGCACGCTTAGACTCGCTTTGTTGAGTCAAATCCGAATTGCATAATATGGTGGAAAGTAAGCAGGCACTGGCTGTGATCATTGTCACACCATCTTTGCGAATTGATACGCGGAAGTTACATAAACAATGGTACCAATAACCTCCCGCTGCATCTACGCTTTTCCAGTTGGCCACAACCACGACTGGTTGTGGGCACAACACGTTTAACAAGTTTTTCTCTTTTGGTTTTCAGGAAGTTTTGCAGATTTCCTTTAGCCGGTTAGCTGGACTGCATAAAACAAATTTCAACAAAAACCGAGTCATAAATAAGTGAAAACTACGACAACAAAACTTTAAAATTATCCAAAGAGTCTTTTCGCGGTCACTGAAATCCTTGGAGACCTTATCACTAATAAGCCATCGCTACAGTCGAAAACCACAATCATGCCAACGAACGAACTGATCGCAATATAATATTGCGACAATGTCAGCGGGGGAACACGAGGCAGTAGTCAACAGTGCGCACAACTGCGTTCCACGGATAAACCAGCAAAATACCTAAAACAATGAAGGGTAGAGACTAGTCAAATAAAGCTAGATAGATTTAACAGCGACCGGCAGTTTACCACTAGCGTTTTGGAAATTAGTTTAAAGTGGCAAAGTGGAGAGTAGTGTGGAAAGCAAAACAGTGCTCCTTACCTATTGGCAAATATGTCAAACCTAGGCAAAGCCTTATTGGCTGTTCTACTGCTCAACTTCAATTGTGTCAGCAAGTGCTCAAATGAGACTGAAAAACTAGAAGCAGCGCCCTTGACAGGACATCGGGTTGTTAGCAGGGATGGCAACACCACCGTTTTGCATGAAGTGCACAAAACGGAAACCGAGTTACCATTATTATTAAACACACACGAGATCCTGCCACTCAAGCCGCTGAAGAAGAAACCTTACTTGCCCCTGGAGAAGATCATACCGACCATTGAGTATGTAAAGCCACCGCAACCACTCAAGGAGTTCGAACTGCATCCGGTTACCTTTGACTTTAATTTGGGCGATTTAGAGGATCTGGAACACGAGGTTATTAAGAAGGGTGATCTTAACAATCAGGAGCAGCATGTCCTGGCTTTGGACACTAGCTATAGTCCCTCCAATTCCGATGAGAGCGATACTGTGGATGTAGACATCGCCGAGTTATCCACAGAGCCCACCACGGCCACTTTGCCAGGAACGACGACAACTCTTTCGTCGATGATCAGCAGCACTTCCAATACTCACATTCTGAAGATCCTGGGTAGTCAGCCGCCAATGGCACCAAAACTGAGTCGCGATCTGCTTAAGCAAAGTGGAGACGATGATATGCAACTAAAAACCTTGGGCAGTACCATTAATAGCATCCATCGTTATCTAGGGACGAACGCGAATGGAACAGGAAACGGCAGCGCAGTTGAGAGTTTTTATGGCCAGGCCAACTATTTCCAAATGGTGGCAAATCTCTATGACCACTTTTACTGGCAGATTTCTGAGATTCGAACAAATGTTCGCACAGTCTGCGGGATCGAGATGCAAGCCTATTTGACGGCACTTCATTCTAGCTATGAGTGGGCCCAAAAGGGTAGGTCACTATAAAATAGGATCCATTGCTTAATTTCTAATCTCATTCTGATCTTAACCTTTCTAGCTTATGACTCATCTGGGCGCTATCGTGGCCAGCTGCTCTTTGGAAACGATAAGTGGCTGGGCCAGCTTTCATTCTGCTATGAGCTCAATCGCCAAAGTTTAACTGGAGAACGACAGCACTTTGATCTGGAGTTCTTTGTGGCGGATGTTGCACTTCATTTGCCCAGGCTGAACCGATCGGTTTGTTCTTGATTTAAATTTCAGATTGCCAACATTTATAAACCCAAAATCCTGTTCCTTCTTCAGATGCTTTTGAGTCTGGGAGAGTGTTTGCCCAAGTCATGTTCTGACATTGATGTCAAGTCTATCTTATCCCTTGATCCATATGCTCGAATGCTCACTGTTTTGGGCGCACACAATACATCGAGACAACAACTTCCGCTTCAGATCCTGCACGTTCGCACTGTGCCCGGACTCTATACGCACTGGCGTCAGTTAAAGTTTCAGGTGTTCATGTAGGTTATCATCTCAGAAAAAAATTCAACTTATTAATTTTGTTATCCCACTGTAGCAGCTTTATGCTCACTCTGTTTCTGGTGATTTTGGTTGCGTCCTATTACCAGCTCAAAATCGACGAACGTCGTTTAGTAGTGGCTCCTATTACAGCCATTAGTGGCAAATGCGATAGAACCTCTGCCAAAAACGATGTATTTTATGGCAAGTCATTCGAGCTATTCCAAATGCGGCCCTTGAGCAGTACAAGTGCTTCAACGGATATTCCCGAAGTAGATGTCAATGGAAACAGACAAAGATGTGGGGACTCATCTGACATGGAAAATGGTGTTCAACGGGAATTCAGTGATCCCAACATTTCCACGCCAGTTGGGGGGCAGTTAGAAATGGCCGATTATCAAGTAGATACTGAGAGCTGTGCTGGAGGCACTGGAACTTATGAGGCTAAGCGATCTGTTGGTGAGCATTAAACCATATCATTGCCCATGTACCTATAGCACTCACCCTACTCCTAATCCTTATCACTTTTCGCAGCTTTGCACCAACAAATACTATTGTGCTTCGCCTTGCAAACCAATGCCAAGGCAATTCTAAACATCAACAAGACCAAGGAGGTAAGTTACGAAATAAAGTATCTACAATTACCAATTCATCTGCTACTGCTTGCTTCCCTAAGCAGACCCACACTGCATGCCTGCATGGATTAAGAGTATTCTCTGTTCTTTGGACCATGATGGTGCACACTTATCTTCAGATGTTTGCTATTGGTGAAAATAAGGTAAGTGCAATACTATACAATAAATACTATACAATAAAAAAAACTAACCGTATTAACCAATCAAAACACCAGTATGAAAGGATCATCACAGAGCGCTCTTTTTGGTATCAGATGATTGGCAATGCCACCTTCTCGGTAGACTCATTCTTCTTTATCAGCGGCCTGCTGGTCACTTTGCTCTACCTCAAGCAGGATCGTAAACATCCGACGGAAAAATGCCTTTTCATTAAAAGCTGCTTTTCGGAAACGCTTATGATGCTGCTCTATCGCTACCTACGACTAACACCAGTTTATCTCTTTGTAGTTATCTTCAATGACTTTGCCGTAAGGTGAGCTATATTTATTGTGGTCCTTTATAATACTTTCCCATAACATGGATTTATTATGACAGACAAGGGCTAGACACTTCGGTATTTCAACCTGCCAAAATCGAACACAACACTTGCCGCATGTATTGGTGGCGCAATATTTTGTATATAAACAACTATTTTCCGCAAACCGAAATGTGCATGATGTGGAGCTGGTATATGGCCAACGAAATGCAGTTTTATGTAATGGCTGCTCTGCTTTTGGCTTTGGCCAGAAAGTGAGTAAAAGCTCTCTATTTTACTTGCCTTTGAACTTAAAACTTGGTGTTTTCAGGTACTTCAAAGCCGTGGCTATTACGCTATTCGTTTTTCTACTCAGCTCGTGGAGCATTTCTGGTATTATATCCTTGACACATCAGTACACCCACAAAGTTTCCCTGCCCTTCGAGTCTTTTGACTTCCTGTATGACAAACCATGGCAACGAGTGGGCTCTTATATTGTGGGTGAGTGAACACTTAACTGAGATAGCATCTGCACTATATAACTCCTTAGTAAGAGAATCCAAATTGTTAATCCCAATTAAATGGAAATGAACCATATTCTAGTAACACTTAAAATAAATCTATAATGAGGGTACGAACCCTCAAAGATCATTAAGCTTTTGAAATACATAAAAACAAGATAAGAAGCTTCGGCAAAGGAATGCAGTATTTATATACATATATAAAACAAGATAAAATGCTATAGTCGAGTTCCCCGACTATCAGATACCCGTCACTCAGCTAGTGGAAGTGCAAACGAGAAATTTCAACATTTTCTAGAATATTAAGAGAAATTGGGGAAAAAATTATCAAATGAAAAACAACTTAAACATTTTTTAAAGTGTGGGCGCGGCAAAAAGTTTTTTGCAAATCTATAGAAACTTACAAGATATATAAATAAGTGAAAAAATACCACATTTTTCAAAAGTGTGGACGTGACCGTATTGGGCGGTTTGTGGGCGTTGGAGTGGGCGTGGCAACATTTAGAAACAAACTTGCGCTGCGTCTATGTTTCTGGAAGCTGCATGCTTAATCTCAACATTCTAGCCTTTGTAGTTCCTTAGGTCGAGGCGTTCATACGGACAGACAAACGGACATGTCCAGATCGAGTCGACTACTGATTCTGATCAAGAATATATATACTTTATATGGTCGAAAACGTTTCTATCTGCCTGCTACGTACTTTACAACGAATCTAGTATACCCTTTTACTCTACGAATAGCAGGTATAACTACAAAAAAATTAAAATAAAATAAATGACTAAATTTGAATGCAGATTTTTAGAAAACATAAACATTAAGAGGTATGTCACTTAAAATCCGATTAAGATAAGTTGAGTTATGGAGTATGGAACTTCAGCCTTGGGACATTTTTAATATTTTTTTAGTTTCAACAACTCACATCAAAAAAAATAAAATAAAAATAAATTTCTAATTTTGAATTTTTGAGTTATGGAGTATGGAACTTCAGCCTTGGGACATTTTTAATTTTTTTTTAATTTCTACAACTCACATTAAAAAAAATTTGAAAAAAAATTAATTTCTAAATTTGAATGCAGATTTTAAGAAAAATGCACCAGAACCTTTTAGAAGTATGCCACTTCAAAATCCGATTAAGATAACTTGAGTTATGGAGTATGGAAGTTCAGCCTTGGGAAATCTTTTGATTTATTTGAATTGCTACAACATCATCACATCGAAAAAAATATAAAAAAAAAAGAGAATAAATTAAATTTCTAATTTTGAATGCAGATTTTTAGAGAATTGCGCCAGAAACATTTAGAGGTATGCCACTTCAAAATCCGATTAAGATAAGTTGAGTTCTGGAGTATAGAACTTTAGCATTGGGACATTTTTTAAATTATTTGAATTTCTTCAACATCACATCAAACAAATTAAAAAAAAAATTTTAAAAAAATAAATTTCTAAATTAGAGTGCAGATTTTTAGATAATTGCGCCAGAAACTTTTAGAGGTATGCCGCTTCAAAATCCGATTAAGATAAGTTGAGTTATGGAGTATAGAACTTCAGCCTTGGGAAATCTTTTGATTTATTTGAATTGCTACAACATCATCACATCGAAAAAATTACAAAAAAAATATAAATTTCTAATTTTGAATGCAGATTTTTAGAGAATTGCGCCAGAAACATTTAGAGGTATGCCACTTCAAAATCCGATTAAGATAAGTTGAGTTATGGAGTATAGAACTTCAGCATTGCGACATCTTCTAAGTTATTTGAATTTCTCAACATCATCACATCAAAGAAATTACAAAAAAATTAAATAAAAAAAAAATTTCTAAATTTGAATGCAGATTTTTAAAGAATTGCGCCAGAAACATTTAGAGGTATGCCACTTCAAAATCGGATTAAGATAAGTTGAGTTATGGAGTATGGAAATTCAGCCTTGGGAAATTTTTAATATTTTTTTAGTTTCTACAACTCATATCCAAAAAAATTACAAAAAAAATATAAATTTATAATTTTGAATGCAGATTTTTGGAGAATTGCGCCAGAAACATTTAGAGGTATGCCACTTCAAAATCCGATTAAGATAAGTTGAGTTATGGAGAATAGAACTTCAGCATTGCGACATCTTCTAAGTTATTTGAATTTCTCAACATCATCACATCAAGGAAATTACAAAAAAATTAAAAAAAAAAAATTTCTAAATTTGAATGCAGACTTTTAGAGAATTGCGCCAGAAACATTTAGAGGTATGCCACTTCAAAATCGGATTAAGATAAGTTGAGTTATGGAGTATGGAACTTCAGCCTTGGGAAATTTTTAATTTTTTTTTAGTTTCTACAACTCATATCCAAAAAAATTTGAAAAAAAATTAATTTCTAAATTTGAATGCAGATTTTTAGATGACTGCGCCAGAAACTTTTAGAGGTATGCCACTTCAAAATCCGATTAAGATAAGTTGAGTTATGGAGTTTAGAACTTCAGCCTAGGGACATTTCTTAATGTTTTTCAATCTTTACAACATCATCACATCAGAAAATTGACCAAAAATTTAAAAAAAAAGAGATTTCTAAATTTAAATGCAGATATTTAGAGAATTGCGTCAGAAACATTTAGAGGTATTCCACTTCAAAATCCGATTAAGATAAGTTGAGTTATGGAGTTTATATCTTCAGCCGCGGGACATTTTTTGAATTTCACATCAGAAAAATTACAAAAAAATTAAAAAAAAAATAGATTTCTAAATTTAAATGCAGATATTAAGAGAATTGCGTCAGAAACATTTAGAGGTATGCCACTTCAAAATCCGATTAAGATAAGTTGAGTTATGGAGTTTATATCTTCAGCCGCGGGACATTTTTTGAATTTCACATCAGAAAAATGACAAAAAAATTAAAAAAAAAATAGATTTCTAAATTTATATGCAGATATTTAGAGAATTGCGTCAGAAACATTTAGAGGTATGCCACTTCAAAATCCGATTAAGATAAGTTGAGTTATGGAGTTTATATCTTCAGCCGCGGGACATTTTTTGAATTTCACATCAGAAAAATGACAAAAAAATTAAAAAAAAAATAGATTTCTAAATTTAAATGCAGATATTTAGAGAATTGCGTCAGAAACATTTAGAGGTATGCCACTTCAAAATCCGATTAAGATAAGTTGAGTTATGGAGTTTATATCTTCAGCCGCGGGACATTTTTTGAGTTTTTTGAGTTTCTACAACATCATCACATCAGAAAAATGACAAAAAAATTTTAAAAAAATAGATTTCTAAATTTAAATGCAGATATTAAGAGAATTGCGTCAGAAACATTTAGAGGTATGCCACTTCAAAATCCGATTAAGATAAGTTGAGTTATGGAGTTTAGAACTTCAGCCTAGGGACATTTCTTAATGTTTTTCAATCTTTACAACATCATAACATCAAAAAAATTACCAAAAAATTAAAAAAATATATATTTCTAAATTTAAATGCAGATATTTAGAGAATTGCGTCAGAAACATTTAGAGGTATTCCACTTCAAAATCCGATTAAGATAAGTTGAGTTATGGAGTTTAGAACTTCAGCCTAGGGACATTTCTTAATGTTTTTCAATCTTTACAACATCATAACATCAAAAAAATGACCAAAAATTTAAAAAAATATATATTTCTAAATTTAAATGCAGACATTTAGAGAATTGCGTCAGAAACATTTAGAGGTATGCCACTTCAAAATCCGATTAAGATAAGTTGAGTTATGGAGTTTATATCTTCAGCCGCGGGACATTTTTTGAATTTCACATCAGAAAAATGACAAAAAAAATTAAAAAAAAATAGATTTCTAAATTTAAATGCAGATATTAAGAGAATTGCGTCAGAAACATTTAGAGGTATGCCACTTCAAAATCCGATTAAGATAAGTTGAGTTATGGAGTTTAGAACTTCAGCCTAGGGACATTTCTTAATGTTTTTCAATCTTTACAACATCATCACATCAGAAAAATGACAAAAAAATTAAAAAAAAATATATTTCTAAATTTAAATGCAGATATTAAGAGAATTGCGTCAGAAACATTTAGAGGTATTCCACTTCAAAACCCGATTAAGATAAGTTGAGTTATGGAGTTTATATCTTCAGCCGCGGTACATTTTTTGAATTTCACATCAGAAAAATGACAAAAAAATTAAAAAAAAAATAGATTTCTAAATTTAAATGCAGATATTTAGAGAATTGCGTCAGAAACATTTAGAGGTATGCCACTTCAAAATCCGATTAAGATAAGTTGAGTTATGGAGTTTATATCTTCAGCCGCGGGACATTTTTTGAGTTTTTTGAGTTTCTACAACATCATCACATCAGAAAAATGACAAAAAAATTAAAAAAAAATAGATTTCTAAATTTAAATGCAGATATTAAGAGAATTGCGTCTGAAACATTTAGAGGTATGCCACTTCAAAATCCGATTAAGATAAGTTGAGTTATGGAGTTTATATCTTCAGCCGCGGGACATTTTTTGAATTTCACATCAGAAAAATTACAACAAAATTAAAAAAAAATAGATTTCTAAATTTAAATGCAGATATTAAGAGAATTGCGTCAGAAACATTTAGAGGTATGCCACTTCAAAATCCGATTAAGATAAGTTGAGTTATGGAGTTTAGAACTTCAGCCTAGGGACATTTCTTAATGTTTTTCAATCTTTACAACATCATCACATCAGAAAAATGACAAAAAAATTTTAAAAAAATAGATTTCTAAATTTAAATGCAGATATTAAGAGAATTGCGTCAGAAACATTTAGAGGTATTCCACTTCAAAACCCGATTAAGATAAATTGAGTTATGGAGTTTATATCTTCAGCCGCGGGACATTTTTTGAATTTCACATCAGAAAAATGACAAAAAAATTAAAAAAAAAAATAGATTTCTAAATTTAAATGCAGATATTTAGAGAATTGCGTCAGAAACATTTAGAGGTATGCCACTTCAAAATCCGATTAAGATAAGTTGAGTTATGGAGTTTATATCTTCAGCCGCGGGACTTTTTTTGAGTTTTTTGAGTTTCTACAACATCATCACATCAGAAAAATGACAAAAAAATTAAAAAAAAAAGATTTCTAAATTTAAATGCAGATATTAAGAGAATTGCGTCAAAACCTTTAGAGGTATGCCACTTCAAAATCCGATTAAGATAAGTTGAGTTATGGAGTTTAGAACTTCAGCCTAGGGACATTTCTTAATGTTTTTCAATCTTTACAACATCATCACATCAGAAAAATGACAAAAAAATTTAAAAAAAATATATTTCTAAATTTAAATGCAGATATTAAGAGAATTGCGTCAGAAACATTTAGAGGTATTCCACTTCAAAACCCGATTAAGATAAGTTGAGTTATGGAGTTTATATCTTCAGCCGCGGTACATTTTTTGAATTTCACATCAGAAAAATGACAAAAAAATTAAAAAAAAAATAGATTTCTAAATTTAAATGCAGATATTTAGAGAATTGCGTCAGAAACATTTAGAGGTATGCCACTTCAAAATCCGATTAAGATAAGTTGAGTTATGGAGTTTATATCTTCAGCCGCGGGACATTTTTTGAGTTTTTTGAGTTTCTACAACATCATCACATCAGAAAAATGACAAAAAAATTAAAAAAAAATAGATTTCTAAATTTAAATGCAGATATTTAGAGAATTGCGTCAGAAACATTTAGAGGTATGCCACTTCAAAATCCGATTAAGATAAGTTGAGTTATGGAGTTTAGAACTTCAGCCTAGGGACATTTCTTAATGTTTTTCAATCTTTACAACATCATCACATCAGAAAAATGACAAAAAAATTAAAAAAAAATAGATTTCTAAATTTAAATGCAGATATTAAGAGAATTGCGTCAGAAACATTTAGAGGTATTCCACTTCAAAACCCGATTAAGATAAATTGAGTTATGGAGTTTATATCTTCAGCCGCGGGACATTTTTTGAATTTCACATCAGAAAAATGACAAAAAAATTAAAAAAAAAATAGATTTCTAAATTTAAATGCAGATATTTAGAGAATTGCGTCAGAAACATTTAGAGGTATGCCACTTCAAAATCCGATTAAGATAAGTTGAGTTATGGAGTTTATATCTTCAGCCGCGGGACTTTTTTTGAGTTTTTTGAGTTTCTACAACATCATCACATCAGAAAAATGACAAAAAAATTAAAAAAAAAAGATTTCTAAATTTAAATGCAGATATTAAGAGAATTGCGTCAGAAACATTTAGAGGTATGCCACTTCAAAATCCGATTAAGATAAGTTGAGTTATGGAGTTTAGAACTTCAGCCTAGGGACATTTCTTAATGTTTTTCAATCTTTACAACATCATAACATCAAAAAAATGACCAAAAATTTAAAAAAAAATATATTTCTAAATTTAAATGCAGATATTTAGAGAATTGCGTCAGAAACATTTAGAGGTATGCCACTTCAAAATCCGATTAAGATAAGTTGAGTTATGGAGTTTATATCTTCAGCCGCGGGACATTTTTTGAATTTCACATCAGAAAAATGACAAAAAAATTAAAAAAAAAATAGATTTCTAAATTTAAATGCAGATATTTAGAGAATTGCGTCAGAAACATTTAGAGGTATTCCACTTCAAAATCCGATTAAGATAAGTTGAGTTATGGAGTTTATATCTTCAGCCGCGGGACATTTTTTGAGTTTTTTGAGTTTCTACACATCATCACATCAGAAAAATGACAAAAAAATTAAAAAAAAATAGATTTCTAAATTTAAATGCAGATATTAAGAGAATTGCGTCAGAAACATTTAGAGGTATGCCACTTCAAAATCCGATTAAGATAAGTTGAGTTATGGAGTTTAGAACTTCAGCCTAGGGACATTTCTTAATGTTTTTCAATCTTTACAACATCATAACATCAAAAAAATTACCAAAAATTTAAAAAAAAATATATTTCTAAATTTAAATGCAGATATTTAGAGAATTGCGTCAGAAACATTTAGAGGTATGCCACTTCAAAATCCGATTAAGATAAGTTGAGTTATGGAGTTTATATCTTCAGCCGCGGGACATTTTTTGAGTTTTTTGAGTTTCTACAACATCATCACATCAGAAAAATGACAAAAAAATTTAAAAAAAATAGATTTCTAAATTTAAATGCAGATATTAAGAGAATTGCGTCAGAAACATTTAGAGGTATGCCACTTCTAAATCCAATTAAGATAAGTTGAGTTATGGAGTTTAGAACTTCAGCCTAGGGACATTTCTTAATGTTTTTCAATCTTTACAACATCATAACATCAAAAAAATTACCAAAAATTTAAAAAAGAATATATTTCTAAATTTAAATGCAGATATTTGGAGAATTGCGTCAGAAACATTTAGAGGTATTCCACTTCAAAATCCGGTTAAGATAAGTTGAGTTATGGAGTTTATATCTTCAGCCGCGGGACATTTTTTGAATTTCACATCAGAAAAATTACAAAAAAATTAAAAAAAAATAGATTTCTAAATTTAAATGCAGATATTAAGAGAATTGCGTCAGAAACATTTAGAGGTATGCCACTTCAAAATCCGATTAAGATAAGTTGAGTTATGGAGTTTAGAACTTCAGCCTAGGGACATTTCTTAATGTTTTTCAATCTTTACAACATCATAACATCAAAAAAATTACCAAAAATTTAAAAAAAAATATATTTCTAAATTTAAATGCAGATATTTAGAGAATTGCGTCAGAAACATTTAGAGGTATTCCACTTCAAAATCCGATTAAGATAAGTTGAGTTATGGAGTTTAGAACTTCATCCTTGGGACATTTCTTAATGTTTTTCAATCTTAACAACATCACAACATCAAAAAAATGACCAAAAATTTAAAAAAAAATATATTTCTAAATTTAAATGCAGATTTTTAGAGAATTGTGCCAGAAACATTTAGAGGTATGCCACTTCAAAATCCGATTAAGATAAGTTGAGTTATGGAGTTTATATCTTCAGCCGCGGGACATTTTTTGAGTTTTTTGAGTTTCTACAACATCATCACATCAGAAAAATGACAAAAATATTATGAAAAAATTGATTTCTAAATTTAAATGCAGATTTTTAGAGAATTGCGCCAGAAACATTTAGAGGTATGCCACTTCAAAATCCGATTAAGATAAGTTGAGTTATGGAGTTTAGAACTTCATCCTTGGGACATTTCTTAATGGTTTTCAATCTTTACAACATCATAACATCAAAAAAATTACCAAAAATTTAAAAAAAAATATATTTCTAAATTTAAATGCAGATATTTAGAGAATTGCGTCAGAAACATTTAGAGGTATTCCACTTCAAAATCCGATTAAGATAAGTTGAGTTATGGAGTTTAGAACTTCATCCTTGGGACATTTCTTAATGGTTTTCAATCTTTACAACATCATAACATCAAAAAAATGACCAAAAATTTAAAAAAAAATGTATTTTAAATTTAAATGCAGATATTTAGAGAATTGCGTCAGAAACATTTAGAGGTACGCCACTTAAAAATCCGATTAAGATAAGTTGAGTTATGGAGTTTATATCTTCAGCCGCGGGACATTTTTTGAATTTCACATCAGAAAAATGACAAAAAAATTAAAAAAAAAATAGATTTCTAAATTTAAATGCAGATATTTAGAGAATTGCGTCAGAAACCTTTAGAGGTATGCCAGTTCAAAATCCGATTAAGATAAGTTGAGTTATGGAGTTTAGAACTTCAGCCTAGGGACATTTCTTAATGTTTTTCAATCTTTACAACATCATAACATCAAAAAAATTACCAAAAATTTAAAAAAAAAATATATTTCTAAATTTAAATGCAGA
Organism: Drosophila orena; assembly: GCA_005876975.1. NCBI lineage: Eukaryota > Metazoa > Arthropoda > Insecta > Diptera > Drosophilidae > Drosophila > Drosophila orena. Next base: position 1,568,460 of record VCKV01000086.1, read on the forward strand.
TATTTAGAGAATTGCGTCAGAAACATTTAGAGGTATTCCACTTCAAAATCCGATTAAGATAAGTTGAGTTATGGAGTTTAGAACTTCATCCTTGGGACATTTCTTAATGGTTTTCAATCTTTACAACATCATAACATCAAAAAAATGACCAAAAATTTAAAAAAAAATATATTTTAAATTTAAATGCAGATATTTAGAGAATTGCGTCAGAAACATTTAGAGGTATGCCACTTCAAAATCCGATTAAGATAAGTTGAGTTATGGAGTTTATATCTTCAGCCGCGGGACATTTTTTGAATTTCACATCAGAAAAATGACAAAAAAATTAAAAAAAAAATAGATTTCTAAATTTAAATGCAGATATTTAGAGAATTGCGTCAGAAACATTTAGAGGTATGCCAGTTCAAAATCCGATTAAGATAAGTTGAGTTATGGAGTTTAGAACTTCAGCCTAGGGACATTTCTTAATGTTTTTCAATCTTTACAACATCATAACATCAAAAAAATGACCAAAAATTTAAAAAAATATATATTTTAAATTTAAATGCAGATATTTAGAGAATTGCGTCAGAAACATTTAGAGGTATGCCACTTCAAAATCCGATTAAGATAAGTTGAGTTATGGAGTTTATATCTTCAGCCGCGGGACATTTTTTGAGTTTTTTGAGTTTCACAACATCATCACATCAGAAAAATGACAAAAAAATTAAAAAAAAATAGATTTCTAAATTTAAATGCAGATATTAAGAGAATTGCGTCAGAAACATTTAGAGGTATGCCACTTCAAAATCCGATTAAGATAAGTTGAGTTATGGAGTTTATATCTTCAGCCGCGGGACATTTTTTGAATTTCACATCAGAAAAATGACAAAAAAATTAAAAAAAAATAGATTTCTAAATTTAAATGCAGATATTAAGAGAATTGCGTCAGAAACATTTAGAGGTATGCCACTTCAAAATCCGATTAAGATAAGTTGAGTTATGGAGTTTAGAACTTCAGCCTAGGGACATTTCTTAATGTTTTTCAATCTTTACAACATCATAACATCAAAAAAATTACCAAAAATTTAAAAAAAAATATATTTCTAAATTTAAATGCAGATATTTAGAGAATTGCGTCAGAAACATTTAGAGGTATTCCACTTCAAAATCCGATTAAGATAAGTTGAGTTATGGAGTTTAGAACTTCATCCTTGGGACATTTCTTAATGGTTTTCAATCTTTACAACATCATAACATCAAAAAAATGACCAAAAATTTAAAAAAAAATATATTTTAAATTTAAATGCAGATATTTAGAGAATTGCGTCAGAAACATTTAGAGGTATGCCACTTCAAAATCCGATTAAGATAAGTTGAGTTATGGAGTTTATATCTTCAGCCGCGGGACATTTTTTGAATTTCACATCAGAAAAATGACAAAAAAATTAAAAAAAAAATAGATTTCTAAATTTAAATGCAGATATTTAGAGAATTGCGTCAGAAACATTTAGAGGTATGCCAGTTCAAAATCCGATTAAGATAAGTTGAGTTATGGAGTTTAGAACTTCAGCCTAGGGACATTTCTTAATGTTTTTCAATCTTTACAACATCATAACATCAAAAAAATTACCAAAAATTTAAAAAAAAATATATTTCTAAATTTAAATGCAGATATTTAGAGAATTGCGTCAGAAACATTTAGAGGTATTCCACTTCAAAATTCGATTAAGATAAGTTGAGTTATGGAGTTTAGAACTTCATTCTTGGGACATTTCTTAATGGTTTTCAATCTTTACAACATCATAACATCAAAAAAATGACCAAAAATTTAAAAAAAAATATATTTTAAATTTAAATGCCGATATTTAGAGAATTGCGTCAGAAACATTTAGAGGTATGCCACTTCAAAATCCGATTAAGATAAGTTGAGTTATGGAGTTTATATCTTCAGCCGCGGGACATTTTTTGAATTTCACATCAGAAAAATGACAAAAACATTAAAAAAAAAATAGATTTCTAAATTTAAATGCATATATTTAGAGAATTGCGTCAGAAACATTTAGAGGTATGCCAGTTCAAAATCCGATTAAGATAAGTTGAGTTATGGAGTTTAGAACTTCAGCCTAGGGACATTTCTTAATGTTTTTCAATCTTTACAACATCATAACATCAAAAAAATTACCAAAAATTTAAAAAAAAATATATTTCTAAATTTAAATGCAGATATTTAGAGAATTGCGTCAGAAACATTTAGAGGTATTCCACTTCAAAATCCGATTAAGATAAGTTGAGTTATGGAGTTTAGAACTTCATCCTTGGGACATTTCTTAATGTTTTTCAATCTTTACAACATCATAACATCAAAAAAATGACCAAAAATTTAAAAAAAAATATATTTTAAATTTAAATGCAGATATTTAGAGAATTGCGTCAGAAACATTTAGAGGTATGCCACTTCAAAATCCGATTAAGATAAGTTGAGTTATGGAGTTTATATCTTCAGCCGCGGGACATTTTTTGAGTTTTTTGAGTTTCTACAACATCATCACATCAGAAAAATGACAAAAAAATTAAAAAAAAATAGATTTCTAAATTTAAATGCAGATATTAAGAGAATTGCGTCAGAAACATTTAGAGGTATGCCACTTCAAAATCCGATTAAGATAAGTTGAGTTATGGAGTTTAGAACTTCAGCCTAGGGACATTTTTTGGATTTCACATCAGAAAAATGACAAAAAAATTAAAAAAAAAATAGATTTCTAAATTTAAATGCAGATATTTAGAGAATTGCGCCAGAAACATTTAGAGGTATGCCACTTCAAAATCCAATTAAGATAAGTTGAGTTATGGAGTTTAGAACTTCATCCTTGGGACATTTCTTAATGTTTTTCAATCTTTACAACATCATAACATCAAAAAAATGACCAAAAATTTAAAAAAAAATATATTTTAAATTTAAATGCAGATATTTAGAGAATTGCGTCAGAAACATTTAGAGGTATGCCACTTCAAAATCCGATTAAGATAAGTTGAGTTATGGAGTTTATATCTTCAGCCGCGGGACATTTTTTGGATTTCACATCAGAAAAATGACAAAAAAATTAAAAAAAAAATAGATTTCTAAATTTAAATGCAGATATTTAGAGAATTGCGTCAGAAACATTTAGAGGTATGTCACTTCAAAATCCGATTAAGATAAGTTGAGTTATGGAGTTTAGAACTTCATCCTTGGGACATTTCTTAATGTTTTTCAATCTTTACAACATCATAACATCAAAAAAATGACCAAAAATTTAAAAAAAAATATATTTTAAATTTAAATGCAGATATTTAGAGAATTGCGTCAGAAACATTTAGAGGTATGCCACTTCAAAATCCGATTAAGATAAGTTGAGTTATGGAGTTTATATCTTCAGCCGCGGGACATTTTTTGAGTTTTTTGAGTTTCTACAACATCATCACATCAGAAAAATGACAAAAAAATTAAAAAAAAAATAGATTTCTAAATTTAAATGCAGATATTAAGAGAATTGCGTCAGAAACATTTAGAGGTATGCCACTTCAAAATCCGATTAAGATAAGTTGAGTTATGGAGTTTAGAACTTCAGCCTAGGGACATTTTTTGGATTTCACATCAGAAAAATGACAAAAAAATTAAAAAAAAAATAGATTTCTAAATTTAAATGCAGATATTTAGAGAATTGCGCCAGAAACATTTAGAGGTATGCCACTTCAAAATCCAATTAAGATAAGTTGAGTTATGGAGTTTAGAACTTCATCCTTGGGACATTTCTTAATGTTTTTCAATCTTTACAACATCATAACATCAAAAAAATGACAAAAAATTTAAAAAAAAATATATTTTAAATTTAAATGCAGATATTTAGAGAATTGCGTCAGAAACATTTAGAGGTATGCCACTTCAAAATCCGATTAAGATAAGTTGAGTTATGGAGTTTATATCTTCAGCCGCGGGACATTTTTTGGATTTCACATCAGAAAAATGACAAAAAAATTAAAAAAAAAATAGATTTCTAAATTTAAATGCAGATATTTAGAGAATTGCGTCAGAAACATTTAGAGGTATGTCACTTCAAAATCCGATTAAGATAAGTTGAGTTATGGAGTTTAGAACTTCATCCTTGGGACATTTCTTAATGTTTTTCAATCTTTACAACATCATAACATCAAAAAAATGACCAAAAATTTAAAAAAAAATATATTTTAAATTTAAATGCAGATATTTAGAGAATTGCGTCAGAAACATTTAGAGGTATGCCACTTCAAAATCCGATTAAGATAAGTTGAGTTATGGAGTTTATATCTTCAGCCGCGGGACATTTTTTGGATTTCACATCAGAAAAATGACAAAAAAATTAAAAAAAAAATAGATTTCTAAATTTAAATGCAGATATTTAGAGAATTGCGTCAGAAACATTTAGAGGTATTCCACTTCAAAATCCGATTAAGATAAGTTGAGTTATGGAGTTTAGAACTTCATCCTTGGGACATTTCTTAATGTTTTTCAATCTTTACAACATCATAACATCAAAAAAATGACCAAAAATTTAAAAAAAAATATATTTTAAATTTAAATGCAGATATTTAGAGAATTGCGTCAGAAACATTTAGAGGTATGCCACTTCAAAATCCGATTAAGATAAGTTGAGTTATGGAGTTTATATCTTCAGCCGCGGGACATTTTTTGGATTTCACATCAGAAAAATGACAAAAAAATTAAAAAAAAAATAGATTTCTAAATTTAAATGCAGATATTTAGAGAATTGCGTCAGAAACATTTAGAGGTATGTCACTTCAAAATCCGATTAAGATAAGTTGAGTTATGGAGTTTATATCTTCAGCCGCGGGACATTTTTTGAGTTTTTTGAGTTTCTACAACATCATCACATCAGAAAAATGACAAAAATATTATGAAAAAATTGATTTCTAAATTTAAATGCAGATTTTTAGAGAATTGCGCCAGAAACATTTAGAGGTATGCCACTTCAAAATCCAATTAAGATAAGTTGAGTTATGGAGTTTAGAACTTCAGCCTAGGGACATTTCTTAATGTTTTTCAATCTTTACAACATCATAACATCAAAAAAATGACCAAAAATTTAAAAAAAAATATATTTCTAAATTTAAATGCAGATATTTAGAGAATTGCGTCAGAAACATTTAGAGGTATTCCACTTCAAAATCCGATTAAGATAAGTTGAGTTATGGAGTTTATATCTTCAGCCGCGGGACATTTTTTGAATTTCACATCAGAAAAATTACAAAAAAATTAAAAAAAAATAGATTTCTAAATTTAAATGCAGATATTAAGAGAATTGCGTCAGAAACATTTAGAGGTATGCCACTTCAAAATCCGATTAAGATAAGTTGAGTTATGGAGTTTAGAACTTCAGCCTAGGGACATTTCTTAATGTTTTTCAATCTTTACAACATCATAACATCAAAAAAATTACCAAAAATTAAAAAAAAAATATATTTCTAAATTTAAATGCAGATATTTAGAGAATTGCGTCAGAAACATTTAGAGGTATTCCACTTCAAAATCCGATTAAGATAAGTTGAGTTATGGAGTTTAGAACTTCATCCTTGGGACATTTCTTAATGTTTTTCAATCTTAACAACATCACAACATCAAAAAAATGACCAAAAATTTAAAAAAAAATATATTTCTAAATTTAAATGCAGATTTTTAGAGAATTGTGCCAGAAACATTTAGAGGTATGCCACTTCAAAATCCGATTAAGATAAGTTGAGTTATGGAGCTTAGAACTTCAGCCTCGGGACATTTTTTGATTTTTTTGAATTTCTACAACATCATAACATCAGAAAAATGACAAAAATATTATGAACAAATTGATTTCTAAATTTAAATGCAGATTTTTAGAGAATTGCGCCAGAAATATTTAGAGGTATGCCACTTCAAAATCCGATTAAGATAAGTTGAGTTATGGAGTTTAGAACTTCAGCCTAGGGACATTTCTTAATGTTTTTCAATCTTTACAACATCATAACATCAAAAAAATTACCAAAAATTTAAAAAAAAATATATTTCTAAATTTAAATGCAGATATTTAGAGAATTGCGTCAGAAACATTTAGAGGTATTCCACTTCAAAATCCGATTAAGATAAGTTGAGTTATGGAGTTTAGAACTTCATCCTTGGGACATTTCTTAATGTTTTTCAATCTTTACAACATCATAACATCAAAAAAATGACCAAAAATTTAAAAAAAATATATTTTAAATTTAAATGCAGATATTTAGAGAATTGCGTCAGAAACATTTAGAGGTATGCCACTTCAAAATCCGATTAAGATAAGTTGAGTTATGGAGTTTATATCTTCAGCCGCGGGACATTTTTTGAGTTTTTTGAGTTTCTACAACATCATCACATCAGAAAAATGACAAAAATATTATGAAAAAATTGATTTCTAAATTTAAATGCAGATTTTTAGAGAATTGCGCCAGAAACATTTAGAGGTATGCCACTTCAAAATCCAATTAAGATAAGTTGAGTTATGGAGTTTAGAACTTCAGCCTAGGGACATTTCTTAATGTTTTTCAATCTTTACAACATCATAACATCAAAAAAATGACCAAAAATTTAAAAAAAAATATATTTCTAAATTTAAATGCAGATATTTAGAGAATTGCGTCAGAAACATTTAGAGGTATTCCACTTCAAAATCCGATTAAGATAAGTTGAGTTATGGAGTTTATATCTTCAGCCGCGGGACATTTTTTGAATTTCACATCAGAAAAATTACAAAAAAATTATAAAAAAATAGATTTCTAAATTTAAATGCAGATATTAAGAGAATTGCGTCAGAAACATTTAGAGGTATGCCACTTCAAAATCCGATTAAGATAAGTTGAGTTATGGAGTTTAGAACTTCAGCCTAGGGACATTTCTTAATGTTTTTCAATCTTTACAACATCATAACATCAAAAAAATTACCAAAAATTAAAAAAAAAATATATTTCTAAATTTAAATGCAGATATTTAGAGAATTGTGATAGAAACATTTAGAGGTATTCCACTTCAAAATCCGATTAAGATAAGTTGAGTTATGGAGTTTAGAACTTCAGCCTAGGGACATTTCTTAATGTTTTTCAATCTTTACAACATCATAACATCAAAAAAATTACCAAAAATTAAAAAAAAAATATATTTCTAAATTTAAATGCAGATATTTAGAGAATTGTGATAGAAACATTTAGAGGTATTCCACTTCAAAATCCGATTAAGATATGTTGAGTTATGGGGTATAGAACTTCATCCTTGGGACATTTCTTAATGTTTTTCAATCTTAACAACATCATAACATCAAAAAAATGACCAAAAATTTAAAAAAAAATATATTTCTAAATTTAAATGCAGATTTTTAGAGAATTGCGCCAGAAACATTTAGAGGTATGCCACTTCAAAATCCGATTAAGATAAGTTGAGTTATGGAGCTTAGAACTTCAGCCTCGGGACATTTTTTGATTTTTTTGAATTTCTACAACATCATAACATCAGAAAAATGACAAAAATATTATGAAAAAATTGATTTCTAAATTTAAATGCAGATTTTCAGAGAATTGCGCCAGAAATATTTAGAGGTATGCCACTTCAAAATCCGATTAAGATAAGTTGAGTTATGCAGTATAGAACTTCAGCATTGGGTCATTTATATTTTTTTTTAATTTCAACATCATACATCAGCAAATTTAAAAAAAAAATTAAGTTTTAAATTTAAAGTGGGCGTGGCAACATTTGGAAACAAACTAGCGCTGCATCTATGTCTCTGGAAGATGCTTGCTTAATCTCAATATTGTAGCTTTTGTAGTTCCTGAGATCGAGGACCTTCATACGGACAGACAGACATGGCCAGAACGACTCGACTATTGATCCTGATCAAGAATATATATACTTTATATGGTCGGAAACGTTTCCTTCTGCCTATTACATACTTTTCTACAAATCTGGTATACCGTTTTACTCAACGAGTAGCGGTATAAAATCGGGTTTATACCGAATAATTAAAAACAACGAAACTGTGATTTTGTTTTATTATGTTTAATTCCTCTCCGATATGGAAGCTTTTCTATGGCAGCTATTCGTTTTAGTCCATCGATTGTCAAAAGAAAAGGTTTTTACCAAATTATAACACTTTGTGATCAGAAACAATGAAGATGTATGGCCATACCGACATGATCATTACTCTATTTTGTTCCAAATTTCTCATCTAATGCGTTGCAAACTTCTGACTGAAATCAAAACACTTTTTACAAGGATATAAAAACAGTCCAAAAATATACATTATATGTTTAAAATTCGTATACCACCGATTGATTCTTGAACACAAAATAATATTTTGTATGCACACATTTAGAAACCATATTTGAACACATTGCAATTATATGGAAACATAGCTGAATATGTGAATTTAATTCTTGACTTACCCTAATCTTTCACTTTTTCATTTATTTTACAGGAATGTGCGCCGGATACGTTTTGTACAAGGTGAAGACTCCGCCACTAATTTCCAGGCGTTTAAACCTATGCCTTTGGGCAGGCAGCCTGTTTGTGCTTCTGATCGTGGTCTTTGGCGTTTGGGAAGGACATTTAGGCACCGCCAGCAGCGCCTTTTACGTGGGCGTGGCCCATACAGCCTTTGGATGTGGGCTAGTGTGGATCGTCTTATCCTGCTGTTGGGGGCTAGCGCCGACCGTTAATGCAATCCTGTCGTATCGCGTTATGTGGCCACTTTCCCGACTCACATACTGTGCCTATTTGATCCATCCCATCATAATGTTCATCTGCTCTTCGCACATGAGTGGCACTGTCCACCTAAGTAATCCTCTCATACTGACCTTGTTTTTAGGCAACGCCGTCGTGTCCTTCGGCTCTGCCTTTGTCATATCCGCATTTTTTGAAGCACCCGTCATTCGGATACTTAAAATCTGTTTTAAAAAGTGATCGAGTCTGAATGCGTCCTATAATGCGTATTACAACTTCAATTGGCTTTGTAACCTTTTGGCAGCCAATTTGTTTAATTGTTGGTTAAGCTTCCACATATGTATGTATCATTGAAGTGTAGTTGGTTCTTCTTCCTTTTTTTTCATGTCTGCAACGAATGTACAAGCAGATATCAGCTGATGCTTTATAAATATCTATAGGCTTAAATATGTTATATATTCTTATAAATGAGTGAAGAGTTCTTTAATAAAATATACCTTAAACCAAAGATAATCAGCATTTAATTTGTACTCAAGTATTATACATAATATCCAAGGGGTTCCGTTTTAAATAAGCTTGGAGTTTTTTGTTAAATAAACTTGACTTAGTTCATGACAATATATAGTCTGTGCCTAAACGTCAGCACTGTTCAAACAGTAACATAAAAATATATAATTTATACATAGAAAATGTTCGATGAATTGCTATTCACAACAGTTTCGATGTGTACTATGGTACTCATTGTACATACATGCAAGAGACAATGGGTCATATTGAAACGTCGATGGCATATCAATAAGTTAAAGGAAATGCAGTTCGAAGTACAAATGGTTCTGCATGAGGAACAAAAAGCTATTGACTCAGTAACGTGGATGATGCGATCAGACTTGACCAGGATTGATTTCGATACTGATGAGTTATATGCAGAACTCGATAACTTGCATAGGATTTCCTGGAACGCAAAAAATGAATTGGAAAGGTTGGAGACAAAGCTGTTTAAATTCAACGACTCAATGTTTCCAAATGAAAATAAGACAAACTTGTAAGGCGCATTTTAAAATGTTTAAGTAAAAAATGTTTGTATATTTTAAATTATTTAATTTAATACAATTTGATTAAGCTTGAAAATAAATTTAATTTTTTTTTTTCGTTAAAATATAAAACAACTTTTGGAATTGAATCGCAGGCATACAACAAAAAATTTATTTGACTTGGCGATTATCTAAGACATATCGATGTTGTTGACCGGGGTACTATCGATAATACTATCGTATTTTAGCAGTTGTATTTCACAGTTGTAAAATTGTTATTTTTTAATGTAATTAAAATATATTTAGTCAGTGGAAGGTACCTATTTTTGTAAAACAGCTCCCTAGCTAAATTCACGGCTGATGCTACGTGGGATTCATCAACAAAAGCTTCACGAAAAAACAAGGTCAATAAAGAGAGCAATAGTGATGTGCGCAATGGGAAGCAGAAGCAAACAGAGTTTATCCAGAGAAAATGGCATCGAGTCCGAGAAGATATTCTTTCGTGAAGTGGCCTGCAGTGTATTTTCAGCTTTGTTAGCTTTCACTTATGAGATAGAAGGCTTTGGAAAAGTTGGAAGATGGTATGCTATCAAAAATCTGCCGGCAGACACAGTATAGGGATCTTGCCCTCATCTTTAGTCGATTTGTGCGGGATTGGCAGGATTGTTGTTGTTATAGCGGTCGTGTGACGGCACTTATCGAGTGCCGTGTTTCTTTGGAAACGATAAAAACTTCCAAGATGTTGGCATACAGAAAAATCAAAAATAATCTACTTTAGTTGGATTGGAGAGCCAGTGGTTTCGAAATCAGAATCTTTGGGGAGAAGCAAAAGGAAAGACTAAAAGATAATGAAGAACCACATTCAACATTTGGGTAGCATTCACACTGTTTGAATTGCCAATAATAATTCTAAAAATCGCCGGAACTTCCTAGCCCAACTGCTTCATTCAGTTAGCGATGTTTTCAGTGGCAGAGCACACTCATAAGAACTTGCAGTTCACCCACATTGATAGCAATTCAGTGGACTCAAGCGCAGCAATCGAATGTTGAAGTAAACCACCTGGCCCAAAAATATATTTTTACATGGTTAACGTTCAGATCGTTTTCAGAGCCCAAGGTAAAGCAGCGCTTGGCTCTAAAAACAAAAAACAAACGGGCAGAAAAAATCGAGACGTTTGAGACATATTCAAATACGTATTGGTCATACCTGTTAAGAAATTTTAAATACTATTTCTAATACGTATTCCCAGAGCCTTTGGCAAGCTGCATTCCTTACGTATTCCCTCGTATTCTCATCGTGACTTCGGCTTAGTTGACTACATCTCCACGGTGTAATCCAAACGCGCCTTCAACACTTTAAGAGCCTGTACGCATTTCTATGGTCGTCAATTGGTACACTTGACAACCAGGACGTGGAGAAGCTTTGCAAGCAGACGGCGATCGAATTCGGAGCCACTTGGACAGCCCCTTCAGCCAAACGCATAAAAAAATCCTTCATCGATGTAAAGGGAAGTCCGCAGCCAAATCAAGATGTTGAGGAAAATCAATAATCTCCATGCCGCTAGCTTGAAAATGTATAAAGTACACGATATCATTTTTAAATTACTGATATATAAAATAAAAAACTTCCCTGAATTACAATTGCCTGAATAATAATCTCGTATTTCTATAGCAATATCTAAATAGATTATATTTTATTTTACGTTCTTTTTTATGTAAAACCTAAATAATTAAAAAAAAATAAATTTTAAAGGCCGACATATTTTATATTAATCAGCCGGAAAAACTAACTATAAATACTTCTGTAAATTAAAGTATTAATAAGTGGAAATATATATATAAGTAAATATACATATATATATATGTATTATATTATATATAAATATAAATATATAATATATTTATATATATAAATATATTTATATTTATTTAAAATATATATATATATATATATAAATATATTTATATATATTTATATTTACTTATATAAATATATTTATATTTATTTATATAAATATATTTATATTTATTTATATAAATATATATATATATATATATATATATATATATATATATATATATATAACAATATATAAAAATGTTGCGATATATATATATATATATACCTATGCTTGTAGATATATACGGTAATTATTGAAAATGTTTCCACTTTTCAGTTTCCCATTTTTTTTTTGCAGTTCTTGCAGTAAGCAGAAGTCGCAGTCGTAAAGGAGGCAGCCTACAGATCTAGTGAAGTACGTTTAATGCATGGGAGTAATTTTCAGTAAACGAAGAAGCAGCGGTGTACAAATGTTAAACACTTGATAGTTCCAGGTGTGCGATGTGCGTGGGTGACCCAAGATTGAGCTGATATGTTGTCATCCCTGGGCCCTTACATTGATCTTGCTGTTTTCCTTTTTCTCGTCATATTATCATATTCGGTTTAGACTTGCAGTTTCGGAATCTGGTATATACAGTAGGCAGCACCAGTGCTTTTTGGTGTTTTAAGAATTTAAGGACCTTTTCCGTAGCTTCAAGGTATTTGGGCGGTTTCTTGTATAATATAGGGGATGTTAGAATGATCGGGGCGTGGTGTATGCGTATTCTATCCATGAACTTCCTTCCTATTACTGCTATTGTTTGTAAACAAAATATCTATAATTTTGGTACATATATATATTTCCATATGTAACTGTGCAAAGGGCTCACGAAATCCTAATCCTTCCTGATGCGTGCCTGAAGAAAGCAGTATAGGATTCCTGCCTGAGCCATAACGTCGACAGTGCTGGCTGCCAGTGGATCCTTCTGCTTCACCTGTGTTTGGCCCGGCCTCAGTAAGGTTGGTCCAAAGACCATGGCCAGATTGTGCAACGACATCTTGTTATCTGTTTCCTTTTCGTGGACTCTAAAATAAGTCGTGACAAAAATAAGTAAGTATTAATATATTTTTGACATGTAGCTAAACGAAGCAAACCTTATTAAATGATCTAATATCGAAGTGATGGAGGCTTTGTTGGCCTGCGGCAACTCCTCAAAAACTTTAAGAAGCTCGTTGATTCGTGTGGATTCGTTGTTGTTGCTAAAGGCGCTGAATGTGTCGAAAAATCGTGGATAAAGCTGATCTGTAAAGAGGGCCTCGGGGAGCTCCCTTAGAAAAGTCTTCAAAATGCCCGTGACCGAATGGATGTCCACCTCGCGTAGCAACTGCTCCGCCTCATAGGCATCTGAAGAAAATAAAATAAAAGGGCAAATTAGTAATACGACATGGTTACAAATCAAAGCCGTATATTCACCAGACTCAAAGGCCTTTTTAAGCTTTGCTAAATCAGAAGCGGAACCGCTGACGCGGTAGCAGCCAACCTCTAGCATTCCACGCCGCTCTACCTCCCGAATGCAGGCGCCTATGATGAACGGAATGTCGCGTTTTTCACGTCTGAATGAACCAAAATTTACAAATATAAATTTATAATTAAAATTGCTTACAGAGTTTATTAACATATCGATTTTGTTTTAATATATAGAACTATTATTTACTTTAATACTTGACTCATTTTGGCACCGAAAAGGGCTCCTGGCTTAGTGTTGCCGCGGCAGAGCTCGCCTGGAATAAAACGGAAGCTGCAGCCGAGCTCTAAGGTCTCACTAAGTTTAATAGACTTCGGCTGCGTGGTTTCCGTCAGCCAACTTAGGCTCAGCTATGAAATCAAACGGAATTATTTATATAAAATTGAATAACAAAGTTAAACTATAAACTGCCACCTTAAGTATGTGCTTGGCTCTAAGAAGCGGCCGCTCCTTGTCCTCATAAAGAAGGATGCGCACATTCTGGCTGCCCTCCAGTTCTAGCATAAAGCTCTCGTTCCAGAGCGGCGTTTGACTGCGACATATTATCTTTGTTGTGGCCTTGCGAAAATAGTGGCCATAAGAGTCCACCTCGACGCATATGTAGAGGTCGTCTGCTTGCTCCAGTCCTTCCAATCCCTGGACACCCATGTACAGGTCTCCAACCAGTAGGCTCTCGTCGTTGGTGTTACGCATAAGATATGAACCCATTTCAGTTTTCATGCCCTTCTGCATGGCCACAATGAAGGCGGTAACCTCCAATGAATTAATAGTGTTTGCTCCAGGCAGGTTGCACTTTTGCTAAATAAACATGTATGTATATTTTATCGCCTTATTTAGTTGAAGTAGGTCGCAAAAACTAACCTTAAGGGATGAGATTGAGTCGATCCACTGCATCCTCTCAAAATCCGAGCTAAGAAAAAAGGTTATGGTTTTATTATTTGCCTTGTTTCCCAGGCGCAACACCAAATTGGGCGTTGCCAGCACCAGCTGGGATTCCAGATCCGCCAGCTTACGGCGATACTTGTCCCCGGAACGGAAGCCTCCATTTCCACTGTTAGCCACCTCCATGGCCAATTGATCCCGAACGGAACGCAAATTGCGTTTTACTTGCGAAATGTTCGCTGGACTAGATTCCTTAAGCTCAACCGACGGATCTGCTTCCTCGTAAATGGATACGTCCTTTAGCGGAATGAACCACTTTAGCTCATAGTCGATGCGATCGCGGCCTAATGCCTTGTACTTGGCACATGCGATGACATCATTAAAAAGAAAGAGATGCCGCAGCTTGCGATGCCCATCGACAAGTTCCACAATAAATGAATTACGCACCATGCGTCTTAAATTCCGATTCGATTCAATGGGCAGCCGCTGATTGACCACATTAAATTGATTGAGGAACATCTGAATAATTTTTTGCGCCTGTCTTAATGGCTGGTGATCTGGATGCGCATTTGGGGTTTCGCGCAGCAAATCGTTGAAGACCAAAGCGTTTATTTGCACCCTCGCAACTGGTTTGTGCAATAGATCCTCGAGAGTTAGTGATTGCTCCGTTTGCAGATTAAGCACAATGGTGGAGACGATTTTTTTGAACTGGGGATTATTTGCACTGCACTTCTTCACCGTTTCAATAGCATTTTTGTAGTTGTGCAAAAAGGCACTGTATAAGTCAAACATATCCGCCAGTCGACGAAACGGTTCACCGATCAGCACATCACCGCCCTCGTGAGACACAATGGTCTTTAAATCAGATAAGAAGGCGGTATGCAGATCGTAGAGCTCGTCGATTTTAAAGAAAATTGTGTTCTCCTCCTCCTCCCTGATCACAGGTTGCGAAGTAGTTAGGGTTGCGTGGATGGCCTTCTTGTACTGCATTTGGTAGAAATAGGATTAGCCATATTAGCAATTTTACCACCTTATATAAATCACGTTGTACTTCCTCAGTCAATTTATATGCCCTCGCAGAGGGTACATTAATTTCAGTCAGAAGCTTGCGACGCAGTAAAGGAGAATTTGCGACCATATGAAGTATATATCTATAATCTTGATCAATATCAACAGGAAGCATATAAGTCGGAACGGGCCGAAACGGACTCATACATGATCTAGCTGCCATAGGATTAATCGAAAACAAATTTTTCGGACCTTTGTTGTGGGTGTTCTAGTTTGGTTCTTTAATAATACATAATTGAGTTTTAAATTGATACAAATGGGACGACTATATCATATAACTTCTATATGAACAGTCGGAAAATAATTAATAATATTAGAAACGAAATCATAGTTTCGTTGTTTTTGATTTATATTTGTTCATATTCGGTCTAGACTGCTTTCTTTAATATATAATTATTGCATGGGTATATATTTCACCTTGTCAAAGTTTTCATCGATCCGGTTTTTTATTTTGCTTAAGACCTTTCCAATTGGAATAGCAAATAATTTCTGGTGATTTATATATTAAATTTTGAATATCTCTAGAAAACCTAATTTTATACCTTCCCATAAAAAGAAAATTGTTATTAATTACTCACCTGCATCATTTTGTTAAGGCATTCCACGTAGATCGTCTCACTCTGAATAATTGAGCTGAGTATGGAACGTATTTTAGCACCGCGCGCATTTCCACAAACCTAGGAAAAAGCGAATCAGTTGGATGAGATAGGTAGTTGTAAGTAGTATAAGTACACATAAAACGTGGTAGATTAGGTCAACATGTTCCTAAAACCATTTCAAAAGCGTTTCCAAAACTATATCCAAACTATGTTATATAACTTTATATGTGACGTCGCCGATAAAATTAGATAAAATGTAGTATAATTTAAAACATTGTCTTTTTGAAAGACTACGTGAACACTAGAAACAAGCCCAAGCTGGCAGGAATGAGACAGAGAAAGGAATACTGTGGGAGAATGAGACAATACATGGGGGCAACCAGGAAGAAATAATATGCGTAAATCGATCATAAGAGTGTGTGCAAAGAATGTTCGCTTTAATTGTGGTCGTAATCTGAAGCACAAACAAAGGCAGAACTTAAATGGGAAACATACACACTATATAAATTAAAAACAAGCAAAAACAATGTATGGAAAGGTTAATAGGCCCAATACCACATTAAAAAGCACCTACTGTTGGCAAATAACATGCTACAAAGTCGATGTAAGAACCTTTGACTGATATATTATCCGTATCCGGTACTTACAAGTATCGCCGAAACTAAGTTCTGTTGGGAAAAGAAAACAGAAACGAATAATCTTCGTTAGTTCGGTGTTAGTATAAAAAGTTAACTCTTAGGGTGTTGATGGTTATGAGTTACGTTAAAGTAGAGTTTGTGCTAAAAAAAACTGTTTGTGGACTTTTATTAAAGTCTTAACCTCTTTTTTTTGATTTTGAACTTTTACATACTTTAAAGTATTGGTTAATGAAATACATAATTCATAAAGTTGTTCAACAACGTTTTGTTTTTAATGGGAATGAAATCAGAAAAAACGAAGAAATTATAAAAGAAATATGGGTTTTTTTGGTTCTGAAGTACTCAATTTTAGAGCATTGTGAAGTTTAGTGCATTAAATAGCACATGCATTTTTAAACCGAAGTCTCTAAGTGATTGTGGCTTCGAATGCCTAAGACTACTGGTTATCTCTTAGACGCCTTGCAGGTAGATGATTACCATGATTGGGAGGTGGTTAAGTACAACGACAAAAATACAGAAATAAATAAGTTTGCTTGGGCACTAAGTAGGATAATGACCACAGAGGACTGGAGCAGGTGCGGTCTTCAGTAAATTGCCAACCAACCTTGCGAATTGCTCCCGGAGTAGTTTGTGATGTGGTTTGATCGTCGTGCGAAATGGTGCGCAATATGGGCGGACCCTCGTACTCCCCATCACTGTCTAGCGAACTGGAGCGCGTCTCATTGCTTTGCCTTTAAAATGAATAAATAAAATAATAAGAATAATAATTTCAATGCTAGAATTTGTCGGAAAATTAAGCTTACTGTAGGAAGTAGTCGATGTTGACGTAGTTGGATGTCCTGCCTGGAGATTCGGGATCCGCTACATTAGCCAAAGGTAAAATGCTGCTGCCAGGCGTCGACAAATCATCGCGACTGGATGAGGATCCGGTGCGTCCAGGCTTGATAAACACGTATTCTCCGTCGCCGTTGTCTAGAGGTACGCTATCATAATACGGCTCACTGTCCGCTGAAGCTTCGCCGACTGCCGCCGACGGCTGGGATGACACCGCCTTTGCACTTTCCGAACTTAGCGAAGATACGCTTTCGTAGCTCTTAATCTGCTTGGAAATAAAACTGGCTATTATTAGATTACTTATAAACAGAGAAGTCAATTCTGTAGCGTCCCACAAAGTGTACATTTCTGAGAGAGTGACCAAAATTAGATAGCTTTGGAAACAATAATTCTTAAAGCCTGCTTAAAGTCTTAAGACCTACTAAAAAATCTTAACTTACCACCTCCGATATGCCTTGTGATGTCAGCGACTCCTTGGACCCTACAACACGCTGGTTTGTACCCGATTCTCGCGATTCCGTTCCGTTGTCCGCATCGCTAGCCTGCAGGCAGGTGCGCGATCTCCTTTCCAAACTGCTAGTAGAACTGCTGTCCGCCATTGCCAGTTTCCCGGTTTTACTTAGACTACCAGTTGGCGAGGCACTAACTCCAGGTCGTCCAGGAGTCAATGATCGCCCGGGCGTGGAGGCAGTGCGTCCTAGGCTACCACCGCCAGAAGGCGAAGGATCGTTCCTCCTCGTTTGTTCCAGGCTGTCTGTCTTGCTTACCATTTTGCGACCGAGCTCTTCCATCAATTCCGGATTGTTTATGTTCACAAATTTACCAAGCTCCGGTGTGGTTTTCCGATTTGACGAGTACTTGGAATCCAAATTATCAGATGACTTCTGACGCAGTATATCAGACGGCTTAATGTTCCGCTCCAGCGAATTGCCTAGACTGTCGAAGGAGAGATTGCCGCTTGAACTGCTCGGCATTGTGTTGATTAGATATGTTTCCCTTTTGGGTGAAGACGACAGCTGCTGGCTGGGAATGGTAGGGGGCTCAACTCGCCGAATGTTCTTTGGCGGAGGTCTTAGAAAATGAGAAAAAGGGGCATTAGTAGGGAAACTTATAAGAATTCAGACTTGACTTTTAACTTTTCTTTGCAGGATATGCTTATTTGACTCAATTTTCTCACCTGGGCGGCATTTTTTTCTTGGCCTCTACGTGGGCAGCGTACGAAGTGAGCGATGGCGAAAGCGGTGGAGCGGTGGCTTCTGAATATCGAGAAAATGTAGATGGTGGCGTGGGTAGTTGCTGCGGTTCACTGATTCCCGATGACGAGGTAGTTCCATCATCACCTTCCTTGTCTTTGGCCTCTTTGACCTGAATGACGGTAACGTATTGGGAGGTCGACTTGCGCAACGACTTGTCGGTATCGCCATCGTTTCCTAAACGCCCTCCTGACACGTTATCCGGCTGGGCTTTAATAGACGCCGCCAATTCCGTGATGCACTGCTGCAGGGCTCCATTCGTGTCATCACTATTACTATCCTTGTCTCTATCTTCCCGCTTTAAATTCAGTTCCCCTGTTCGTTTGCCCTCCGCCGTGGTCGTGGTAGAGTGCAGAGGACCGCTCACCATTTCCGACCCGCAACAATTCCCACCTATAACGGCATTTGGATGTGTTGTGTATTTGTTGTCCGGCTTGAGCGACAGGCGATCCTTGTCCTTGGCGCCAGTTGAAGGAGAAGACTCGCGCAGATTTAAACTAGATTTCTGTGAATAAATAAAAGAGATAGTTACCAAGTTAGTGAATAAGTAACCCTTAAAACAATCATAACCGATATTAATTAACTCAATTATGGAAAGTGAACCTCAATGAATTTGCATGTTAGAAATAAGGTATGCTATCGATAAAATCAATATAATACCTTGTTTATACCCGTTACTCGTAGAGTAAAAGCGTATACAAGATTCGTTGAAAAGTATGTTACAGGCAGAAATAAACTTCTCCGTCACTATAAAGTATATATATTCTTGATTAGGATCAATAGCCAAGTCGATCGGTCCGTCCGTGTGAACTTCGTGATCTCAGGATTAAGCTTGAGATTAAACGCAACGGAAGTTTGTGTCCTGATGCTGCCACACCCACTCTAACGCAATTAAAAATTCAATCTATAAAAATGTTTTGAATATTTGTCCTTTTACTATTGGTTTGGAAATTTAAATCGGTATGTCGAAAATTATCTTGTCACGCCCACTCTAACGCCCACATTTTTGAAAAATGTTTTTTGTTTTCATTTTATTATTGTTTTTTCCAATTTCTATCGACATTTCATAAAAATGTTAAAATTTTGTTCGAAATTCCCGTTCGAAATAATTGGTTCAAAAGTATTTAACAGGTAGAAGGAAGCATTTCCGATCTTATGAAGTACATTAATTCTCATTCAAAATTACTAGCCCAGCCAATGTGAGGTATATCTTGCCACGCCTGCTTTACCGCCCAAAATTGTCACTCCTACCTTTTTCAAAATTGTTTTAATGTTTCATAATTTGATTGTCTTGCTAAAATTCCAAAACATACACGTATGTCAAAAGTGTGAGCCCAGTCACCCAATACTAAAATCTAGTCTTTATAGTGCGCGTGGCGAACAGTTATTAGGCAAATCGATACAAATTTACAAGACTAATAAACAATGAAATTGTTTCAAAAGTGTGGGCGTGACACCTTTGGGCGGTTTGTGGAATTTAGAGTGGGCGCAGTAACCAACTTGCGCTGCGTTTGTCTCAGGAATCTACATGCTTAATCTCAACATTTTAGCTTTAATAGTTCCTGAGATCGAGGCGTTCATACGGCCAAATCGACTCGGCTTGTGATCCTGATCAGAAATATATATTCCTTATATGGTCGGAAACGCTTTCCTCAGCCTGTTACATACTTTTCAAGGAATCTAGTATACCCTTTTACTTTACGAGTAACGGTATAAGAACTACACGCGTGAGTAGCAGAAGCAAACCGATAACCAAACAAACAAAATAAATGCGAACAACAGCGGCCAGACAAGGCGCTTATTGCCAAGAAGTGAAAAATTACCCACCAAAAACTTTCTGGTTACCAAGAGTGAAAAAAACGTACCCAAGTGCAACTTAAAGCCCAAAAGGTCTAGAGCTAGAGCTGTAGAAAAAAGTGGAAACTCCCTTTTTTCTGCTATTGCTTAATTTTTTGGTTACAAGATTGTATATACACTTATAGATAAAAGAAACCTAAAGATATAGTCACGGATTCTACGTGTATGCGCGTTGTTATATAGAATTTTGCGATAAGTATTTTATTGATTTCGACTTATCATAATACAGCTAAAATTGCTGTAGCTTATGGATCTTAGTAGCTTTTTTCATTTTCATTATGTTGATTATGTTATGTTATGTTGTTATTGGCAGTAGAGATCTTTCTCAACCAATTACTCTTACGCACCCCTCTGGACCATAATTTAAACTTCTCTTTAAAAGAAGCCATGCTCAAGAATCAGCGCCACTTTGTTGAGCTATTTTTCCTTTGATGTGGTTTAGAAAGCGATTTTAGAGATTTAGTGAAATCTACGGGGTGAAAGGAAAAATAGGGGTAAACAATAACGTAGTGACTATGACTGGGAGAGAGGATTTGAATCAACCGAAAACACGTTAAAAAACACACACTTGCGCGAAAATTAAAAACGAAATACCGAGCTCTAAGAACGTACAAAAATTATTAATAGTTTACGTAATTGGTTAATGTTTGCCCTTGTTTTTTTATTTTGGCTATTTAACAGGCGGTTTTTTCGTAACACATATATAACCAAAATTTTTCTTTAACTATATTTACAGATATTTATATATTTTATGTATATCATGAATGACGCGTATCCATATACGTCCGTTTGTTCCGTCACTGTTATTCACCCAAAACTATACTGACGACAATATATGCAGCGACGCCAGCACCAACGCTAAAAATCTAAAAAAAATAAAACGCACACACACCCGACAATCCGCGTTCTGTATGAAAAAAACGTTGGTGTTGGTAGATAAGAGGCCACCATTTGAGATATCGAAAGAAATGCTATAAGGGGTAGAGCCCATGGACAACGCACACGTAACCGCAACTTTTTTAACTTAACAGATGAAATACTGTACCTTAATGTTTAAACTTGTTCTAACTTATACTAAAAAGGTTGGAGTCCTTTATAAACTAGTAAAATTCAACATTGACTGACAGTCACGTTAAGCCAAAATCTATATTTGAATAGTAAAATTTTTCTTTTCATAGTTCGTGTTATCATAGTTTTATCGTACTTACAAAGGTTGCAGAAAAGGAAATAGATCTTAGCTTTGATTTCATTATTCAACTATCATAAGTTCCCGAGGTTGAAGAACTCAAAGTAAAAACAAGAGAGCATTCTATAGTCGAGTTCCCCGACAATCAGATACCCTTTACTCTGCTAGTGGAAGTGCGAAGGAGACATTTTAACATTATCTGGAATATCGGTAGAAATTTGGGGAAAAATAGAATAAAATGAACAAATAACTTAACAAGAGCGAATGCTATAGCCGAGTTCCCCGACTATCAGATACCCGTTACTTAGCCCGTGGAAGTGAAAAATTTCATAATTTTCTGGAAAATCGCTAGAAATTGGAAAAAAAAAATATAAATAATTTTTTACAAAAGTGTGGGCGTGACAGTTTTAGGCGGTTTGTGGGCGTTAGGATGAGCGTGGCAATATCATTTAACAAACTTGCGCTGCGTTTATGCCTCTGAAATTTGCATGCCTAATCTCAATTTACTAGCTTTTATAGTTCATGAGATCTCGATGTTCATACGGAAGGACAAACAGACGGACATGGCCAGTTCGACTCGGCAATTGATCCGGTACTTAGCTAGTGGAAGCGCAAACGAGAAATTTAGACAAAAAAAGCATATAGATGGAATTAGAGACAAGCAATAATCACATAAAAAAAAATGTATTTTAAAAAGTGTGGGTGTGACAGTTTTTAGCGGTTTGTGGGCGTTAACAAAACAAATACAAAAAAAAAACATTTTTCAAAAGTGTGGGCGTTTTTGGTTTTTGGTTTTGCCGAGTTTGCGGGCGTTACAGTGGGTTTTTAGAGATCTTTCTGAGATCTCGACGTTCATACGGACGGACAGACAGGCGGACATGGCCAAATCGACTCGGCTAGGTCGGATCATATACTTTATGGGGTCGGAAACGCTTACTTCTACCTGTTACATACTTTTCAACTCTTTTGCTCTATCAGTAGCGGGTATAAAAATAATAATCTGTTATGGATGTCTGATAATAATGAGTAATACACCAATCAAAAGTTGCTGCAGAACTAAAAGGAGCGCACACCAATCCAACTTCAAATATTTCAATCCTACGCCAATAGCTTCTGAGCCCCTGAAGCTAGAGACTTGTGTATGTCGCTGACGCTACATTTTTTACGTTTTACAAATATGTTTGTCTAATCATCCAATGTTTTCTTATCAAGGAATAATTATAATAATATATTTATGAAAAAAATAAATATCAGAAAGTTTACTTGTTGAGTTGGTGGTTGCACTAGCTTTTTACTTTGTTAAAAACTATTTTGTTTCATTTAATAGGTACTTAAATACTGCATTATATAAAGAAAGTTTTAGTCAATATATGTATATATGTATGTATACTCACAAATTCCTTGTCTACGTTGGTGTTGCTTTCTTCTGGTGGAGCTCCATTGGGGATGCTGCTGCTGTTAGTGCTGCTTGCACAACTACCGCTGGCAGTCTCAAAGAGTGCCTTTGGGTCACCGCCAGAAGCGCGATACCGTTCCACGTCGGACAGCAGACGCTCTAGATACTCCACATAGAGTGTCTCCTGCTCAAGCTCCTTGCTTAGCTCAATGATGCGTACCTTGTGTCGCTCGAGACTAGCTCGAACATCCTGTTCCCAAGCATCGGATAGAGAGCTTTGCGGAAATCGCTGCATCCACAGACGCTGAAAGTCATCGAAAACACTCATGGTGGCCCAAGCTCCTCTTTCGGGTGCTTGCTTTTATCTTAACCGTTTTCTTAACCGTTAATTCTAAAGATGCTGATGATGATTATTTAAGATGATGACGCGGAGAGGGCGGGTTTGCCTTTTATGTAACAACAAGCACCAGTTGTGCGTTGTCGCCTTTATCCCCTGCAAGAAATTGTTTGAGTTTCGTAAATGTGTCTGTATTTGATTTTTCTCGGTTAAAATCTCAAATATCCTTTCATATAAGCAGGCACATACAACCACATGAGGAGTACCTCTATGAGTGTGCCCTTGAGGGGCATTTGTGGAAAACTTAGGACTGCTGGAAGTCATGGATTCTAGAGCACTTACCAATAATTAAAGTGTCATGAAAACCTTGTATGAAGCAACCCATATTGATTTAGTATTAAAAGAGTATCGACAGCTCGTTAGAATAAGTTAATTTCGCGGACTTTCTTATAAATATTTCAAGTATTTTATGAACCTCAAATTATTTGTAGTACCCTCTTAAAGAGGAATAGAGAGTTATAGTGCGTATCGCATAAAATATTGGTCGGACCCTACCCTGAACTGCGTTTCTTTGTACGCGTCACTCGTAAAGCAAAAGGGGTATACTAGATTCGTTGAGCAACCCATATCCCTCGTACTATCTGAGTAAGGGGGATATGACAGTCAAAGAACTCTAATATAACGTTCTCTCTTGTTTTGGTATAGAAATGTTTGATGTTATCACTTTTAAATATCCGAGGCATAAGCCTTTCGAAGCCATATAATATTTAAATATGTTTAGAGCACTACAATCCCAATAGATATTTGGTAAATTTTTATTTTATCAGATGGGAAGGACAGCTGAATATTTTCTTAGCGGGTTTTAAAAATATATATATAAAATGTGTTTAAGCAGAAAAAATTGATAGGTTTGAAAATCAAAAATGTAAGATTTAAATTATGAACTGGTTGAAAAGTAGTTAACGCTTCCTAGTTTGGATTAGAATTAAAACAAAGCTGTTTGCACTTGGACTTGCTTCTTTATTTTATTGTGTTGTTTTTTTCTGCTCCCTTGCGTTTTTTTTTTAATATTTTCATGCCTAAATGCCAAAATTGCTTTCCCTTGGTTATTTACATACATATATTGTTTGCAAGCACAGTCCCAATGAGTTTAGGAGAATTTCTTGGCTTTTGTTTTTTATCAAAACCACAACAGCGTAACACACACAAAGAGCACACACGTACAGAAAAAGAGAGGGATTCCTTTGATATTTGTTGTATTTGTTTTATGTTCAATTCTTAGCCTACTCCTCATTACACTTTTTTTCTTCTTTTGTCTTTTCTCCTTCTAGCAACAAAATCAGTGGGCGTTGCAGCCACAAAATACAATTAACACATGTTCCACATCAAAAAAATTGTGCCTTAACACACTCAAAATTGTCCTTTTGTTTTCTATCTCGTTTTATATAAAATTAAATTCCGCTCAGAACAAATTTGGATACACATAACTATATTTAATTTGCTTTACAGCGAACACACAAATACATTTGCATATGTGCAGCATAAGCGCGTTTTTGCATTGGTGTGCGCAAAAACTCGGCTTTGCTTTTCATTAAGAATTTCTTGTTTTCTTAGCCGCCACTTACGTTTCATTTTCGACGGTTTTTATTCACCATTCTCACGATTTACTTTCACATTGATTGGACTTTAATAAGTAGACGACAATACAGAAATATATTCCCAGATTTCTAGCCGAGCCGATTTTACAACGAAATATCGCTAATCGATTGCATGTGGATATTGGAGGTGGATATTGGAGGTGGACTAGCCACTATCGCTACTTTCGATATGTGCTATGAAAAATACTAAACATTAATCGGTTTTATATTTGCTTTATCGTGCAATTTACAAGTTGAAAAATAAAAGGGAAGATTGAGTATTATTGTTAAATTCTTATTTTGAGTTTTTTGCAATTTTTTAATTTTTTAATGTGCACAATTTCCCCAAATCTCGGAACCGCTATGAATTGTGGGTAGGAAAACTTGTTTATAAATTAGTATTTTTTTTTATAAGGACAGCTTAGAGTTCCGATTTATAAACGGATATAATATGCGAATGGTCTAATTTATTTTGTCAACTGTTTTATTAATATGGAAGTGCGTGCAATTAAAATTGGGTGAGTAATATTTATAATTATTTGCAGGTGTTTTGATTATATTTTAAATTTCTTTCTTTTTAGCAAATGGTGGCTGTGCTAGTTTTTTTTTTACTTTGCATGGTGAAGGAACGGAGCAGAATGATTTCTGGATCGTATCCACCATTTAATTGGCCACTGATTATAATGGTTTGTAATATATAGGTACAAGGATTTACATTTATGAAATTAACATTGTGAAGGTTAGTTTTGGAATTGGACAGAAATGTTAGTGAAGGGATGAGTATATTAGGTTAGTATTTTTCTTAGGTGTGTACATTGACATGATCTGGTAACATAAATTGCTCGGTTTGTTTACATTACTGGAGTTACATGAAATTTACAAAGAATCTTGATTTAAATTAAACATTGCATTTTGAGCATTATTTCAGGCACCCCCGCCAGAAGGACGCAAGCACTGAGTCGCTGGAGGCCTCGTGGGTCATTGCCGGGGAAGGTAAATTGGATCTCAAAGACCACAACTCTTGTTGCCGCAAGTCGCCGCCACCTGCGACCCGTAGACCGGTGTTGCTGGCATCAAGTTCGTGGGGGATGAGCGTCCCTCGACGCAGTCAATCCCAGAGTGCTAGATGGAGCGCCGCGTCCTGTGACCATTGCGCCGGGAGTGTAGATTTTCAAAGCAGTACATACGTGTAGATTGGAAACATTAACATTGTACGGATTGGTTACATTGCACCAATTAAGGAAAGTTTAACAAAAACAAACTATTAAGTGGATATAACATTGATTACAAGATTGTTTCAGCCACTCCCGTCAGAAGGACGGAAGCAACAAGAATGTTGGAGGCCCCAGAAGTCATTGCAGGTGGATGTTAAGGTTGCAGGGATTTTCCGCCGGTCGTCAGGTAGAGAAATTTGGAGAGGAGTCCCGCGCAGCCGTCATTTGACTGGATCTTGTAACGTGCAACGTTTGTAAAGCAAATTTAATTTCGGTGAGCATGACTAAATATTCTTTAAATTTACTTTCTTCATAAATTCCCTAAACTTTTATTTCAGTGTTCATCGTGTACTTGGTTTTCTAACTAGATTTAGTTTAATTTTTATATTCCAAAATATTGTTCTTTTAACGAAGATAAGTCGGTTTTGTTTGTTTCGGTTTTAAGTAGTTTTAACTAAATTCATCTTGATTTTAATTATCAATTTATTTTAGCGTTTAATTGGCAAAGTGACTTTTGTTTAATTGAAAATGTTTGGCAAAATGCTAGCCAATAATTATATTCTTTAAAGTGCATACTTTCAGGGCAAATATTTATATATGGGTCAAAACGCTTTAGGCGCCGTTACAAACTGCACCTAGATTATATCATTAAAACGGTAAAAGAATAAAAAAGGAGAGAGGAACTCTACAGGAGTAACAAAAACAATCATTAATTTAGTTTTTTCTCCGCTGTCGTTATCATTTTTAACTGTTTCCGGTCTTGTCTTCTTGTGATATAAATTACATATATTAAGACTTTAGAAGGAAGCGAGTAAATCTACTCTGATCGTCTTTTTGAATGTCGATATTTTGTCTTCAAACAAGAGTGAACGCTATACTCGAGTTCCTCAACTATCAGATACCCGTTACACATACAAAGAAACATATTTAAAGATTTGTTTTGACACCACAGAATTGGCAGACAATTTATAAAAAAAAATTAAAACATGGCTAAGGCGTGGCTAAAATGTTATCGACCTATGGATAGATATTTTCACTAACTTATACATTTTATAATTTAGGTAATATATAAAGCACTTCATTTCATTTTGTTAACTTATATTTATTATTATGAGAACCATAATAAAAGGACAATTTTAGTTTGCTGTGGAATTCTGGTCGCATGCGACAACTATAACAATTATTAAAATATAATTACGCCCACCTCTTTATACAATAAAAAAAAAACAAGTAAATTATGTTAAGAAAATACCCATTTTGTTGTGTGGCCTAGTTTGATTAACTTACAGTGTAAAACCAGCACAAAAACAAACCCCTTCATGACCGATATACAAATAGAATTTGTCATATTACCAGTATTTTCCAAAATGTAGTGATGTGTTAGTTTATAAAAAATACGATAATTATTGTCGCAATAGTATCGGGGAAAAACTATTTAAATATAAATTTAAATTCGTCCGTCGACATTTTGTGTTGCCGAGGAGAGATATAATTAAGCCATTCCTCTCTCTCTCGGAACCAAATTTTTTTTGGAAACCCAAAATATACATATATCATATTTGGTTTATCGCCACTATAGGTCTCTGGTAATGTGCGAGAGAGCATAGAATGAATGTCGATAGCGGTTGCGTTCGCCAACGATGTTAACTTTTAGCTTATCAACTTAATTGCCTCCTCTTTTGTAATTATTTAGTGGGGAAGGACACTCCCCCTAATTATGTATAATAATAAATATTCAAATGCAAGTAATTATTGACATCTAATTAAAATCCAAATCATTTGCAAAGATTAGAAATAGTCTTCTTTACGGCATTGAAGAGATATTAAAAAAAAAGCAAATAGTTATATGAACAAAATAAAACCTAAAAATTTTACAATTTATGTTTTATTTTAAGCAAAACAATTAAAGTTTTTAATGTATTGATTTTTATGATTTTTAATAGTTGAGATTTTTTAATTTTTACAATTAACTTAAATGTCTTTTGTAATTTTTTACTGTAAAATATTTTGTTTTTCGGGAAAAACTAAATTCGCATAATAACACCCATTTTACTGACACTCCGACAAATTACATATTTAATATATACATTTTTCTCGCAAAACAATATGGCGGCTGAGGACAAAGAGTAATATCAAAGACACTAGAATAATAAGATGCGTAACGGCCATACATTGGTTTTGCACTATGCAGCCACTTTTTTGATGGCGGCAATAATTGCTCTCTTCCCGCTCGCGTAAAATTGAGAGCATAAAAATCTAAAAATAGAATTCACTTGCTTGTGTGAGTGAAAACAGTAAACAAAAAAGTGTGCATGTGTGCGTAGTTCTGCTAGAAGACGATTTTCGGTCCGAAATCAATTTTGATCTAAGAAACAAATTTGATTAATGTTTTGGTCAATTTCGTTGTAATATGAGCTAATAAAATAATATTTAAAAATTGATGCCGTGACTATTATTTTTTTTAAAAAGTTGTTTTAATATTCTTTAGTTGAAATCGCCGCTCGAATTAGCTACTGTTATTCTATTATATATTATATATTATTCTAGTGTCTTTGGTATTATGTACATAATTTCCTCTCACTCTTCCACTCGTTTTGAGAACAAATGGCCGCGAAAGACATATTTCGTATAAAACCGCCGAATTCTCTGCTGACGCCGACAGCGGCAGTGTTCGCCTGCTCTGTCAAAGTAAACTATTTCCAAATATAGGAAATTGTTTTTTATTCGTACTGTGCGTCACATTATATTAATATATTAATCTACATAAATTATGAAATAAATACATATTACTAAATAAATATATTATAATTAAATTCAAATTTTGTAAAATTAGTTAAATATTTTAAATTATTCTTTTCTGATTTTCAACTGAAAATAAATTGATTTTCGCAAAGAAATTTAAATTCGTTTAAAAATTCCCTATAAAATTTCATAAAAGAATTTTAATTTATATTTTTCGTAGCCAAAAAGATGACTGACTAAAGAGATTACAGTCTTTTTAATGCTCTCTTATTTTTTTTCCATTCTGGGAAAAACCACTTCTCATTAATAGACATATTTCGTATGAAACCGTCGAATTCTCTGCTGACGCCGACAGCGGCAGCGTTCGCCTGCTCTGTCAACTTTGATCATATTAAATTATTTGTATGTTTTGGCTACCAGAAAAATTGTATCTCCTCTCGTTAGATAATATGATAAATTAAATGTAAACCATTTATTAATATTTAAAAAAGATGTAAACTATTTCCAAATATAGGAAATTGTTTTTTATTCGTTCTGTGCGTCACATTATATTAATATATTAATCTACATAAATTATGAAATAAATACATATTACTAAATAAATATATTATAATTAAATTCAAATTTTGTAAAATTAGTTAAATATTTTAAATTATTTTTTTCTGATTTTCAACTGAAAATAAATTGATTTTCGCAAAGAAATATAAATCCGTTTAAAAATTCCCTATACAATTTCATACTAGAATATTAAAATTTTAATCTATTTATATTTTTCGCAGCCAAGACGCTGACTGACTAAAGAGATTAAAGTCTTTTTAATGCTCTCTTATCTGTTCTCCATTCTGTGAATTAAAAGAACACACTCTCAATTTGGCCGCGACCGAAAAAAACGGTAGGCGCAAGAAGACATACATATTTCATATAAAACCGAGCGAAAGAAAAAATATTTCGTATGCAAAAATAATGTATGTTTTGGCTACCAGAAAAATATTCTCCCCTCCCATTAGATAATATGATAAATTAAATGTAAACCATTTATTAAAATGAATAAAATTAGTTAATTTTTTAAATTATTCTTTTCTGATTTTCGACTGAAAATAAATTGATTAAATGTCTTTTGTAATTTTTTACTGTAAAATATTTTGTTTTTCGGGAAAAACTAAATTCGCATAATAACACCCTTTTAACTGACACTCCGACAAATTACATATTCAATATGTAATTTTTCTCGCAACACAATATGGCGACTGAGGACAAAGAGTAATATGTAAATAATTTCCTCTCACTCTTCCTCTCGTTTTGAGAACACATGGTCGCGAAAGAGAAGAGTGGTCTGTTCCCACCAATAGTGGCTGAACCGAAAATGAATGCCGTGTGAAGAGGAAGATGTGAGGAAATATTTAGGTTGCCTGTCATTCTCATCGCTTAAGAGAGGAGGAGTGGCCTAGATATTGCTCTCACTCCGGTTTCTCAACGCAAAACGGTGACGGGCAAATGAGATGCAGATGTGTATTAGTTGCCTTCTATATTGTGACCGATAATGGCTGCCTAAGTGTGAGTAGGAGAGGCCTAAAGAATTGATCGCTTAAGAAAGAGTAGCAGGAACCGCGGTTCCATCTTTTATGTTGTCTCTTAAGCGGCCGAATTCGTTTGCAATAATGGGCAGCCTTAACAATGGCCGCCACTCTACGAGAAAGAAATTAAACATTTAAAAAAAATTAGTTACATTTTTCTTTTCTGATTTTCGACTGAAAAAAATTGATTTTCGAAAAATTATATATTTTTTCGTACAAAAATTCCCTATAAAATTTCATAAAAGAATTTTAATTTATATTTTTCGTAGCCAAAAAGGTGACTGACTAAAGAGATTACAGTCTTTTTAATGCTCTCTTATTTCTTTTCCATTCTGGGAAAAACCACTTCTCACTAATAGACATATTTCGTATGAAACCGTCGAATTCTCTGCTGACGCCGACAGCGGCAGCGTTCGCCTGCTCTGTCAACTTTGATCATATTAAATTATTTGTATGTTTTGGCTACCAGAAAAATTTTATCCCCTCTCGTTAGATAATATGATAAATTAAATGTAAACCATTTATTAATATTTAAAAAAGATGTAAACTATTTCCAAATATAGGAAATTGTTTTTTATTCGTTCTGTGCGTCACAATATATTAATATATTAATCTACATAAATTATAAAAAAAATACAGCTCAGCTATGAAATCAAACGGAATTATTTATATAAAATTGAATAACAAAGTTAAACTATAAACTGCCACCTTAAGTATGTGCTTGGCTCTAAGAAGCGGCCGCATCTTGTTATCTGTTTCCTTTTCGTGGACTCTAAAATAAGTCGTGACAAAAATAAGTAAGTATTAATATATTTTTGACATGTAGCTAAACGAAGCAAACCTTATTAAATGATCTAATATCGAAGTGATGGAGGCTTTGTTGGCCTGCGGCAACTCCTCAAAAACTTTAAGAAGCTCGTTGATTCGTGTGGATTCGTTGTTGTTGCTAAAGGCGCTGAATGAGTCGAAAAAACGTGGATAAAGCTGATCTGTAAAGAGGGCCTCGGGGAGCTCCCTTAGAAAAGTCTTCAAAATGCCCGTGACCGAATGGATGTCCACCTCGCGTAGCAACTGCTCCGCCTCATAGGCATCTGAAGAAAATAAAATAAAAGGGCAAATTAGTAATACGACATGGTTACAAATCAAAGCCGTATATTCACCAGACTCAAAGGCCTTTTTAAGCTTTGCTAAATCAGAAGCGGAACCGCTGACGCGGTAGCAGCCAACCTCTAGCATTCCACGCCGCTCTACCTCCCGAATGCAGGCGCCTATGATGAACGGAATGTCGCGTTTTTCACGTCTGAATGAACCAAAATTTACAAATATAAATTTATAATTAAAATTGCTTACAGAGTTTATTAACATATCGATTTTGTTTTAATATATAGAACTATTATTTACTTTAATACTTGACTCATTTTGGCACCGAAAAGGGCTCCTGGCTTAGTGTTGCCGCGGCAGAGCTCGCCTGGAATAAAACGGAAGCTGCAGCCGAGCTCTAAGGTCTCACTAAGTTTAATAGACTTCGGCTGCGTGGTTTCCGTCAGCCAACTTAGGCTCAGCTATGAAATCAAACGGAATTATTTATATAAAATTGAATAACAAAGTTAAACTATAAACTGCCACCTTAAGTATGTGCTTGGCTCTAAGAAGCGGCCGCTCCTTGTCCTCATAAAGAAGGATGCGCACATTCTGGCTGCCCTCCAGTTCTAGCATAAAGCTCTCGTTCCAGAGCGGCGTTTGACTGCGACATATTATCTTTGTTGTGGCCTTGCGAAAATAGTGGCCATAAGAGTCCACCTCGACGCATATGTAGAGGTCGTCTGCTTGCTCCAGTCCTTCCAATCCCTGGACACCCATGTACAGGTCTCCAACCAGTAGGCTCTCGTCGTTGGAGTTACGCATAAGATATGAACCCATTTCAGTTTTCATGCCCTTCTGCATGGCCACAATGAAGGCGGTAACCTCCAATGAATTAATAGTGTTTGCTCCAGGCAGGTTGCACTTTTGCTAAATAAACATGTATGTATATTTTATCGCCTTATTTAGTTGAAGTAGGTCGCAAAAACTAACCTTAAGGGATGAGATTGAGTCGATCCACTGCATCCTCTCAAAATCCGAGCTAAGAAAAAAGGTTATGGTTTTATTATTTGCCTTGTTTCCCAGGCGCAACACCAAATTGGGCGTTGCCAGCACCAGCTGGGATTCCAGATCCGCCAGCTTACGGCGATACTTGTCCCCGGAACGGAAGCCTCCATTTCCACTGTTAGCCACCTCCATGGCCAATTGATCCCGAACGGAACGCAAATTGCGTTTTACTTGCGAAATGTTCGCTGGACTAGATTCCTTAAGCTCAACCGACGGATCTGCTTCCTCGTAAATGGATACGTCCTTCAGCGGAATGAACCACTTTAGCTCATAGTCGATGCGATCGCGGCCTAATGCCTTGTACTTGGCACATGCGATGACATCATTAAAAAGAAAGAGATGCCGCAGCTTGCGATGCCCATCGACAAGTTCCACAATAAATGAATTACGCACCATGCGTCTTAAATTCCGATTCGATTCAATGGGCAGCCGCTGATTGACCACATTAAATTGATTGAGGAACATCTGAATAATTTTTTGCGCCTGTCTTAATGGCTGGTGATCTGGATGCGCATTTGGGGTTTCGCGCAGCAAATCGTTGAAGACCAAAGCGTTTATTTGCACCCTCGCAACTGGTTTGTGCAATAGATCCTCGAGAGTTAGTGATTGCTCCGTTTGCAGATTAAGCACAATGGTGGAGACGATTTTTTTGAACTGGGGATTATTTGCACTGCACTTCTTCACCGTTTCAATAGCATTTTTGTAGTTGTGCAAAAAGGCACTGTATAAGTCAAACATATCCGCCAGTCGACGAAACGGTTCACCGATCAGCACATCACCGCCCTCGTGAGACACAATGGTCTTTAAATCAGATAAGAAGGCGGTATGCAGATCGTAGAGCTCGTCGATTTTAAAGAAAATTGTGTTCTCCTCCTCCTCCCTGATCACAGGTTGCGAAGTAGTTAGGGTTGCGTGGATGGCCTTCTTGTACTGCATTTGGTAGAAATAGGATTAGCCATATTAGCAATTTTACCACCTTATATAAATCACGTTGTACTTCCTCAGTCAATTTTTATGCCCTCGCAGAGGGTACATTAATTTCAGTCAGAAGCTTGCGACGCAGCTTATCCGTATCCGGTACTTACAAGTATCGCCGAAACTAAGTTCTGTTGGGAAAAGAAAACAGAAACGAATAATCTTCGTTAGTTCGGTGTTAGTATAAAAAGTTAACTCTTAGGTTGTTGATGGTTATGAGTTACGTTAAAGTAGAGTTTGTGCTAAAAAAAAATGTTTGTGGACTTTTATTAAAGTCTTAACCTCTTTTTTTGATTTTGAACTTTTACATACTTTAAAGTATTGGTTAATGAAATACATAATTTATAAAGTTGTTCAACAACGTTTTGTTTTTAATGGGAATGAAATCAGAAAAAAACGAACAAATTATAAAAGAAATATGGGTTTTTTTGGTTCTGAAGTACTCAATTTTAGAGCATTGTGAAGTTTAGTGCATTAAATAGCACATGCATTTTTAAACCGAAGTCTCTAAGTGATTGTGGCTTCGAATGCCTAAGACTACTGGTTATCTCTTAGACGCCTTGCAGGTAGATGATTACCATGATTGGGAGGTGGTTAAGTACAACGACAAAAATACAGAAATAAATAAGTTTGCTTGGGCACTAAGTAGGATAATGACCACAGAGGACTGGAGCAGGTGCGGTCTTCAGTAAATTGCCAACCAACCTTGCGAATTGCTCCCGGAGTAGTTTGTGATGTGGTTTGATCGTCGTGCGAAATGGTGCGCAATATGGGCGGACCCTCGTACTCCCCATCACTGTCTAGCGAACTGGAGCGCGTCTCATTGCTTTGCCTTTAAAATGAATAAATAAAATAATAAGAATAATAATTTCAATGCTAGAATTTGTCGGAAAATTAAGCTTACTGTAGGAAGTAGTCGATGTTGACGTAGTTGGATGTCCTGCCTGGAGATTCGGGATCCGCTACATTAGCCAAAGGTAAAATGCTGCTGCCAGGCGTCGACAAATCATCGCGACTGGATGAGGATCCGGTGCGTCCAGGCTTGATAAACACGTATTCTCCGTCACCGTTGTCTAGAGGTACGCTATCATAATACGGCTCACTGTCCGCTGAAGCTTCGCCGACTGCCGCCGACGGCTGGGATGACACCGCCTTTGCACTTTCCGAACTTAGCGAAGATACGCTTTCGTAGCTCTTAATCTGCTTGGAAATAAAACTGGCTATTATTAGATTACTTATAAACAGAGAAGTCAATTCTGTAGCGTCCCACAAAGTGTACATTTCTGAGAGAGTGACCAAAATTAGATAGCTTTGGAAACAATAATTCTTAAAGCCTGCTTAAAGTCTTAAGACCTACTAAAAAATCTTAACTTACCACCTCCGATATGCCTTGTGATGTCAGCGACTCCTTGGACCCTACATCACGCTGGTTTGTACCCGATTCTCGCGATTCCGTTCCGTTGTCCGCATCGCTAGCCTGCAGGCAGGTGCGCGATCTCCTTTCCAAACTGCTAGTAGAACTGCTGTCCGCCATTGCCAGTTTCCCGGTTTTACTTAGACTACCAGTTGGCGAGGCACTAACTCCAGGTCGTCCAGGAGTCAATGATCGCCCGGGCGTGGAGGCAGTGCGTCCTAGGATACCACCGCCAGAAGGCGAAGGGTCGTTCCTCCTCGTTTGTTCCAGGCTGTCTGTCTTGCTTACCATTTTGCGACCGAGCTCTTCCATCAATTCCGGATTGTTTATGTTCACAAATTTACCAAGCTCCAGTGTGGTTTTCCGATTTGACGAGTACTTGGAATCCAAATTATCAGATGACTTCTGACGCAGTATATCAGACGGCTTAATGTTCCGCTCCAGCGAATTGCCTAGACTGTCGAAGGAGAGATTGCCGCTTGAACTGCTCGGCATTGTGTTGATTAGATATGTTTCCCTTTTGGGTGAAGACGACAGCTGCTGGCTGGGAATGGTAGGGGGCTCAACTCGCCGAATGTTCTTTGGCGGAGGTCTTAGAAAATGAGAAAAAGGGGCATTAGTAGGGAAACTTATAAGAATTCAGACTTGACTTTTAACTTTTCTTTGCAGGATATGCTTATTTGACTCAATTTTCTCACCTGGGCGGCATTTTTTTCTTGGCCTCTACGTGGGCAGCGTACGAAGTGAGCGATGGCGAAAGCGGTGGAGCGGTGGCTTCTGAATATCGAGAAAATGTAGATGGTGGCGTGGGTAGTTGCTGCGGTTCACTGATTCCCGATGACGAGGTAGTTCCATCATCACCTTCCTTGTCTTTGGCCTCTTTGACCTGAATGACGGTAACGTATTGGGAGGTCGACTTGCGCAACGACTTGTCGGTATCGCCATCGTTTCCTAAACGCCCTCCTGACACGTTATCCGGCTGGGCTTTAATAGACGCCGCCAATTCCGTGATGCACTGCTGCAGGGCTCCATTCGTGTCATCACTATTACTATCCTTGTCTCTATCTTCCCGCTTTAAATTCAGTTCCCCTGTTCGTTTGCCCTCCGCCGTGGTCGTGGTAGAGTGCAGAGGACCGCTCACCATTTCCGACCCGCAACAATTCCCACCTATAACGGCATTTGGATGTGTTGTGTATTTGTTGTCCGGCTTGAGCGACAGGCGATCCTTGTCCTTGGCGCCAGTTGAAGGAGAAGACTCGCGCAGATTTAAACTAGATTTCTGTGAATAAATAAAAGAGATAGTTACCAAGTTAGTGAATAAGTAACCCTTAAAACAATCATAACCGATATTAATTAACTCAATTATGGAAAGTGAACCTCAATGAATTTGCATGTTAGAAATAAGGTATGCTATCGATAAAATCAATATAATACCTTGTTTATACCCGTTACTCGTAGAGTAAAAGCGTATACAAGATTCGTTGAAAAGTATGTTACAGGCAGAAATAAACTTCTCCGTCACTATAAAGTATATATATTCTTGATTAGGATCAATAGCCAAGTCGATCGGTCCGTCCGTGTGAACTTCGTGATCTCAGGATTAAATTGAGATTAAACGCAACGGAAGTTTGTGTCCTGATGCTGCCACACCCACTCTAACGCAATTAAAAATGCAATCTATAAAAATGTTTTGAATATTTGTCCTTTTACTATTGGTTTGGAAATTTAAATCGGTATGTCGAAAATTATCTTGTCACGCTTACTCTAACGCCCACATTTTTGAAAAATGTTTTTTGTTTTCATTTTATTATTGTTTTTTGCCAATTTCTATCGACATTTCATAAAAATGTTAAAATTTTGTTAGAATTCCCGTTCGAAATAATTGGTTCAAAAGTATTTAACAGGTAGAAGGAAGCAATTCCGATCTTATGAAGTACATTAATTCTCATTCAAAATTACTAGCCCAGCCAATGTGAGGTATATCTTGCCACGCCTGCTTTACCGCCCAAAATTGTCACTCCTACCTTTTTCAAAATTGTTTTAATGTTTCATAATTTGATTGTCTTGCTAAAATTCCAAAACATACACGTATGTCAAAAGTGTGAGCCCAGTCACCCAATACTAAAATCTAGTCTTTATAGTGCGCGTGGCGAACAGTTATTAGGCAAATCGATACAAATTTACAAGACTAATAAACAATGAAATTGTTTCAAAAGTGTGGGCGTGACACCTTTGGGCGGTTTGTGGACTTTAGAGTGGGCGCGGTAACCAACTTGCGCTGCGTTTGTCTCAGGAATCTACATGCTTAATCTCAACATTTTAGCTTTAATAGTTCCTGAGATCGAGGCGTTCATACGGCCAAATCGACTCGGCTTGTGATCCTGATCAGAAATATATATTCCTTATATGGTCGGAAACGCTTTCCTCAGCCTGTTACATACTTTTCAAGGAATCTAGTATACCCTTTTACTTCACGAGTAACGGTATAAGAACTACACGCGTGAGTAGCAGAAGCAAACCGATACCAAACAAACAAAATAAATGCGAACAGCGGCCAGACAAGGCGCTTATTGCCAAGAAGTGAAAAATGACCCACCAAAAACTTTCTGGTTACCAAGAGTGAAAAAAACGTACCCAAGTGCAACTTAAAGCCCAAAAGGTCGAGAGCTAGAGCTGTAGAAAAAAGTGGAAACTCCCTTTTTTCTGCTATTGCTTAATTTTTTGGTTACAATATTGTATATACACTTATAGATAAAAGAAACCTAAAGATATAGTCACGGATTCTACGTGTATGCGCGTTGTTATATAGAATTTTGCGATAAGTATTTTATTGATTTCGACTTATCATAATACAGCTAAAATTGCTGTAGCTTATGGATCTTAGTAGCTTTTTTCATTTTCATTATGTTGATTATGTTATGTTATGTTGTTATTGGCAGTAGAGATCTTTCTCAACCAATTACTCTTACGCACCCCTCTGGACCATAATTTAAACTTCTCTTTAAAAGAAGCCATGCTCAAGAATCAGCGCCACTTTGTTGAGCTATTTTTCCTTTGATGTGGTTTAGAAAGCGATTTTAGAGATTTAGTGAAATCTACGGGGTGAAAGGAAAAATAGGGGTAAACAATAACGTAGTGACTATGACTGGGAGAGAGGATTTGAATCAACCGAAAACACGTTAAAAAACACACACTTGCGCGAAAATTAAAAACGAAATACCGAGCTCTAAGAACGTACAAAAATTATTAATAGTTTACGTAATTGGTTAATGTTTGCCCTTGTTTTTTTATTTTGGCTATTTAACAGGCGGTTTTTTCGTAACACATATATAACCAAAATTTTTCTTTAACTATATTTACAGATATTTATATATTTTATGTATATCATGAATGACGCGTATCCATATACGTCCGTTTGTTCCGTCACTGTTATTCACCCAAAACTATACTGACGACAATATATGCAGCGACGCCAGCACCAACGCTAAAAATCTAAAAAAAATAAAACGCACACACACCCGACAATCCGCGTTCTGTATGAAAAAAACGTTGGTGTTGGTAGATAAGAGGCCACCATTTGAGATATCGAAAGAAATGCTATAAGGGGTAGAGCCCATGGACAACGCACACGTAACCGCAACTTTTTTAACTTAACAGATGAAATACTGTACCTTAATGTTTAAACTTGTTCTAACTTATACTAAAAAGGTTGGAGTCCTTTATAAACTAGTAAAATTCAACATTGACTGACAGTCACGTTAAGCCAAAATCTATATTTGAATAGTAAAATTTTTCTTTTGATAGTTCGTGTTATCATAGTTTTATCGAACTTACAAAGGTTGCAGAAAAGAAAATAGATCTTAGCTTTGATTTCATTATTCAACTATCATAAGTTCCCGAGGTTGAAGAACTCAAAGTAAAAACAAGAGAGCATTCTATAGTCGAGTTCCCCGACAATCAGATACCCTTTACTCTGCTAGTGAAAGTGCGAAGGAGACATTTTAACATTATCTGGAATATCGGTAGAAATTTGGGGAAAAATAGAATAAAATGAACAAATAACTTAACAAGAGCGAATGCTATAGCCGAGTTCCCCGACTATCAGATACCCGTTAATTAGCCAGTGGAAGTGAAAAAATTCATAATTTTCTGGAAAATCGCTAGAAATTGGAAAAAAAAAAAACAAAAAAAAAATTTTTTACAAAAGTGTGGGCGTGACAGTTTTAGGCGGTTTGTGGGCGTTAACAAAACAAATACAAAAAAAAAACATTTTTCAAAAGTGTGGGCGTTTTTGGTTTTGCCGAGTTTGCGGGCGTTACAGTGGGTTTTTAGAGATCTTTCTGAGATCTCGACGTTCATACGGACGGACAGACAGGCGGACATGGCCAAATCGACTCGGCTAGGTCGGATCATATACTTTATGGGGTCGGAAATGCTTACTTCTACCTGTTACATACTTTTCAACTCTTTTGCTCTATCAGTAGCGGGTATAAAAATAATAATCTGTTATGGATGTCTGATAATAATGAGTAATACACCAATCAAAAGTTGCTGCAGAACTAAAAGGAGCGCACACCAATCCAACTTCAAATATTTCAATCCTACGCCAATAGCTTCTGAGCCCCTGAAGCTAGAGACTTGTGTATGTCGCTGACGCTACATTTTTTACGTTTTACAAATATGTTTGTCTAATCATCCAATGTTTTCTTATCAAGGAATAATTATAATAATATATTTATGAAAAAAATAAATATCAGAAAGTTTACTTGTTGAGTTGGTGGTTGCACTAGCTTTTTACTTTGTTAAAAACTATTTTGTTTCATTTAATAGGTACTTAAATACTGCATTATATAAAGAAAGTTTTAGTCAATATATGTATATATGTATGTATACTCACAAATTCCTTGTCTACGTTGGTGTTGCTTTCTTCTGGTGGAGCTCCATTGGGGATGCTGCTGCTGTTAGTGCTGCTTGCACAACTACCGCTGGCAGTCTCAAAGAGTGCCTTTGGGTCACCGCCAGAAGCGCGATACCGTTCCACGTCGGACAGCAGACGCTCTAGATACTCCACATAGAGTGTCTCCTGCTCAAGCTCCTTGCTTAGCTCAATGATGCGCACCTTGTGTCGCTCGAGACTAGCTCGAACATCCTGTTCCCAAGCATCGGATAGAGAGCTTTGCGGAAATCGCTGCATCCACAGACGCTGAAAGTCATCGAAAACGCTCATGGTGGCCCAAGCTCCTCTTTGGGGTGCTTGCTTTTATCTTAACCGTTTTCTTAACCGTTAATTCTAAAGATGCTGATGATGATTATTTAAGATGATGACGCGGAGAGGGCGGGTTTGCCTTTTATGTAACAACAAACACCAGTTGTGCGTTGTCGCCTTTATCCCCTGCAAGAAATTGTTTGAGTTTCGTAAATGTGTCTGTATTTGATTTTTCTCGGTTAAAATCTCAAATATCCTTTCATATAAGCAGGCACATACAACCACATGAGGAGTACCTCTATGAGTGTGCCCTTGAGGGGCATTTGTGGAAAACTTAGGACTGCTGGAAGTCATGGATTCTAGAGCACTTACCAATAATTAAAGTGTCATGAAAACCTTGTATGAAGCAACCCATATTGATTTAGTATTAAAAGAGTATCGACAGCTCGTTAGAATAAGTTAATTTCGCGGACTTTCTTATAAATATTTCAAGTATTTTATGAACCTCAAATTATTTGTAGTACCCTCTTAAAGAGGAATAGAGAGTTATAGTGCGTATCGCATAAAATATTGGTCGGACCCTACCCTGAACTGCGTTTCTTTGTACGCGTCACTCGTAAAGCAAAAGGGGTATACTAGATTCGTTGAGCAACCCATATCCCTCGTACTATCTGAGTAAGGGGGATATGACAGTCAAAGAACTCTAATATAACGTTCTCTCTTGTTTTGGTATAGAAATGTTTGATGTTATCACTTTTAAATATCCGAGGCATAAGCCTTTCGAAGCCATATAATATTTAAATATGTTTAGAGCACTACAATCCCAATAGATATTTGGTAAATTTTTATTTTATCAGATGGGAAGGACAGCTGAATATTTTCTTAGCGGGTTTTAAAAATATATATATAAAATGTGTTTAAGCAGAAAAAATTGATAGGTTTGAAAATCAAAAATGTAAGATTTAAATTATGAACTGGTTGAAAAGTAGTTAACGCTTCCTAGTTTGGATTAGAATTAAAACAAAGCTGTTTGCACTTGGACTTGCTTCTTTATTTTATTGTGTTGTTTTTTTCTGCTCCCTTGCGTTTTTTTTTTAATATTTTCATGCCTAAATGCCAAAATTGCTTTCCCTTGGTTATTTACATACATATATTGTTTGCAAGCACAGTCCCAATGAGTTTAGGAGAATTTCTTGGCTTTTGTTTTTTATCAAAACCACAACAGCGTAACACACACAAAGAGCACACACGTACAGAAAAAGAGAGGGATTCCTTTGATATTTGTTGTATTTGTTTTATGTTCAATTCTTAGCCTACTCCTCATTACACTTTTTTTCTTCTTTTGTCTTTTCTCCTTCTAGCAACAAAATCAGTGGGCGTTGCAGCCACAAAATACAATTAACACATGTTCCACATCAAAAAAATTGTGCCTTAACACACTCAAAATTGTCCTTTTGTTTTCTATCTCGTTTTATATAAAATTAAATTCCGCTCAGAACAAATTTGGATACACATAACTATATTTAATTTGCTTTACAGCGAACACACAAATACATTTGCATATGTGCAGCATAAGCGCGTTTTTGCATTGGTGTGCGCAAAAACTCGGCTTTGCTTTTCATTAAGAATTTCTTGTTTTCTTAGCCGCCACTTACGTTTCATTTTCGACGGTTTTTATTCACCATTCTCACGATTTACTTTCACATTGATTGGACTTTAATAAGTAGACGACAATACAGAAATATATTCCCAGATTTCTAGCCGAGCCGATTTTACAACGAAATATCGCTAATCGATTGCATGTGGATATTGGAGGTGGATATTGGAGGTGGACTAGCCACTATCGCTACTTTCGATATGTGCTATGAAAAATACTAAACATTAATCGGTTTTATATTTGCTTTATCGTGCAATTTACAAGTTGAAAAATAAAAGGGAAGATTGAGTATTATTGTTAAATTCTTATTTTGAGTTTTTTTGCAATTTTTTAATTTTTTAATGTGCACAATTTCCCCAAATCTCGGAACCGCTATGAATTGTGGGTAGGAAAACTTGTTTATAAATTAGTATTTTTTTTTATAAGGACAGCTTAGAGTTCCGATTTATAAACGGATATAATATGCGAATGGTCTAATTTATTTTGTCAACTGTTTTATTAATATGGAAGTGCGTGCAATTAAAATTGGGTGAGTAATATTTATAATTATTTGCAGGTGTTTTGATTATATTTTAAATTTCTTTCTTTTTAGCAAATGGTGGCTGTGCTAGTTTTTTTTTTACTTTGCATGGTGAAGGAACGGAGCAGAATGATTTCTGGATCGTATCCACCATTTAATTGGCCACTGATTATAATGGTTTGTAATATATAGGTACAAGGATTTACATTTATGAAATTAACATTGTGAAGGTTAGTTTTGGAATTGGACAGAAATGTTAGTGAAGGGATGAGTATATTAGGTTAGTATTTTTCTTAGGTGTGTACATTGACATGATCTGGTAACATAAATTGCTCGGTTTGTTTACATTACTGGAGTTACATGAAATTTACAAAGAATCTTGATTTAAATTAAACATTGCATTTTGAGCATTATTTCAGGCACCCCCGCCAGAA
The DNA here is from genome assembly GCA_005876975.1 of Drosophila orena. Classification (NCBI taxonomy): domain Eukaryota; kingdom Metazoa; phylum Arthropoda; class Insecta; order Diptera; family Drosophilidae; genus Drosophila; species Drosophila orena. The sequence goes on from VCKV01000086.1 coordinate 1,611,135, forward strand.
GGACGCAAGCACTGAGTCGCTGGAGGCCTCGTGGGTCATTGCCGGGGAAGGTAAATTGGATCTCAAAGACCACAACTCTTGTTGCCGCAAGTCGCCGCCACCTGCGACCCGTAGACCGGTGTTGCTGGCATCAAGTTCGTGGGGGATGAGCGTCCCTCGACGCAGTCAATCCCAGAGTGCTAGATGGAGCGCCGCGTCCTGTGACCATTGCGCCGGGAGTGTAGATTTTCAAAGCAGTACATACGTGTAGATTGGAAACATTAACATTGTACGGATTGGTTACATTGCACCAATTAAGGAAAGTTTAACAAAAACAAACTATTAAGTGGATATAACATTGATTACAAGATTGTTTCAGCCACTCCCGTCAGAAGGACGGAAGCAACAAGAATGTTGGAGGCCCCAGAAGTCATTGCAGGTGGATGTTAAGGTTGCAGGGATTTTCCGCCGGTCGTCAGGTAGAGAAATTTGGAGAGGAGTCCCGCGCAGCCGTCATTTGACTGGATCTTGTAACGTGCAACGTTTGTAAAGCAAATTTAATTTCGGTGAGCATGACTAAATATTCTTTAAATTTACTTTCTTCATAAATTCCCTAAACTTTTATTTCAGTGTTCATCGTGTACTTGGTTTTCTAACTAGATTTAGTTTAATTTTTATATTCCAAAATATTGTTCTTTTAACGAAGATAAGTCGGTTTTGTTTGTTTCGGTTTTAAGTAGTTTTAACTAAATTCATCTTGATTTTAATTATCAATTTATTTTAGCGTTTAATTGGCAAAGTGACTTTTGTTTAATTGAAAATGTTTGGCAAAATGCTAGCCAATAATTATATTCTTTAAAGTGCATACTTTCAGGGCAAATATTTATATATGGGTCAAAACGCTTTAGGCGCCGTTACAAACTGCACCTAGATTATATCATTAAAACGGTAAAAGAATAAAAAAGGAGAGAGGAACTCTACAGGAGTAACAAAAACAATCATTAATTTAGTTTTTTCTCCGCTGTCGTTATCATTTTTAACTGTTTCCGGTCTTGTCTTCTTGTGATATAAATTACATATATTAAGACTTTAGAAGGAAGCGAGTAAATCTACTCTGATCGTCTTTTTGAATGTCGATATTTTGTCTTCAAACAAGAGTGAACGCTATACTCGAGTTCCTCAACTATCAGATACCCGTTACACATACAAAGAAACATATTTAAAGATTTGTTTTGACACCACAGAATTGGCAGACAATTTATAAAAAAAATTAAAACATGGCTAAAGCGTGGCTAAAATGTTATCGACCTATGGATAGATATTTTCACTAACTTATACATTTTATAATTTAGGTAATATATAAAGCACTTCATTTCATTTTGTTAACTTATATTTATTATTATGAGAACCATAATAAAAGGACAATTTTAGTTTGCTGCGGAATTCTGGTCGCATGCGACAACTATAACAATTATTAAAAGATAATTACGCCCACCTCTTAATACAATAAAAAAAAACAAGTAAATTATGTTAAGAAAATGCCCATTTTGTTGTGTGGCCTAGTTTGATTAACTTACAGTGTAAAACCAGCACAAAAACAAACCCCTTTATGACCGATATACAAATAGAATTTGTCATATTACCAGTATTTTCCAAAATGTAGTGATGTGTTAGTTTATAAAAAATACGATAATTATTGTCGCAATAGTATCGGGGAAAAACTATTTAAATATAAATTTAAATTCGTCCGTCGACATTTTGTGTTGCCGAGGAGAGATATAATTAAGCCATTCCTCTCTCTCTCGGAACCAAATTTTTTTTGGAAACCCAAAATATACATATATCATATTTGGTTTATCGCCACTATAGGTCTCTGGTAATGTGCGAGAGAGCATAGAATGAATGTCGATAGCGGTTGCGTTCGCCGACGATGTTAACTTTTAGCTTATCAACTTAATTGCCTCCTTTTTTGTAATTATTTAGTGGGGAAGGACACTCCCCCTAATTATGTATAATAATAAATATTCAAATGCAAGTAATTATTGACATCTAATTAAAATCCAAATCATTTGCAAAGATTAGAAATAGTCTTCTTTACGGCATTGAAGAGATATTAAAAAAAAATCAAATAGTTATATGAACAAAATAAAACCTAAAAATTTTACAATTTATGTTTTATTTTAAGCAAAACAATTAAAGTTTTTAATGTATTGATTTTTATGATTTTTAATAGTTGAGATTTTTTAATTTTTACAATTAACTTAAATGTCTTTTGTAATTTTTTACTGTAAAATATTTTGGTTTTCGGGAAAAACTAAATTCGCATAATAACACCCATTTTACTGACACTCCGACAAATTACATATTCAATATATACATTTTTCTCGCAAAACAATATGGCGGCTGAGGACAAAGAGTAATATCAAAGACACTAGAATAATAAGATGCGTAACGGCCATACATTGGTTTTGCACTATGCAGCCACTTTTTTGATGGCGGCAATAATTGCTCTCTTCCCGCTCGCGTAAAATTGAGAGCATAAAAATCTAAAAATAGAATTCACTTGCTTGTGTGAGTGAAAACAGTAAACAAAAAAGTGTGCATGTGTGCGTAGTTCTGCTAGAAGACGATTTTCGGTCCGAAATCAATTTTGATCTAAGAAACTAATTTGATTAATGTTTTGGTCAATTTCGTTGTAATATGAGCTAATAAAATAATATTTAAAAATTGATGCCGTGACTATTATTTTTTTTAAAAAGTTGTTTTAATATTCTTTAGTTGAAATCGCCGCTCGAATTAGCTACTGTTATTCTATTATATATTATATATTATTCTAGTGTCTTTGGTATTATGTACATAATTTCCTCTCACTCTTCCACTCGTTTTGAGAACAAATGGCCGCGAAAGACATATTTCGTATAAAACCGCCGAATTCTCTCTGCTGACGCCGACAGCGGCAGTGTTCGCCTGCTCTGTCAAAGTAAACTATTTCCAAATATAGGAAATTGTTTTTTATTCGTACTGTGCGTCACATTATATTAATATATTAATCTACATAAATTATGAAATAAATACATATTACTAAATAAATATATTATAATTAAATTCAAATTTTGTAAAATTAGTTAAATATTTTAAATTATTCTTTTCTGATTTTCAACTGAAAATAAATTGATTTTCGCAAAGAAATATAAATTCGTTTAAAAATTCCCTATAAAAGTTCATAAAAGAATTTTAATTTATATTTTTCGTAGCCAAAAAGATGACTGACTAAAGAGATTACAGTCTTTTTAATGCTCTCTTATTTTTTTTCCATTCTGGGAAAAACCACTTCTCATTAATAGACATATTTCGTATGAAACCGTCGAATTCTCTGCTGACGCCGACAGCGGCAGCGTTCGCCTGCTCTGTCAACTTTGATCATATTAAATTATTTGTATGTTTTGGCTACCAGAAAAATTGTATCTCCTCTCGTTAGATAATATGATAAATTAAATGTAAACCATTTATTAATATTTAAAAAAGATGTAAACTATTTCCAAATATAGGAAATTGTTTTTTATTCGTTCTGTGCGTCACATTATATTAATATATCAATCTACATAAATTATGAAATAAATACATATTACTAAATAAATATATTATAATTAAATTCAAATTTTGTAAAATTAGTTAAATATTTTAAATTATTTCTTTCTGATTTTCAACTGAAAATAAATTGATTTTCGCAAAGAAATATAAATCCGTTTAAAAATTCCCTATACAATTTCATACTAGAATATTAAAATTTTAATCTATTTATATTTTTCGCAGCCAAGACGCTGACTGACTAAAGAGATTAAAGTCTTTTTAATGCTCTCTTATCTGTTCTCCATTCTGTGAATTAAAAGAACACACTCTCAATTTGGCCGCGACCGAAAAAAACGGTAGGCGCAAGAAGACATACATATTTCATATAAAACCGAGCGAAAGAAAAAATATTTCGTATGAAAATATAATGTATGTTTTGGCTACCAGAAAAATATTCTCCCCTCCCATTAGATAATATGATAAATTAAATGTAAACCATTTATTAAAATGAATAAAATTAGTTAATTTTTTAAATTATTCTTTTCTGATTTTCGACTGAAAATAAATTGATTAAATGTCTTTTGTAATTTTTTACTGTAAAATATTTTGTTTTTCGGGAAAAACTAAATTCGCATAATAACACCCTTTTAACTGACACTCCGACAAATTACATATTCAATATGTAATTTTTCTCGCAACACAATATGGCGACTGAGGACAAAGAGTAATATGTAAATAATTTCCTCTCACTCTTCCTCTCGTTTTGAGAACACATGGTCGCGAAAGAGAAGAGTGGTCTGTTCCCACCAATAGTGGCTGAACCGAAAATGAATGCCGTGTGAAGAGGAAGATGTGAGGAAATATTTAGGTTGCCTGTCATTCTCATCGCTTAAGAGAGGAGGAGTGGCCTAGATATTGCTCTCACTCCGGTTTCTCAACGCAAAACGGTGACGGGCAAATGAGATGCAGATGTGTATTAGTTGCCTTCTATATTGTGACCGATAATGGCTGCCTAAGTGTGAGTAGGAGAGGCCTAAAGAATTGATCGCTTAAGAAAGAGTAGCAGGAACCGCGGTTCCATCTTTTATGTTGTCTCTTAAGCGGCCGAATTCGTTTGCAATAATGGGCAGCCTTAACAATGGCCGCCACTCTACGAGAAAGAAATTAAACATTTAAAAAAAATTAGTTACATTTTTCTTTTCTGATTTTCGACTGAAAAAAATTGATTTTCGAAAAATTATATATTTTTTCGTACAAAAATTCCCTATAAAATTTCATAAAAGAATTTTAATTTATATTTTTCGTAGCCAAAAAGGTGACTGACTAAAGAGATTACAGTCTTTTTAATGCTCTCTTATTTCTTTTCCATTCTGGGAAAAACCACTTCTCACTAATAGACATATTTCGTATGAAACCGTCGAATTCTCTGCTGACGCCGACAGCGGCAGCGTTCGCCTGCTCTGTCAACTTTGATCATATTAAATTATTTGTATGTTTTGGCTACCAGAAAAATTGTATCCCCTCTCGTTGATACAATTGATTTTCACAAAGAAATATAAATTCGTTTAAAAATTCTAATATATTTATATTTTTCGCAGCCAAAGCGGTGACTGACTAAAGAGATTAAAGTCTTTTTAATGCTCTCTTATTTTTTTTCATTCTGTGAATTAAAAGAACATACTCTCAATTTGGCCGCGACCGAAAAAGGCGGCAGGCGCAAAAAGACATATTTCATATAAAACCGAGCGAAAGAAAAAATATTTCGTATGAAACCGGGAGAAAAAATAATGTATGTTTTGGCTACCAGAAAAATTGTCTCCCCTCTCATTAGATAATATGATAAATTAAATGTAAACCATTTCTTAAAATTAGTTAAATTTTTTAAATTATTCTTTTCTGATTTTCGACTTTTTATACGAAACCGTGCGAAAGAAGAAGAGATATTTCATACGAAACCGGGCAAAAGAAAAAATATTTCGTATAAAACCGGGGAAAAGAAGAATATATATTTCATACGAAACCTGCGAAAGAAGAAGAAACACCGAGTGCGCACCGATAGCACAGACAGTAACCAAAGACACTGTCGCTGTATGCGTACAAGATACCTGCTGGCTCTCTCTCTTACTCTTTAACAAAAATTCAAGAGAGCCTGGAGCATTCTCTAAAGCCAGCCCGTGTCTTTGCAGTAACCATGGTTACTTTGCTCACAGATAACACAGAAACTAACCATCGGCGGTCACATTGGTTGTGGATAAGTCTGCAAATCCGGAACGGTCACTTTAAATTACGCGAGTTCTATAAAAGGGCTGCCGCTGACACTTACAGACCAGTCAGCAAAAGGCAGTTGTCCAGTGCGGTGTATCATAGCACAAGTTTTTAAATTGATTAGATTTTCTTTAAAATGTGCAACAATGAGTACAAAAATTTGGCAGTTGTCCAGTGCAGTGTATCATAGCACAATTTTTTGAATTGATTAGATTTTGCTTAAAATGTACAACAATTCGGCAGTTGTCCAGTGCAGTGTATCATAACACCATTTTTTAAATTGATTGGAATTTGTTTAAGATGTGCAACAATTAGTTTGGTTGTGTGTAAACGTGCAAATTCGGAACGCTCACTTTGAATCACGCGAGTTCTATATAAGCGCTGCCGCTGACACTGACAGACCACTCGGATTTTGACAGACAGATTTTGTGTAAATGTTTAAAATGTGCAAGAATTAGTTTGGTTTGCTGCTTCGGCCTCCAGCTCCCATTGCGGAACAACAGCGCCCGCAGTCAGAAAACTTAAGCGCCATACGTCTAATCTACGAGGAAGAGTCACGGCAAAGCAACAACCATGTTCTTTACGGTCGCCTGCTTCCCTCCCACCGGCTCAGCTTGGCGAGTCCCTGGACAATTTGACAGCTACACAGCGGGCTACTCCACAGATGGCACATCGCCATGCGCCGCCAGCAACTATAATCCACGTGAGTAGTACATTACATCTGGAACCCACTATTTCCCTAAGAGAGTCAACATGCTGGCCGTAAAAACACGATAGCAAATAAAATGCATCACAAATTATTAACTTATGAACCTTTATACAATAGCATACATTTTTTAATTGATTAGATTTTGTTTAAATGTTTAAATTGGGCTACAAAGCTTATTGTCCTGTTTTAGTTTTTTTGCGGCAAAAAATTGTTTTGCAGAAAAATTAAAGAAAAAAAAATCGCAATCGTTTGGCATGCAAAGTTAAGTAAATTATTTTGTCCACTTTATTTTATTTAATGATGCAACCCCTTTAAAACACAACAGAATTTCGCTATAAAGTTACAGCCTATTGTAGCTAGATTACAGATCTATAGGGTACCTCTGTTGCGCGGCCACTTTCTATTGTAATTATATGGGACAAATAAGGAGCAGCAGTTTAAATATATTTTCATCTGTTTCGTCCGCCGCCATTTCTGGTTGCCAAACTTTTAGAGAGCACAATATTTAAGCCACTCCTCTCGCATACGCGCACGTTTTCGGTGACATAATATGGGAGAGAAAATTATATTCATTGTAAATATCTGTTTTTCAATCTTTCGTGCATCGCGATTTTGGGTACCTCTTTTGCGCGGCCACTTTCTATTGTAATTATATGGGACAAATAAGCAGTTAAATATCTTCATCTCTTTCGTCCGCCGCCATTTCTGGTTGCCAAACTTTTAGAGAAACTTTAGAAGAAATTCAAAAACACACCAAGACTGAAGTTCTAAAGTCCGTAACTTAACTTATCCTAATGGGATTCTGAAGTGGCATACCTCTAATTGTTTTTAGCGTAATTCTCTAATAATTTGCATTCAAATTTAGAAATTTATTTTTTTAAAATTTTTTTGTAATTTTCCTGATGTTATGATGTAGAAATTCAAAAACACACCAAGACTGAAGTTCTAAAGTCCATAACTCAACTTATCCTAATCGTAATTTGAAGTGGCATATCTCTAAATGTTTCTAGAGTAACTCTCTAAAAACCTGCAGTCAAATTTAGAAATTTATTTTTTTGTAATTTCTCTCATTTTATGATGTAGAAATTCAAAAATGCACCAAGACTGAAGTTCTAAAGTCCATAACTCAACTTATCCTAATCGGATTCTGAAGTGGCATACCTCTAAATGTTTCTAGAGCAATTCTCTAGAAATCGGAATTAGAATTTAAAAATATATATTTTTGTAATTTTTTTTTGTACTGTTTCTGGTGTTATGATGTTGTAGAAATTCAAAAATGCACCAAGACTGAAGTTCTATAGTCCGTAACTCAACTTGTCCTAATCGGATTCTGAAGTGGCATACCTCTAATTGTTTTTAGCGTAATTCTCAAAAACCTGCAGTCAAATTTAGAAATTTATTTTTTTTGTAATTTCTCTGATTTTATGATGTAGAAATTCAAAAATGCACCAAGACTGAAGTTCTAAAGTCCATAACTCAACTTATCCTAATCGGATTTTGAAGTGGCATACCTCTAAATGTTTCTAGAGTAATTCTCTAATAATCTGCATTCAAATTTAGAAATTTATTTTTTTTAAATTTTTTTTTGTAATTTTTCTGATGTTATGATGTAGAAATTCAAAAACGCACCAAGACTGAAGTTCTATAGTCCGTAACTCAACTTGTCCTAATCGGATTCTGAAGTGGCATACCTCTAATTGTTTTCAGCGTAATTCTCAAAAACCTGCAGTCAAATTTAGAAATTTATTTTTTTGTAATTTCTCTGATTTTATGATGTAGAAATTCAAAAACGCACCAAGACTGAAGTTCTAAGGTCCACAACTCAACTTATCCTAATCGGATTCTGAAGTGGCATACCTCTAATTGTTTTTAGCGTAATTCTCTAATAATTTGCATTCAAATTTAGAAATTTATTTTTTTAAAATTTTTTTGTAATTTTTCTGATGTTATGATGTAGAAATTCAAAAACACACCAAGACTGAAGTTCTAAAGTCCATAACTCAACTTATCCTAATCGTAATTTGAAGTGGCATATCTCTAAATGTTTCTAGAGTAAGTCTCTAAAAACCTTCTGTCAAATTTAGAAATTTATTTTTTTGTAATTTCTCTGATTTTATGATGTAGAAATTTAAAAACACACCAAGACTGAAGTTCTAAAGTCCATAACTCAACTTATCCTAATCGTAATTTGAAGTGGCATACCTCTAAATGTTTCTAGAGCAATTCTCTAAAAATCGGAATTAAAATTTAAAAATATATAGTTTTGTAATTTTTTTTTGTAATGTTTCTGGTGTTATGATGTTGTAGAAATTCAAAAATGCACCAAGACTGAAAATCTATAGTCCGTAACTCAACTTATCCTAATCGGATTTTGAAGTGCCATACCTCTAAATGTTTCTAGAGCAATTCTCTAGAAATCGGAATTAGAATTTAAAAATATATATTTTTGTAATTTTTTTTTGTAATGTTTCTGGTGTTATGATGTTGTAGAAATTCAAAAATGCACCAAGACTGAAAATCTAAAGTCCATAAGTCAACGTATCCTAATCGGATTCTGAAGTGGCTTACCTCTAAATGTTTCTAGCGTAATTCTCTAAAAATCTGCAGTCAAATTTAGAAATTTATTTTATTTAATTTTTTTTTTTGTAATTTTTCTGATGTTATGACATAATCAAATTCAAAAATGCACTTACTCTTTAATAAAAATTCAAGTGAGCCTAGAGCCATCTCTAAAGCCAGCCCGTGTGCACAAAAAAAAATCGTATGGCGTTACGCATCTTGTTATTCTAGTGTCTTTGCAGTAACCATGGCGCGATATCGATATCGCGATCGATAAGGCCACCCCAACGGTTACTTTGCGCACCGATAACACAGAAACTAACCATCGGCGGTCACATTGCTTGTGGATAAGTCTGCAAATCAGGAACGGTCACTTTAAATTACGCGAGTTCTATAAAAGCTGACACTGACAGACCAGTCGGCAAAAGGCAGTTGTCCAGTGCAGTGTATCATAGCACAATTTTTGAAATTGATTAGATTTTGTGTAAATGTTTAGAATGTGCAAGAATTAGTTTGGTTTGCTGCTTCGGCCTCCAGCTCCCATTGCGGAACAACAGCGCCCGCAGTCAGAAAACTTAAGCGCCATACGTCTAATCTACGAGGAAGAGCCACGGCAAAGCAACAACCATGTTCTTTACGGTCGCCTGCTTCCCTCCCACCGGCTCAGCTTGGCGAGTCCCTGGACAATTTGACAGCTACACAGCTACTCCACAGATGGCACATCGCCATGCGCCGCCAGCAACTATAATCCATGTGAGTAGTACATTACATCTGGAACCCACTATTTCCCTAAGAGAGTTAAGTAAATTATTTTGTCCACTTTATTTTATTTAATGATGAAACCCCTTTAAAACACAACAGAATTTCGCTATAAAGTTACAGCCTATTGTAGCTAGATTACAGATCTATAGGGTACCTCTGTTGCGCGGCCACTTTCTATTGTAATTATATGGGACAAATAAGGAGCAGCAGCTTAAATATATTTTCATCTGTTTCGTCCGCCGCCATATCTGGTTGCCAAACTTTTAGAGAAGTCTTGGTGCATTTTTGAATTTCTACATCATAACATCAGAAAAATTACAAAAAAAAAATTAAAAAAAATAAATTTCTAAATTTGACTGCAGATTTTTAGAGAATTACGCTAGAAACATTTAGAGGTAAGCCACTTCAGAATCCGATTAGGATAAGTTGAGTAATGGACCCTAGAACTGCAGTCTTGGTTCGTTTTTGAATTTCTAAACATAATACCATCAGAAAAATTAAAAAAAAATATTTTATTTAATAAGTTTTTAAATTTGAATGCAGGTTTTTAGGGAATTACGTTAGAAACATTTAGAAGTATGCCACTTCAGAATCCGAATGAAATAAGTTGAGTTATGGACTTTAGATTTTCAGTCTTGGTGCATTTTTGAATTTCTACAACATAACATCAGAAAAATTACAAAAAAAAAATTAATTTCTAAATTTCAATGCAGATTATTAGAGAATTACTCTAGAAACATTTAGAGATATGCCACTTCAAATTACGATTAGGATAAGTTGAGTTATAGACCTTCGAATTTCAGTCTTGGTGCATTTTTGAATTTCTACATCATAAAATCAGAGAAATTACAAAAATAAATTTCTAAATTTGAATGCAGATTATTAGAGAATCACTCTAGAAACATTTAGAGGTATGCCACTTCAGAATCCGATTAGGATAAGTTGAGTTATAGACCTTCGAACTTCAGTCTTGGTGCATTTTTGAATTTCCACAACATAACATCAGAAAAATTACAAAAAAAAAATGTAAAAAAAAAATTTCCAAATTTGAATTCAGATGTTTAGAGAATTGCGCTAGAAACATTTAGTGGTGTGCCACTTCAGAATCCGAATGAAATAAGTTGAGTTATGGACTTTAGATTTTCAGTCTTGGTGCACTTTTGAATTTCTACAACATCATAACACCAGAAAAATTACATAAAAAAATTACAAAAATATATATTTTTAAATTTTTATTCCGATTTCTAGAGAAACATTTAGAGGCTTGCCACTTCAAAATCCGATTAGGATAAGTTGAGTTATAGACCTTCGAATTTCAGTCTTGGTGCATTTTTGAATTTCTACATCATAAAATCAGAGAAATTACAAAAATAAATTTCTAAATTTGAATGCAGATTATTAGAGAATCACTCTAGAAACATTTAGAGGTATGCCACTTCAGAATCCGATTAGGATAAGTTGAGTTATAGACCTTCGAACTTCAGTCTTGGTGCATTTTTGAATTTCTAAACATAATAACATCAGAAAAATTCCAATAAATATTTTTTTAATAAGTTTTTAAATTTGAATGCAGGTTTTTAGGGAATTACGTTAGAAACTTTTAGAAGTATGCCACTTCAGAATCCGATTAGGATAAGTTGAGCTACGCACTATAGAACTTCAGTCTTGGTGCAGTTTTGGATTTTTTACATTATAACACCAGAAAAATTAAAAAAAAAATTAAAAAAAAATAAATATCTAAATTTGAATGCAGATTTTTAGAGAATTACGCTAAAAACATTTAGAGGTATGCCACTTCAGAATCCGATTAGGATAAGTTGAGTTACGGACTATTGAACTTCAGTCTTGGTGCAGTTTTGGATTTTTTACATTATAACACCAGAAAAATTGAAAAAAAAAATTGAAAAAAAAAAAAAATTCTAAATTTGAGTGCAGATTTTTAGAGAATTACGATAGAAACATTTAGAGGTATGCCACTTCAGAATCCGATAAGGATAAGTTGAGTTATGGACTTTAGAACTGCAGTCTTGGTGCGTTTTGGAATTTCTAAACATAATAACATCAGAAAAATTCCAATAAATATTTTTTTTAATAAGTTTTTAAATTTGAATGCAGGTTTTTAGGGAATTACGTTAGAAACTTTTAGAAGTATGCCACTTCAGAATCCGATTAGGATAAGTTGAGCTACGCACTATAGAACTTCAGTCTTGGTGCATTTTTGAATTTCTACAACATCATAACACCAGAAAAATTAAAAAAAAAAATTACAAAAATATATATATTTAAATTTTAATGCCGATTTCTAGAGAATTGCGCTAGAAACATTTAGAGGTATGCCACTTCAGAATCCGATTAGGATAAGTTGAGTTACGGACTATAGAATTTCAGTCTTGGTGCATTTTTGAATTTCTACATCATAACGTCAGAGAACTTACAAAAAAAAATTTAAAGAAAATAAATTTCTAAATTTGAATGCAGATTATTAGAGAATTACTCTAGAAACATTTAGAGCTATGCCACTTCAGAATCCGATTAGGATAAGTTGAGTTATGGACCTTAGAACTTCAGTCTTGGTGCATTTTTGAATTTCTACATCATAACATGAGAAAAATTACAAATAAAAAATTAAAAATAAATTTATAAATATAAATGCAGATTTTTAGGAAATTACCCTAGAAACATTTAGAGGTATGCCACTTCCGAATCCGATTAGGATAAGTTGAGTTATGGACTTTAGAGTTTTAGTCTTGGTGCATTTTGATTTTCTACATCATAACATCAGAAAAAAAACAATAAATAATAAAAAAAAATAAATTTCCAAATTTGAATTTGATTTTTAGAGAATTAGTCAATGTAAATATCTGTTTTTCAATCTTTCGTGCATCGGGATTTTGGGTACCTATTTTGCGCGGTCACTTTCTATTGTAATTATACGGGACAAATAAGGAGCAGCAGTTTAAATATCTTTTCATCTCTTTCGTCCGTCGCCATTTCTGGTTGCCAAACTTTTAGAGAGCACAATATTTAGGCCACTCCTCTCGCATACGCGCACGTTATCGGTGCCATATTATTTGGGAAAGAAAATGATAGTTAGTGTAAATATCTATTTTTCAATCTTTCGTGCATCGCGATTTTGGGTACCTCTTTTGCGCCGCCACTTTCTATTGTAATTATATGGGAGAAATAAGGAGCAGCATTTTAAATATATTTTCATCTCTTTCGTCCGCCGCCATTTCTATCGTAATTATATGTGACAAATAAGGAGCAGCAGTTTAAATATATTTTCATCTCTTTCGTCCGCCACCATTTCTGGTTGCCAAACTTTTAGAGAGCACAATATTTAGGCCACTCCTCTCGCATACGCGCACGTTTTCGGTGCCATATTAGTTGGGAAAGAAAATGATAGTTAGTGTAAATATCTATTTTTCAATCTTTCGTGCATCGCGATTTTGGGTACCTCTTTTGCGCGGCCAGTTTCTATTGTAATTATATGGGACAAATAAGGAGCAGCAGTTTAAATATATTTTCATCTCTTTCGTCCGCCGCCATTTCTATTGTAATTATATGGGACAAATAAGGAGCAGCAGTTTAAATATATTTTCATCTCTTTCGTCCGCCGCCATTTCTGGTTGCCAAACTTTTAGAGAGCACAATATTTAGGCCACTCTCGCATACGCGCACGTTTTCGGTGCCATATTAGTTGGGAAAGAAAATGATAGTTAGTGTAAATATCTATTTTTCAATCTTTCTTGCATCGCGATTTTGGGTACCTCTTTTGCGCCGCCACTTTCTATTGTAATTATATGGGACAAATAAGGAGCAGTTAAATATCTTTTCATCTCTTTCGTCCGCCGCCATTTCTGGTTGCCAAACTTTTAGAGAGCACAATATATAGGACACTCCTCTCGCATACGCGCACGTTTTCGGTGACATAATATGGAAGAGAAAATGATAGTCAATGTAAATATCTGTTTTTCAATCTTTCGGGCATCGCGATTATGGGTACCTCTTTTGCGCGGCCACTTTCTATTGTAATTATATGGGACAAATAAGGAGCAGCAGTTTAAATATATTTTCAGCTCTTTCGTCCGCCGCCATTTCTATCGTAATTATATGTGACAAATAAGGAGCAGCAGTTTAAATATATTTTCATCTCTTTCGTCCGCCGCCATTTCTGGTTGCCAAACTTTTAGAGAGCACAATATTTAAGCCACTCTCGCATACGCGCACGTTCTTGGTTCCATATTATTTGGGAGAGAAAATGATAGTTAATGTAAATATCTGTATTTTAATCTTTCGTGCATCGCGATTTTGGGTACCTCTTTTGCGCCGCCACTTTCTATTGTAATTATATGGGAGAAATAAGGAGCAGCATTTTAAATATATTGTAATCTCTTTCGTCTGCCGCCATTTCTATTGTAATTATATGGGACAAATAAGGAGCAGCAGTTTATATATATTTTCAACTCTTTCGTCCGCCGCCATTTCTGGTTGCCAAACTTTTAGAGAGCACAATATTTAAGCCACTCTCGCATGCGCGTACGTTTTCGGTGACATAATATGGGAGAGAAAATTGTATTCAATGTAAATATCTGTTTTTCAATCTTTCGTGCATCGCGATTTTGGGTAACTCTTTTGCGCGGCCACTGTCTATTGTAATTATATGGGACAAATAAGGAGCAGCAGTTTAAATATATTTTTATCTCTTTCGTCCGCCGCCATTTCTACTGTTATTATATGGGACAAATAAGGAGCAGCAGTGTAAATATATTTTCATCTCTTTCGTCCGCCGCCATTTGTGGTTGCCAAACTTTTAGAGAGCACAATATTTAAGCCACTCTCGCATGCGCGCACGTTTTCGGTGACATAAAATGGGAGAGAAAATTGTATTCAATGTAAATATCTGTTTTTCAATCTTTCTTGCATCGCGATTTTGGGTAACTCTTTTGCGCGGCCAATTTCTTTTGTAATTATATGGGACAAATAAAGAGCAGCAGTTGAAGTATATTTTCATCTCTTTCTTCCGCCGCCATTTCTATTGTAATTATATGGGACAAATAAGGAGCAGCAGTTTAAAAATATTTTCATCTCTTTCGTCCGCCGCCATTTCTGGTTGCCAAACTTTTAGAGAGCACAATATTTAAGCCACTCCTTTCGCATACCCGCACGTTTTCGGTGCCATATTAGTTGGGAAAGAAAATTATAGTTAATGTAAATATCTGTTTTAATCTTTCGTGCATCGCGAATTCGGGTACCGCTTTTGCGCGGCCAGTTTCTATTGTAATTATATGGGAGAAATAAGGAGCATTTAAATATCTTTTCATCTCTTTCGTCCGCCGCCATTTCAGGTTGCCAAACTTTTAGAGAGCACAATATTTAAGCCACTCCTTTCGCATACGCGCACGTTCTTGGTGCTATATTATTTGGGAGAGAAAATTATAGTTAATGTAAATATCTGTTTTTTAATCTTTCGTGCATCGCGAATTCGGGTACCGCTTTTGCGCGGCCAGTTTCTATTGTAATTATATGGGACAAATAAGGAGCAGCAGTTTAAATATATTTTCATCGCTTTCGTCCGCCGCCATTTCTATTGTAATTATATGTGACAAATAAGGAGCAGCAGTTTAAATATATTTTCATCTCTTTCGTCCGCCGCCATTTCTGGTTGCCAAACTTTTAGAGAGCACAATATTTAGGCCACTCCTCTCGCATACGCGCACGTTCTTGGTGCCATATTATTTGGGAGAGAAAATGATAGTTAATGTAAATATCTGTTTTTTAATCTTTCGTGCATCGCGATTTTGGGTACCTCTTTTGCGCGGCCACTTCTATTGTAATTATATGGGACAAATGAGGAGCAGTTAAATATCTTTTCATCTCTTTCGTCCGCCGCCATTTCTGGTTGCCAAACTTTTAGAGAGCACAATATTTAAGCCACTCCTTTCGCATACGCGCACGTTCTTGGTGCCATATTATTTGGGAGAGAAAATGATAGTTAATGTAAATATCTGTTTTTTAATCTTTCGTGCATCGCGATTTTGGGTACCTCTTTTGCGCGGCCACTTCTATTGTAATTATATGGGACAAATGAGGAGCAGTTAAATATCTTTTCATCTCTTTCGTCCGCCGCCATTTCTGGTTGCCAAACTTTTAGAGAGCACAATATTTAAGCCACTCCTCTCGCATACGCGCACGTGTTCGGTGCCATATTATTTGGGAAAGAAAATGATAGTTAGTGTAAATATCTATTTTTCAATCTTTCGTGCATCGCGATTTTGGGTAACTCTTTTGCGCGGCCACTGTCTATTGTAATTATATGGGACAAATAAGGAGCAGCAGCTTAAATATATTTTTATCTCTTTCGTCCGCCGCCATTTATACTGTTATTATATGGGACAAATAAGGAGCAGCAGTTTAAATATATTTTCATCTCTTTCGTCCGCCGCCATTTCTGGTTGCCAAACTTTTAGAGAGCACAATATTAAAGCCACTCTCGCATGCGCTTACGTTTTCGGTGCCATATAATATGGCGGTACATCCTGTGGCCATTGCGCCGGGAGCGGCAACTTGGAGCCGCCGGACCGGGCTCTATTGTCGTTGGGGGGTCGCCGCAGCAGCAGACTATGTGGAAGCGCATGCAACTGCCGCAATTCGCCCCCACCGGTCGGCGTTGCTGGCAACGTGCTTGTTTTGGGGAGGGGGGGAGAGCGTCTCCCGCCGCAGTCAGTCCTTGAGCGCTGCCTGGACCGCTACATCCTGTGGCCATTGCGCCGGGAGCGGCAACTTGGAGCCGCCGGACCGGGCTCTATTGTCGTTGGGGGGTCGCCGCAGCAGCAGACTATGTGGAAGCGCATGCAACTGCCGCAATTCGCCCCCACCGGTCGGCGTTGCTGGCAACGTGCTTGTTTTGGGGAGGGGGGGAGAGCGTCTCCCGCCGCAGTCAGTCCTTGAGCGCTGCCTGGACCGCTACATCCTGTGGCCATTGCGCCGGGAGCGGCAACTTGGAGCCGCCGGACCGGGCTCTATTGTCGTTGGGGGGTCGCCGCAGCAGCAGACTATGTGGAAGCGCATGCAACTGCCGCAATTCGCCCCCACCGGTCGGCGTTGCTGGCAACGTGCTTGTTTTGGGGAGGGGGGGAGAGCGTCTCCCGCCGCAGTCAGTCCTTGAGCGCTGCCTGGACCGCTACATCCTGTGGCCATTGCGCCGGGAGCGGCAACTTGGAGCCGCCGGACCGGGCTCTATTGTCGTTGGGGGGTCGCCGCAGCAGCAGACTATGTGGAAGCGCATGCAACTGCCGCAATTCGCCCCCACCGGTCGGCGTTGCTGGCAACGTGCTTGTTTTGGGGAGGGGGGGAGAGCGTCTCCCGCCGCAGTCAGTCCTTGAGCGCTGCCTGGACCGCTACATCCTGTGGCCATTGCGCCGGGAGCGGCAACTTGGAGCCGCCGGACCGGGCTCTATTGTCGTTGGGGGGTCGCCGCAGCAGCAGACTATGTGGAAGCGCATGCAACTGCCGCAATTCGCCCCCACCGGTCGGCGTTGCTGGCAACGTGCTTGTTTTGGGGAGGGGGGGAGAGCGTCTCCCGCCGCAGTCAGTCCTTGAGCGCTGCCTGGACCGCTACATCCTGTGGCCATTGCGCCGGGAGCGGCAACTTGGAGCCGCCGGACCGGGCTCTATTGTCGTTGGGGGGTCGCCGCAGCAGCAGACTATGTGGAAGCGCATGCAACTGCCGCAATTCGCCCCCACCGGTCGGCGTTGCTGGCAACGTGCTTGTTTTGGGGAGGGGGGGAGAGCGTCTCCCGCCGCAGTCAGTCCTTGAGCGCTGCCTGGACCGCTACATCCTGTGGCCATTGCGCCGGGAGCGGCAACTTGGAGCCGCCGGACCGGGCTCTATTGTCGTTGGGGGGTCGCCGCAGCAGCAGACTATGTGGAAGCGCATGCAACTGCCGCAATTCGCCCCCACCGGTCGGCGTTGCTGGCAACGTGCTTGTTTTGGGGAGGGGGGGAGAGCGTCTCCCGCCGCAGTCAGTCCTTGAGCGCTGCCTGGACCGCTACATCCTGTGGCCATTGCGCCGGGAGCGGCAACTTGGAGCCGCCGGACCGGGCTCTATTGTCGTTGGGGGGTCGCCGCAGCAGCAGACTATGTGGAAGCGCATGCAACTGCCGCAATTCGCCCCCACCGGTCGGCGTTGCTGGCAACGTGCTTGTTTTGGGGAGGGGGGGAGAGCGTCTCCCGCCGCAGTCAGTCCTTGAGCGCTGCCTGGACCGCTACATCCTGTGGCCATTGCGCCGGGAGCGGCAACTTGGAGCCGCCGGACCGGGCTCTATTGTCGTTGGGGGGTCGCCGCAGCAGCAGACTATGTGGAAGCGCATGCAACTGCCGCAATTCGCCCCCACCGGTCGGCGTTGCTGGCAACGTGCTTGTTTTGGGGAGGGGGGGAGAGCGTCTCCCGCCGCAGTCAGTCCTTGAGCGCTGCCTGGACCGCTACATCCTGTGGCCATTGCGCCGGGAGCGGCAACTTGGAGCCGCCGGACCGGGCTCTATTGTCGTTGGGGGGTCGCCGCAGCAGCAGACTATGTGGAAGCGCATGCAACTGCCGCAATTCGCCCCCACCGGTCGGCGTTGCTGGCAACGTGCTTGTTTTGGGGAGGGGGGGAGAGCGTCTCCCGCCGCAGTCAGTCCTTGAGCGCTGCCTGGACCGCTACATCCTGTGGCCATTGCGCCGGGAGCGGCAACTTGGAGCCGCCGGACCGGGCTCTATTGTCGTTGGGGGGTCGCCGCAGCAGCAGACTATGTGGAAGCGCATGCAACTGCCGCAATTCGCCCCCACCGGTCGGCGTTGCTGGCAACGTGCTTGTTTTGGGGAGGGGGGGAGAGCGTCTCCCGCCGCAGTCAGTCCTTGAGCGCTGCCTGGACCGCTACATCCTGTGGCCATTGCGCCGGGAGCGGCAACTTGGAGCCGCCGGACCGGGCTCTATTGTCGTTGGGGGGTCGCCGCAGCAGCAGACTATGTGGAAGCGCATGCAACTGCCGCAATTCGCCCCCACCGGTCGGCGTTGCTGGCAACGTGCTTGTTTTGGGGAGGGGGGGAGAGCGTCTCCCGCCGCAGTCAGTCCTTGAGCGCTGCCTGGACCGCTACATCCTGTGGCCATTGCGCCGGGAGCGGCAACTTGGAGCCGCCGGACCGGGCTCTATTGTCGTTGGGGGGTCGCCGCAGCAGCAGACTATGTGGAAGCGCATGCAACTGCCGCAATTCGCCCCCACCGGTCGGCGTTGCTGGCAACGTGCTTGTTTTGGGGAGGGGGGGAGAGCGTCTCCCGCCGCAGTCAGTCCTTGAGCGCTGCCTGGACCGCTACATCCTGTGGCCATTGCGCCGGGAGCGGCAACTTGGAGCCGCCGGACCGGGCTCTATTGTCGTTGGGGGGTCGCCGCAGCAGCAGACTATGTGGAAGCGCATGCAACTGCCGCAATTCGCCCCCACCGGTCGGCGTTGCTGGCAACGTGCTTGTTTTGGGGAGGGGGGGAGAGCGTCTCCCGCCGCAGTCAGTCCTTGAGCGCTGCCTGGACCGCTACATCCTGTGGCCATTGCGCCGGGAGCGGCAACTTGGAGCCGCCGGACCGGGCTCTATTGTCGTTGGGGGGTCGCCGCAGCAGCAGACTATGTGGAAGCGCATGCAACTGCCGCAATTCGCCCCCACCGGTCGGCGTTGCTGGCAACGTGCTTGTTTTGGGGAGGGGGGGAGAGCGTCTCCCGCCGCAGTCAGTCCTTGAGCGCTGCCTGGACCGCTACATCCTGTGGCCATTGCGCCGGGAGCGGCAACTTGGAGCCGCCGGACCGGGCTCTATTGTCGTTGGGGGGTCGCCGCAGCAGCAGACTATGTGGAAGCGCATGCAACTGCCGCAATTCGCCCCCACCGGTCGGCGTTGCTGGCAACGTGCTTGTTTTGGGGAGGGGGGGAGAGCGTCTCCCGCCGCAGTCAGTCCTTGAGCGCTGCCTGGACCGCTACATCCTGTGGCCATTGCGCCGGGAGCGGCAACTTGGAGCCGCCGGACCGGGCTCTATTGTCGTTGGGGGGTCGCCGCAGCAGCAGACTATGTGGAAGCGCATGCAACTGCCGCAATTCGCCCCCACCGGTCGGCGTTGCTGGCAACGTGCTTGTTTTGGGGAGGGGGGGAGAGCGTCTCCCGCCGCAGTCAGTCCTTGAGCGCTGCCTGGACCGCTACATCCTGTGGCCATTGCGCCGGGAGCGGCAACTTGGAGCCGCCGGACCGGGCTCTATTGTCGTTGGGGGGTCGCCGCAGCAGCAGACTATGTGGAAGCGCATGCAACTGCCGCAATTCGCCCCCACCGGTCGGCGTTGCTGGCAACGTGCTTGTTTTGGGGAGGGGGGGAGAGCGTCTCCCGCCGCAGTCAGTCCTTGAGCGCTGCCTGGACCGCTACATCCTGTGGCCATTGCGCCGGGAGCGGCAACTTGGAGCCGCCGGACCGGGCTCTATTGTCGTTGGGGGGTCGCCGCAGCAGCAGACTATGTGGAAGCGCATGCAACTGCCGCAATTCGCCCCCACCGGTCGGCGTTGCTGGCAACGTGCTTGTTTTGGGGAGGGGGGGAGAGCGTCTCCCGCCGCAGTCAGTCCTTGAGCGCTGCCTGGACCGCTACATCCTGTGGCCATTGCGCCGGGAGCGGCAACTTGGAGCCGCCGGACCGGGCTCTATTGTCGTTGGGGGGTCGCCGCAGCAGCAGACTATGTGGAAGCGCATGCAACTGCCGCAATTCGCCCCCACCGGTCGGCGTTGCTGGCAACGTGCTTGTTTTGGGGAGGGGGGGAGAGCGTCTCCCGCCGCAGTCAGTCCTTGAGCGCTGCCTGGACCGCTACATCCTGTGGCCATTGCGCCGGGAGCGGCAACTTGGAGCCGCCGGACCGGGCTCTATTGTCGTTGGGGGGTCGCCGCAGCAGCAGACTATGTGGAAGCGCATGCAACTGCCGCAATTCGCCCCCACCGGTCGGCGTTGCTGGCAACGTGCTTGTTTTGGGGAGGGGGGGAGAGCGTCTCCCGCCGCAGTCAGTCCTTGAGCGCTGCCTGGACCGCTACATCCTGTGGCCATTGCGCCGGGAGCGGCAACTTGGAGCCGCCGGACCGGGCTCTATTGTCGTTGGGGGGTCGCCGCAGCAGCAGACTATGTGGAAGCGCATGCAACTGCCGCAATTCGCCCCCACCGGTCGGCGTTGCTGGCAACGTGCTTGTTTTGGGGAGGGGGGGAGAGCGTCTCCCGCCGCAGTCAGTCCTTGAGCGCTGCCTGGACCGCTACATCCTGTGGCCATTGCGCCGGGAGCGGCAACTTGGAGCCGCCGGACCGGGCTCTATTGTCGTTGGGGGGTCGCCGCAGCAGCAGACTATGTGGAAGCGCATGCAACTGCCGCAATTCGCCCCCACCGGTCGGCGTTGCTGGCAACGTGCTTGTTTTGGGGAGGGGGGGAGAGCGTCTCCCGCCGCAGTCAGTCCTTGAGCGCTGCCTGGACCGCTACATCCTGTGGCCATTGCGCCGGGAGCGGCAACTTGGAGCCGCCGGACCGGGCTCTATTGTCGTTGGGGGGTCGCCGCAGCAGCAGACTATGTGGAAGCGCATGCAACTGCCGCAATTCGCCCCCACCGGTCGGCGTTGCTGGCAACGTGCTTGTTTTGGGGAGGGGGGGAGAGCGTCTCCCGCCGCAGTCAGTCCTTGAGCGCTGCCTGGACCGCTACATCCTGTGGCCATTGCGCCGGGAGCGGCAACTTGGAGCCGCCGGACCGGGCTCTATTGTCGTTGGGGGGTCGCCGCAGCAGCAGACTATGTGGAAGCGCATGCAACTGCCGCAATTCGCCCCCACCGGTCGGCGTTGCTGGCAACGTGCTTGTTTTGGGGAGGGGGGGAGAGCGTCTCCCGCCGCAGTCAGTCCTTGAGCGCTGCCTGGACCGCTACATCCTGTGGCCATTGCGCCGGGAGCGGCAACTTGGAGCCGCCGGACCGGGCTCTATTGTCGTTGGGGGGTCGCCGCAGCAGCAGACTATGTGGAAGCGCATGCAACTGCCGCAATTCGCCCCCACCGGTCGGCGTTGCTGGCAACGTGCTTGTTTTGGGGAGGGGGGGAGAGCGTCTCCCGCCGCAGTCAGTCCTTGAGCGCTGCCTGGACCGCTACATCCTGTGGCCATTGCGCCGGGAGCGGCAACTTGGAGCCGCCGGACCGGGCTCTATTGTCGTTGGGGGGTCGCCGCAGCAGCAGACTATGTGGAAGCGCATGCAACTGCCGCAATTCGCCCCCACCGGTCGGCGTTGCTGGCAACGTGCTTGTTTTGGGGAGGGGGGGAGAGCGTCTCCCGCCGCAGTCAGTCCTTGAGCGCTGCCTGGACCGCTACATCCTGTGGCCATTGCGCCGGGAGCGGCAACTTGGAGCCGCCGGACCGGGCTCTATTGTCGTTGGGGGGTCGCCGCAGCAGCAGACTATGTGGAAGCGCATGCAACTGCCGCAATTCGCCCCCACCGGTCGGCGTTGCTGGCAACGTGCTTGTTTTGGGGAGGGGGGGAGAGCGTCTCCCGCCGCAGTCAGTCCTTGAGCGCTGCCTGGACCGCTACATCCTGTGGCCATTGCGCCGGGAGCGGCAACTTGGAGCCGCCGGACCGGGCTCTATTGTCGTTGGGGGGTCGCCGCAGCAGCAGACTATGTGGAAGCGCATGCAACTGCCGCAATTCGCCCCCACCGGTCGGCGTTGCTGGCAACGTGCTTGTTTTGGGGAGGGGGGGAGAGCGTCTCCCGCCGCAGTCAGTCCTTGAGCGCTGCCTGGACCGCTACATCCTGTGGCCATTGCGCCGGGAGCGGCAACTTGGAGCCGCCGGACCGGGCTCTATTGTCGTTGGGGGGTCGCCGCAGCAGCAGACTATGTGGAAGCGCATGCAACTGCCGCAATTCGCCCCCACCGGTCGGCGTTGCTGGCAACGTGCTTGTTTTGGGGAGGGGGGGAGAGCGTCTCCCGCCGCAGTCAGTCCTTGAGCGCTGCCTGGACCGCTACATCCTGTGGCCATTGCGCCGGGAGCGGCAACTTGGAGCCGCCGGACCGGGCTCTATTGTCGTTGGGGGGTCGCCGCAGCAGCAGACTATGTGGAAGCGCATGCAACTGCCGCAATTCGCCCCCACCGGTCGGCGTTGCTGGCAACGTGCTTGTTTTGGGGAGGGGGGGAGAGCGTCTCCCGCCGCAGTCAGTCCTTGAGCGCTGCCTGGACCGCTACATCCTGTGGCCATTGCGCCGGGAGCGGCAACTTGGAGCCGCCGGACCGGGCTCTATTGTCGTTGGGGGGTCGCCGCAGCAGCAGACTATGTGGAAGCGCATGCAACTGCCGCAATTCGCCCCCACCGGTCGGCGTTGCTGGCAACGTGCTTGTTTTGGGGAGGGGGGGAGAGCGTCTCCCGCCGCAGTCAGTCCTTGAGCGCTGCCTGGACCGCTACATCCTGTGGCCATTGCGCCGGGAGCGGCAACTTGGAGCCGCCGGACCGGGCTCTATTGTCGTTGGGGGGTCGCCGCAGCAGCAGACTATGTGGAAGCGCATGCAACTGCCGCAATTCGCCCCCACCGGTCGGCGTTGCTGGCAACGTGCTTGTTTTGGGGAGGGGGGGAGAGCGTCTCCCGCCGCAGTCAGTCCTTGAGCGCTGCCTGGACCGCTACATCCTGTGGCCATTGCGCCGGGAGCGGCAACTTGGAGCCGCCGGACCGGGCTCTATTGTCGTTGGGGGGTCGCCGCAGCAGCAGACTATGTGGAAGCGCATGCAACTGCCGCAATTCGCCCCCACCGGTCGGCGTTGCTGGCAACGTGCTTGTTTTGGGGAGGGGGGGAGAGCGTCTCCCGCCGCAGTCAGTCCTTGAGCGCTGCCTGGACCGCTACATCCTGTGGCCATTGCGCCGGGAGCGGCAACTTGGAGCCGCCGGACCGGGCTCTATTGTCGTTGGGGGGTCGCCGCAGCAGCAGACTATGTGGAAGCGCATGCAACTGCCGCAATTCGCCCCCACCGGTCGGCGTTGCTGGCAACGTGCTTGTTTTGGGGAGGGGGGGAGAGCGTCTCCCGCCGCAGTCAGTCCTTGAGCGCTGCCTGGACCGCTACATCCTGTGGCCATTGCGCCGGGAGCGGCAACTTGGAGCCGCCGGACCGGGCTCTATTGTCGTTGGGGGGTCGCCGCAGCAGCAGACTATGTGGAAGCGCATGCAACTGCCGCAATTCGCCCCCACCGGTCGGCGTTGCTGGCAACGTGCTTGTTTTGGGGAGGGGGGGAGAGCGTCTCCCGCCGCAGTCAGTCCTTGAGCGCTGCCTGGACCGCTACATCCTGTGGCCATTGCGCCGGGAGCGGCAACTTGGAGCCGCCGGACCGGGCTCTATTGTCGTTGGGGGGTCGCCGCAGCAGCAGACTATGTGGAAGCGCATGCAACTGCCGCAATTCGCCCCCACCGGTCGGCGTTGCTGGCAACGTGCTTGTTTTGGGGAGGGGGGGAGAGCGTCTCCCGCCGCAGTCAGTCCTTGAGCGCTGCCTGGACCGCTACATCCTGTGGCCATTGCGCCGGGAGCGGCAACTTGGAGCCGCCGGACCGGGCTCTATTGTCGTTGGGGGGTCGCCGCAGCAGCAGACTATGTGGAAGCGCATGCAACTGCCGCAATTCGCCCCCACCGGTCGGCGTTGCTGGCAACGTGCTTGTTTTGGGGAGGGGGGGAGAGCGTCTCCCGCCGCAGTCAGTCCTTGAGCGCTGCCTGGACCGCTACATCCTGTGGCCATTGCGCCGGGAGCGGCAACTTGGAGCCGCCGGACCGGGCTCTATTGTCGTTGGGGGGTCGCCGCAGCAGCAGACTATGTGGAAGCGCATGCAACTGCCGCAATTCGCCCCCACCGGTCGGCGTTGCTGGCAACGTGCTTGTTTTGGGGAGGGGGGGAGAGCGTCTCCCGCCGCAGTCAGTCCTTGAGCGCTGCCTGGACCGCTACATCCTGTGGCCATTGCGCCGGGAGCGGCAACTTGGAGCCGCCGGACCGGGCTCTATTGTCGTTGGGGGGTCGCCGCAGCAGCAGACTATGTGGAAGCGCATGCAACTGCCGCAATTCGCCCCCACCGGTCGGCGTTGCTGGCAACGTGCTTGTTTTGGGGAGGGGGGGAGAGCGTCTCCCGCCGCAGTCAGTCCTTGAGCGCTGCCTGGACCGCTACATCCTGTGGCCATTGCGCCGGGAGCGGCAACTTGGAGCCGCCGGACCGGGCTCTATTGTCGTTGGGGGGTCGCCGCAGCAGCAGACTATGTGGAAGCGCATGCAACTGCCGCAATTCGCCCCCACCGGTCGGCGTTGCTGGCAACGTGCTTGTTTTGGGGAGGGGGGGAGAGCGTCTCCCGCCGCAGTCAGTCCTTGAGCGCTGCCTGGACCGCTACATCCTGTGGCCATTGCGCCGGGAGCGGCAACTTGGAGCCGCCGGACCGGGCTCTATTGTCGTTGGGGGGTCGCCGCAGCAGCAGACTATGTGGAAGCGCATGCAACTGCCGCAATTCGCCCCCACCGGTCGGCGTTGCTGGCAACGTGCTTGTTTTGGGGAGGGGGGGAGAGCGTCTCCCGCCGCAGTCAGTCCTTGAGCGCTGCCTGGACCGCTACATCCTGTGGCCATTGCGCCGGGAGCGGCAACTTGGAGCCGCCGGACCGGGCTCTATTGTCGTTGGGGGGTCGCCGCAGCAGCAGACTATGTGGAAGCGCATGCAACTGCCGCAATTCGCCCCCACCGGTCGGCGTTGCTGGCAACGTGCTTGTTTTGGGGAGGGGGGGAGAGCGTCTCCCGCCGCAGTCAGTCCTTGAGCGCTGCCTGGACCGCTACATCCTGTGGCCATTGCGCCGGGAGCGGCAACTTGGAGCCGCCGGACCGGGCTCTATTGTCGTTGGGGGGTCGCCGCAGCAGCAGACTATGTGGAAGCGCATGCAACTGCCGCAATTCGCCCCCACCGGTCGGCGTTGCTGGCAACGTGCTTGTTTTGGGGAGGGGGGGAGAGCGTCTCCCGCCGCAGTCAGTCCTTGAGCGCTGCCTGGACCGCTACATCCTGTGGCCATTGCGCCGGGAGCGGCAACTTGGAGCCGCCGGACCGGGCTCTATTGTCGTTGGGGGGTCGCCGCAGCAGCAGACTATGTGGAAGCGCATGCAACTGCCGCAATTCGCCCCCACCGGTCGGCGTTGCTGGCAACGTGCTTGTTTTGGGGAGGGGGGGAGAGCGTCTCCCGCCGCAGTCAGTCCTTGAGCGCTGCCTGGACCGCTACATCCTGTGGCCATTGCGCCGGGAGCGGCAACTTGGAGCCGCCGGACCGGGCTCTATTGTCGTTGGGGGGTCGCCGCAGCAGCAGACTATGTGGAAGCGCATGCAACTGCCGCAATTCGCCCCCACCGGTCGGCGTTGCTGGCAACGTGCTTGTTTTGGGGAGGGGGGGAGAGCGTCTCCCGCCGCAGTCAGTCCTTGAGCGCTGCCTGGACCGCTACATCCTGTGGCCATTGCGCCGGGAGCGGCAACTTGGAGCCGCCGGACCGGGCTCTATTGTCGTTGGGGGGTCGCCGCAGCAGCAGACTATGTGGAAGCGCATGCAACTGCCGCAATTCGCCCCCACCGGTCGGCGTTGCTGGCAACGTGCTTGTTTTGGGGAGGGGGGGAGAGCGTCTCCCGCCGCAGTCAGTCCTTGAGCGCTGCCTGGACCGCTACATCCTGTGGCCATTGCGCCGGGAGCGGCAACTTGGAGCCGCCGGACCGGGCTCTATTGTCGTTGGGGGGTCGCCGCAGCAGCAGACTATGTGGAAGCGCATGCAACTGCCGCAATTCGCCCCCACCGGTCGGCGTTGCTGGCAACGTGCTTGTTTTGGGGAGGGGGGGAGAGCGTCTCCCGCCGCAGTCAGTCCTTGAGCGCTGCCTGGACCGCTACATCCTGTGGCCATTGCGCCGGGAGCGGCAACTTGGAGCCGCCGGACCGGGCTCTATTGTCGTTGGGGGGTCGCCGCAGCAGCAGACTATGTGGAAGCGCATGCAACTGCCGCAATTCGCCCCCACCGGTCGGCGTTGCTGGCAACGTGCTTGTTTTGGGGAGGGGGGGAGAGCGTCTCCCGCCGCAGTCAGTCCTTGAGCGCTGCCTGGACCGCTACATCCTGTGGCCATTGCGCCGGGAGCGGCAACTTGGAGCCGCCGGACCGGGCTCTATTGTCGTTGGGGGGTCGCCGCAGCAGCAGACTATGTGGAAGCGCATGCAACTGCCGCAATTCGCCCCCACCGGTCGGCGTTGCTGGCAACGTGCTTGTTTTGGGGAGGGGGGGAGAGCGTCTCCCGCCGCAGTCAGTCCTTGAGCGCTGCCTGGACCGCTACATCCTGTGGCCATTGCGCCGGGAGCGGCAACTTGGAGCCGCCGGACCGGGCTCTATTGTCGTTGGGGGGTCGCCGCAGCAGCAGACTATGTGGAAGCGCATGCAACTGCCGCAATTCGCCCCCACCGGTCGGCGTTGCTGGCAACGTGCTTGTTTTGGGGAGGGGGGGAGAGCGTCTCCCGCCGCAGTCAGTCCTTGAGCGCTGCCTGGACCGCTACATCCTGTGGCCATTGCGCCGGGAGCGGCAACTTGGAGCCGCCGGACCGGGCTCTATTGTCGTTGGGGGGTCGCCGCAGCAGCAGACTATGTGGAAGCGCATGCAACTGCCGCAATTCGCCCCCACCGGTCGGCGTTGCTGGCAACGTGCTTGTTTTGGGGAGGGGGGGAGAGCGTCTCCCGCCGCAGTCAGTCCTTGAGCGCTGCCTGGACCGCTACATCCTGTGGCCATTGCGCCGGGAGCGGCAACTTGGAGCCGCCGGACCGGGCTCTATTGTCGTTGGGGGGTCGCCGCAGCAGCAGACTATGTGGAAGCGCATGCAACTGCCGCAATTCGCCCCCACCGGTCGGCGTTGCTGGCAACGTGCTTGTTTTGGGGAGGGGGGGAGAGCGTCTCCCGCCGCAGTCAGTCCTTGAGCGCTGCCTGGACCGCTACATCCTGTGGCCATTGCGCCGGGAGCGGCAACTTGGAGCCGCCGGACCGGGCTCTATTGTCGTTGGGGGGTCGCCGCAGCAGCAGACTATGTGGAAGCGCATGCAACTGCCGCAATTCGCCCCCACCGGTCGGCGTTGCTGGCAACGTGCTTGTTTTGGGGAGGGGGGGAGAGCGTCTCCCGCCGCAGTCAGTCCTTGAGCGCTGCCTGGACCGCTACATCCTGTGGCCATTGCGCCGGGAGCGGCAACTTGGAGCCGCCGGACCGGGCTCTATTGTCGTTGGGGGGTCGCCGCAGCAGCAGACTATGTGGAAGCGCATGCAACTGCCGCAATTCGCCCCCACCGGTCGGCGTTGCTGGCAACGTGCTTGTTTTGGGGAGGGGGGGAGAGCGTCTCCCGCCGCAGTCAGTCCTTGAGCGCTGCCTGGACCGCTACATCCTGTGGCCATTGCGCCGGGAGCGGCAACTTGGAGCCGCCGGACCGGGCTCTATTGTCGTTGGGGGGTCGCCGCAGCAGCAGACTATGTGGAAGCGCATGCAACTGCCGCAATTCGCCCCCACCGGTCGGCGTTGCTGGCAACGTGCTTGTTTTGGGGAGGGGGGGAGAGCGTCTCCCGCCGCAGTCAGTCCTTGAGCGCTGCCTGGACCGCTACATCCTGTGGCCATTGCGCCGGGAGCGGCAACTTGGAGCCGCCGGACCGGGCTCTATTGTCGTTGGGGGGTCGCCGCAGCAGCAGACTATGTGGAAGCGCATGCAACTGCCGCAATTCGCCCCCACCGGTCGGCGTTGCTGGCAACGTGCTTGTTTTGGGGAGGGGGGGAGAGCGTCTCCCGCCGCAGTCAGTCCTTGAGCGCTGCCTGGACCGCTACATCCTGTGGCCATTGCGCCGGGAGCGGCAACTTGGAGCCGCCGGACCGGGCTCTATTGTCGTTGGGGGGTCGCCGCAGCAGCAGACTATGTGGAAGCGCATGCAACTGCCGCAATTCGCCCCCACCGGTCGGCGTTGCTGGCAACGTGCTTGTTTTGGGGAGGGGGGGAGAGCGTCTCCCGCCGCAGTCAGTCCTTGAGCGCTGCCTGGACCGCTACATCCTGTGGCCATTGCGCCGGGAGCGGCAACTTGGAGCCGCCGGACCGGGCTCTATTGTCGTTGGGGGGTCGCCGCAGCAGCAGACTATGTGGAAGCGCATGCAACTGCCGCAATTCGCCCCCACCGGTCGGCGTTGCTGGCAACGTGCTTGTTTTGGGGAGGGGGGGAGAGCGTCTCCCGCCGCAGTCAGTCCTTGAGCGCTGCCTGGACCGCTACATCCTGTGGCCATTGCGCCGGGAGCGGCAACTTGGAGCCGCCGGACCGGGCTCTATTGTCGTTGGGGGGTCGCCGCAGCAGCAGACTATGTGGAAGCGCATGCAACTGCCGCAATTCGCCCCCACCGGTCGGCGTTGCTGGCAACGTGCTTGTTTTGGGGAGGGGGGGAGAGCGTCTCCCGCCGCAGTCAGTCCTTGAGCGCTGCCTGGACCGCTACATCCTGTGGCCATTGCGCCGGGAGCGGCAACTTGGAGCCGCCGGACCGGGCTCTATTGTCGTTGGGGGGTCGCCGCAGCAGCAGACTATGTGGAAGCGCATGCAACTGCCGCAATTCGCCCCCACCGGTCGGCGTTGCTGGCAACGTGCTTGTTTTGGGGAGGGGGGGAGAGCGTCTCCCGCCGCAGTCAGTCCTTGAGCGCTGCCTGGACCGCTACATCCTGTGGCCATTGCGCCGGGAGCGGCAACTTGGAGCCGCCGGACCGGGCTCTATTGTCGTTGGGGGGTCGCCGCAGCAGCAGACTATGTGGAAGCGCATGCAACTGCCGCAATTCGCCCCCACCGGTCGGCGTTGCTGGCAACGTGCTTGTTTTGGGGAGGGGGGGAGAGCGTCTCCCGCCGCAGTCAGTCCTTGAGCGCTGCCTGGACCGCTACATCCTGTGGCCATTGCGCCGGGAGCGGCAACTTGGAGCCGCCGGACCGGGCTCTATTGTCGTTGGGGGGTCGCCGCAGCAGCAGACTATGTGGAAGCGCATGCAACTGCCGCAATTCGCCCCCACCGGTCGGCGTTGCTGGCAACGTGCTTGTTTTGGGGAGGGGGGGAGAGCGTCTCCCGCCGCAGTCAGTCCTTGAGCGCTGCCTGGACCGCTACATCCTGTGGCCATTGCGCCGGGAGCGGCAACTTGGAGCCGCCGGACCGGGCTCTATTGTCGTTGGGGGGTCGCCGCAGCAGCAGACTATGTGGAAGCGCATGCAACTGCCGCAATTCGCCCCCACCGGTCGGCGTTGCTGGCAACGTGCTTGTTTTGGGGAGGGGGGGAGAGCGTCTCCCGCCGCAGTCAGTCCTTGAGCGCTGCCTGGACCGCTACATCCTGTGGCCATTGCGCCGGGAGCGGCAACTTGGAGCCGCCGGACCGGGCTCTATTGTCGTTGGGGGGTCGCCGCAGCAGCAGACTATGTGGAAGCGCATGCAACTGCCGCAATTCGCCCCCACCGGTCGGCGTTGCTGGCAACGTGCTTGTTTTGGGGAGGGGGGGAGAGCGTCTCCCGCCGCAGTCAGTCCTTGAGCGCTGCCTGGACCGCTACATCCTGTGGCCATTGCGCCGGGAGCGGCAACTTGGAGCCGCCGGACCGGGCTCTATTGTCGTTGGGGGGTCGCCGCAGCAGCAGACTATGTGGAAGCGCATGCAACTGCCGCAATTCGCCCCCACCGGTCGGCGTTGCTGGCAACGTGCTTGTTTTGGGGAGGGGGGGAGAGCGTCTCCCGCCGCAGTCAGTCCTTGAGCGCTGCCTGGACCGCTACATCCTGTGGCCATTGCGCCGGGAGCGGCAACTTGGAGCCGCCGGACCGGGCTCTATTGTCGTTGGGGGGTCGCCGCAGCAGCAGACTATGTGGAAGCGCATGCAACTGCCGCAATTCGCCCCCACCGGTCGGCGTTGCTGGCAACGTGCTTGTTTTGGGGAGGGGGGGAGAGCGTCTCCCGCCGCAGTCAGTCCTTGAGCGCTGCCTGGACCGCTACATCCTGTGGCCATTGCGCCGGGAGCGGCAACTTGGAGCCGCCGGACCGGGCTCTATTGTCGTTGGGGGGTCGCCGCAGCAGCAGACTATGTGGAAGCGCATGCAACTGCCGCAATTCGCCCCCACCGGTCGGCGTTGCTGGCAACGTGCTTGTTTTGGGGAGGGGGGGAGAGCGTCTCCCGCCGCAGTCAGTCCTTGAGCGCTGCCTGGACCGCTACATCCTGTGGCCATTGCGCCGGGAGCGGCAACTTGGAGCCGCCGGACCGGGCTCTATTGTCGTTGGGGGGTCGCCGCAGCAGCAGACTATGTGGAAGCGCATGCAACTGCCGCAATTCGCCCCCACCGGTCGGCGTTGCTGGCAACGTGCTTGTTTTGGGGAGGGGGGGAGAGCGTCTCCCGCCGCAGTCAGTCCTTGAGCGCTGCCTGGACCGCTACATCCTGTGGCCATTGCGCCGGGAGCGGCAACTTGGAGCCGCCGGACCGGGCTCTATTGTCGTTGGGGGGTCGCCGCAGCAGCAGACTATGTGGAAGCGCATGCAACTGCCGCAATTCGCCCCCACCGGTCGGCGTTGCTGGCAACGTGCTTGTTTTGGGGAGGGGGGGAGAGCGTCTCCCGCCGCAGTCAGTCCTTGAGCGCTGCCTGGACCGCTACATCCTGTGGCCATTGCGCCGGGAGCGGCAACTTGGAGCCGCCGGACCGGGCTCTATTGTCGTTGGGGGGTCGCCGCAGCAGCAGACTATGTGGAAGCGCATGCAACTGCCGCAATTCGCCCCCACCGGTCGGCGTTGCTGGCAACGTGCTTGTTTTGGGGAGGGGGGGAGAGCGTCTCCCGCCGCAGTCAGTCCTTGAGCGCTGCCTGGACCGCTACATCCTGTGGCCATTGCGCCGGGAGCGGCAACTTGGAGCCGCCGGACCGGGCTCTATTGTCGTTGGGGGGTCGCCGCAGCAGCAGACTATGTGGAAGCGCATGCAACTGCCGCAATTCGCCCCCACCGGTCGGCGTTGCTGGCAACGTGCTTGTTTTGGGGAGGGGGGGAGAGCGTCTCCCGCCGCAGTCAGTCCTTGAGCGCTGCCTGGACCGCTACATCCTGTGGCCATTGCGCCGGGAGCGGCAACTTGGAGCCGCCGGACCGGGCTCTATTGTCGTTGGGGGGTCGCCGCAGCAGCAGACTATGTGGAAGCGCATGCAACTGCCGCAATTCGCCCCCACCGGTCGGCGTTGCTGGCAACGTGCTTGTTTTGGGGAGGGGGGGAGAGCGTCTCCCGCCGCAGTCAGTCCTTGAGCGCTGCCTGGACCGCTACATCCTGTGGCCATTGCGCCGGGAGCGGCAACTTGGAGCCGCCGGACCGGGCTCTATTGTCGTTGGGGGGTCGCCGCAGCAGCAGACTATGTGGAAGCGCATGCAACTGCCGCAATTCGCCCCCACCGGTCGGCGTTGCTGGCAACGTGCTTGTTTTGGGGAGGGGGGGAGAGCGTCTCCCGCCGCAGTCAGTCCTTGAGCGCTGCCTGGACCGCTACATCCTGTGGCCATTGCGCCGGGAGCGGCAACTTGGAGCCGCCGGACCGGGCTCTATTGTCGTTGGGGGGTCGCCGCAGCAGCAGACTATGTGGAAGCGCATGCAACTGCCGCAATTCGCCCCCACCGGTCGGCGTTGCTGGCAACGTGCTTGTTTTGGGGAGGGGGGGAGAGCGTCTCCCGCCGCAGTCAGTCCTTGAGCGCTGCCTGGACCGCTACATCCTGTGGCCATTGCGCCGGGAGCGGCAACTTGGAGCCGCCGGACCGGGCTCTATTGTCGTTGGGGGGTCGCCGCAGCAGCAGACTATGTGGAAGCGCATGCAACTGCCGCAATTCGCCCCCACCGGTCGGCGTTGCTGGCAACGTGCTTGTTTTGGGGAGGGGGGGAGAGCGTCTCCCGCCGCAGTCAGTCCTTGAGCGCTGCCTGGACCGCTACATCCTGTGGCCATTGCGCCGGGAGCGGCAACTTGGAGCCGCCGGACCGGGCTCTATTGTCGTTGGGGGGTCGCCGCAGCAGCAGACTATGTGGAAGCGCATGCAACTGCCGCAATTCGCCCCCACCGGTCGGCGTTGCTGGCAACGTGCTTGTTTTGGGGAGGGGGGGAGAGCGTCTCCCGCCGCAGTCAGTCCTTGAGCGCTGCCTGGACCGCTACATCCTGTGGCCATTGCGCCGGGAGCGGCAACTTGGAGCCGCCGGACCGGGCTCTATTGTCGTTGGGGGGTCGCCGCAGCAGCAGACTATGTGGAAGCGCATGCAACTGCCGCAATTCGCCCCCACCGGTCGGCGTTGCTGGCAACGTGCTTGTTTTGGGGAGGGGGGGAGAGCGTCTCCCGCCGCAGTCAGTCCTTGAGCGCTGCCTGGACCGCTACATCCTGTGGCCATTGCGCCGGGAGCGGCAACTTGGAGCCGCCGGACCGGGCTCTATTGTCGTTGGGGGGTCGCCGCAGCAGCAGACTATGTGGAAGCGCATGCAACTGCCGCAATTCGCCCCCACCGGTCGGCGTTGCTGGCAACGTGCTTGTTTTGGGGAGGGGGGGAGAGCGTCTCCCGCCGCAGTCAGTCCTTGAGCGCTGCCTGGACCGCTACATCCTGTGGCCATTGCGCCGGGAGCGGCAACTTGGAGCCGCCGGACCGGGCTCTATTGTCGTTGGGGGGTCGCCGCAGCAGCAGACTATGTGGAAGCGCATGCAACTGCCGCAATTCGCCCCCACCGGTCGGCGTTGCTGGCAACGTGCTTGTTTTGGGGAGGGGGGGAGAGCGTCTCCCGCCGCAGTCAGTCCTTGAGCGCTGCCTGGACCGCTACATCCTGTGGCCATTGCGCCGGGAGCGGCAACTTGGAGCCGCCGGACCGGGCTCTATTGTCGTTGGGGGGTCGCCGCAGCAGCAGACTATGTGGAAGCGCATGCAACTGCCGCAATTCGCCCCCACCGGTCGGCGTTGCTGGCAACGTGCTTGTTTTGGGGAGGGGGGGAGAGCGTCTCCCGCCGCAGTCAGTCCTTGAGCGCTGCCTGGACCGCTACATCCTGTGGCCATTGCGCCGGGAGCGGCAACTTGGAGCCGCCGGACCGGGCTCTATTGTCGTTGGGGGGTCGCCGCAGCAGCAGACTATGTGGAAGCGCATGCAACTGCCGCAATTCGCCCCCACCGGTCGGCGTTGCTGGCAACGTGCTTGTTTTGGGGAGGGGGGGAGAGCGTCTCCCGCCGCAGTCAGTCCTTGAGCGCTGCCTGGACCGCTACATCCTGTGGCCATTGCGCCGGGAGCGGCAACTTGGAGCCGCCGGACCGGGCTCTATTGTCGTTGGGGGGTCGCCGCAGCAGCAGACTATGTGGAAGCGCATGCAACTGCCGCAATTCGCCCCCACCGGTCGGCGTTGCTGGCAACGTGCTTGTTTTGGGGAGGGGGGGAGAGCGTCTCCCGCCGCAGTCAGTCCTTGAGCGCTGCCTGGACCGCTACATCCTGTGGCCATTGCGCCGGGAGCGGCAACTTGGAGCCGCCGGACCGGGCTCTATTGTCGTTGGGGGGTCGCCGCAGCAGCAGACTATGTGGAAGCGCATGCAACTGCCGCAATTCGCCCCCACCGGTCGGCGTTGCTGGCAACGTGCTTGTTTTGGGGAGGGGGGGAGAGCGTCTCCCGCCGCAGTCAGTCCTTGAGCGCTGCCTGGACCGCTACATCCTGTGGCCATTGCGCCGGGAGCGGCAACTTGGAGCCGCCGGACCGGGCTCTATTGTCGTTGGGGGGTCGCCGCAGCAGCAGACTATGTGGAAGCGCATGCAACTGCCGCAATTCGCCCCCACCGGTCGGCGTTGCTGGCAACGTGCTTGTTTTGGGGAGGGGGGGAGAGCGTCTCCCGCCGCAGTCAGTCCTTGAGCGCTGCCTGGACCGCTACATCCTGTGGCCATTGCGCCGGGAGCGGCAACTTGGAGCCGCCGGACCGGGCTCTATTGTCGTTGGGGGGTCGCCGCAGCAGCAGACTATGTGGAAGCGCATGCAACTGCCGCAATTCGCCCCCACCGGTCGGCGTTGCTGGCAACGTGCTTGTTTTGGGGAGGGGGGGAGAGCGTCTCCCGCCGCAGTCAGTCCTTGAGCGCTGCCTGGACCGCTACATCCTGTGGCCATTGCGCCGGGAGCGGCAACTTGGAGCCGCCGGACCGGGCTCTATTGTCGTTGGGGGTCGCCGCAGCAGCAGACTATGTGGAAGCGCATGCAACTGCCGCAATTCGCCCCCACCGGTCGGCGTTGCTGGCAACGTGCTTGTTTTGGGGAGGGGGGGAGAGCGTCTCCCGCCGCAGTCAGTCCTTGAGCGCTGCCTGGACCGCTACATCCTGTGGCCATTGCGCCGGGAGCGGCAACTTGGAGCCGCCGGACCGGGCTCTATTGTCGTTGGGGGGTCGCCGCAGCAGCAGACTATGTGGAAGCGCATGCAACTGCCGCAATTCGCCCCCACCGGTCGGCGTTGCTGGCAACGTGCTTGTTTTGGGGAGGGGGGGAGAGCGTCTCCCGCCGCAGTCAGTCCTTGAGCGCTGCCTGGACCGCTACATCCTGTGGCCATTGCGCCGGGAGCGGCAACTTGGAGCCGCCGGACCGGGCTCTATTGTCGTTGGGGGGTCGCCGCAGCAGCAGACTATGTGGAAGCGCATGCAACTGCCGCAATTCGCCCCCACCGGTCGGCGTTGCTGGCAACGTGCTTGTTTTGGGGAGGGGGGGAGAGCGTCTCCCGCCGCAGTCAGTCCTTGAGCGCTGCCTGGACCGCTACATCCTGTGGCCATTGCGCCGGGAGCGGCAACTTGGAGCCGCCGGACCGGGCTCTATTGTCGTTGGGGGGTCGCCGCAGCAGCAGACTATGTGGAAGCGCATGCAACTGCCGCAATTCGCCCCCACCGGTCGGCGTTGCTGGCAACGTGCTTGTTTTGGGGAGGGGGGGAGAGCGTCTCCCGCCGCAGTCAGTCCTTGAGCGCTGCCTGGACCGCTACATCCTGTGGCCATTGCGCCGGGAGCGGCAACTTGGAGCCGCCGGACCGGGCTCTATTGTCGTTGGGGGGTCGCCGCAGCAGCAGACTATGTGGAAGCGCATGCAACTGCCGCAATTCGCCCCCACCGGTCGGCGTTGCTGGCAACGTGCTTGTTTTGGGGAGGGGGGGAGAGCGTCTCCCGCCGCAGTCAGTCCTTGAGCGCTGCCTGGACCGCTACATCCTGTGGCCATTGCGCCGGGAGCGGCAACTTGGAGCCGCCGGACCGGGCTCTATTGTCGTTGGGGGGTCGCCGCAGCAGCAGACTATGTGGAAGCGCATGCAACTGCCGCAATTCGCCCCCACCGGTCGGCGTTGCTGGCAACGTGCTTGTTTTGGGGAGGGGGGGGAGAGCGTCTCCCGCCGCAGTCAGTCCTTGAGCGCTGCCTGGACCGCTACATCCTGTGGCCATTGCGCCGGGAGCGGCAACTTGGAGCCGCCGGACCGGGCTCTATTGTCGTTGGGGGGTCGCCGCAGCAGCAGACTATGTGGAAGCGCATGCAACTGCCGCAATTCGCCCCCACCGGTCGGCGTTGCTGGCAACGTGCTTGTTTTGGGGAGGGGGGGAGAGCGTCTCCCGCCGCAGTCAGTCCTTGAGCGCTGCCTGGACCGCTACATCCTGTGGCCATTGCGCCGGGAGCGGCAACTTGGAGCCGCCGGACCGGGCTCTATTGTCGTTGGGGGGTCGCCGCAGCAGCAGACTATGTGGAAGCGCATGCAACTGCCGCAATTCGCCCCCACCGGTCGGCGTTGCTGGCAACGTGCTTGTTTTGGGGAGGGGGGGAGAGCGTCTCCCGCCGCAGTCAGTCCTTGAGCGCTGCCTGGACCGCTACATCCTGTGGCCATTGCGCCGGGAGCGGCAACTTGGAGCCGCCGGACCGGGCTCTATTGTCGTTGGGGGGTCGCCGCAGCAGCAGACTATGTGGAAGCGCATGCAACTGCCGCAATTCGCCCCCACCGGTCGGCGTTGCTGGCAACGTGCTTGTTTTGGGGAGGGGGGAGAGCGTCTCCCGCCGCAGTCAGTCCTTGAGCGCTGCCTGGACCGCTACATCCTGTGGCCATTGCGCCGGGAGCGGCAACTTGGAGCCGCCGGACCGGGCTCTATTGTCGTTGGGGGGTCGCCGCAGCAGCAGACTATGTGGAAGCGCATGCAACTGCCGCAATTCGCCCCCACCGGTCGGCGTTGCTGGCAACGTGCTTGTTTTGGGGAGGGGGGGAGAGCGTCTCCCGCCGCAGTCAGTCCTTGAGCGCTGCCTGGACCGCTACATCCTGTGGCCATTGCGCCGGGAGCGGCAACTTGGAGCCGCCGGACCGGGCTCTATTGTCGTTGGGGGGTCGCCGCAGCAGCAGACTATGTGGAAGCGCATGCAACTGCCGCAATTCGCCCCCACCGGTCGGCGTTGCTGGCAACGTGCTTGTTTTGGGGAGGGGGGGAGAGCGTCTCCCGCCGCAGTCAGTCCTTGAGCGCTGCCTGGACCGCTACATCCTGTGGCCATTGCGCCGGGAGCGGCAACTTGGAGCCGCCGGACCGGGCTCTATTGTCGTTGGGGGGTCGCCGCAGCAGCAGACTATGTGGAAGCGCATGCAACTGCCGCAATTCGCCCCCACCGGTCGGCGTTGCTGGCAACGTGCTTGTTTTGGGGAGGGGGGGAGAGCGTCTCCCGCCGCAGTCAGTCCTTGAGCGCTGCCTGGACCGCTACATCCTGTGGCCATTGCGCCGGGAGCGGCAACTTGGAGCCGCCGGACCGGGCTCTATTGTCGTTGGGGGGTCGCCGCAGCAGCAGACTATGTGGAAGCGCATGCAACTGCCGCAATTCGCCCCCACCGGTCGGCGTTGCTGGCAACGTGCTTGTTTTGGGGAGGGGGGGAGAGCGTCTCCCGCCGCAGTCAGTCCTTGAGCGCTGCCTGGACCGCTACATCCTGTGGCCATTGCGCCGGGAGCGGCAACTTGGAGCCGCCGGACCGGGCTCTATTGTCGTTGGGGGGTCGCCGCAGCAGCAGACTATGTGGAAGCGCATGCAACTGCCGCAATTCGCCCCCACCGGTCGGCGTTGCTGGCAACGTGCTTGTTTTGGGGAGGGGGGGAGAGCGTCTCCCGCCGCAGTCAGTCCTTGAGCGCTGCCTGGACCGCTACATCCTGTGGCCATTGCGCCGGGAGCGGCAACTTGGAGCCGCCGGACCGGGCTCTATTGTCGTTGGGGGGTCGCCGCAGCAGCAGACTATGTGGAAGCGCATGCAACTGCCGCAATTCGCCCCCACCGGTCGGCGTTGCTGGCAACGTGCTTGTTTTGGGGAGGGGGGGAGAGCGTCTCCCGCCGCAGTCAGTCCTTGAGCGCTGCCTGGACCGCTACATCCTGTGGCCATTGCGCCGGGAGCGGCAACTTGGAGCCGCCGGACCGGGCTCTATTGTCGTTGGGGGGTCGCCGCAGCAGCAGACTATGTGGAAGCGCATGCAACTGCCGCAATTCGCCCCCACCGGTCGGCGTTGCTGGCAACGTGCTTGTTTTGGGGAGGGGGGGAGCGTCTCCCGCCGCAGTCAGTCCTTGAGCGCTGCCTGGACCGCTACATCCTGTGGCCATTGCGCCGGGAGCGGCAACTTGGAGCCGCCGGACCGGGCTCTATTGTCGTTGGGGGGTCGCCGCAGCAGCAGACTATGTGGAAGCGCATGCAACTGCCGCAATTCGCCCCCACCGGTCGGCGTTGCTGGCAACGTGCTTGTTTTGGGGAGGGGGGGAGAGCGTCTCCCGCCGCAGTCAGTCCTTGAGCGCTGCCTGGACCGCTACATCCTGTGGCCATTGCGCCGGGAGCGGCAACTTGGAGCCGCCGGACCGGGCTCTATTGTCGTTGGGGGGTCGCCGCAGCAGCAGACTATGTGGAAGCGCATGCAACTGCCGCAATTCGCCCCCACCGGTCGGCGTTGCTGGCAACGTGCTTGTTTTGGGGAGGGGGGGAGAGCGTCTCCCGCCGCAGTCAGTCCTTGAGCGCTGCCTGGACCGCTACATCCTGTGGCCATTGCGCCGGGAGCGGCAACTTGGAGCCGCCGGACCGGGCTCTATTGTCGTTGGGGGGTCGCCGCAGCAGCAGACTATGTGGAAGCGCATGCAACTGCCGCAATTCGCCCCCACCGGTCGGCGTTGCTGGCAACGTGCTTGTTTTGGGGAGGGGGGGAGAGCGTCTCCCGCCGCAGTCAGTCCTTGAGCGCTGCCTGGACCGCTACATCCTGTGGCCATTGCGCCGGGAGCGGCAACTTGGAGCCGCCGGACCGGGCTCTATTGTCGTTGGGGGGTCGCCGCAGCAGCAGACTATGTGGAAGCGCATGCAACTGCCGCAATTCGCCCCCACCGGTCGGCGTTGCTGGCAACGTGCTTGTTTTGGGGAGGGGGGGAGAGCGTCTCCCGCCGCAGTCAGTCCTTGAGCGCTGCCTGGACCGCTACATCCTGTGGCCATTGCGCCGGGAGCGGCAACTTGGAGCCGCCGGACCGGGCTCTATTGTCGTTGGGGGGTCGCCGCAGCAGCAGACTATGTGGAAGCGCATGCAACTGCCGCAATTCGCCCCCACCGGTCGGCGTTGCTGGCAACGTGCTTGTTTTGGGGAGGGGGGGAGAGCGTCTCCCGCCGCAGTCAGTCCTTGAGCGCTGCCTGGACCGCTACATCCTGTGGCCATTGCGCCGGGAGCGGCAACTTGGAGCCGCCGGACCGGGCTCTATTGTCGTTGGGGGGTCGCCGCAGCAGCAGACTATGTGGAAGCGCATGCAACTGCCGCAATTCGCCCCCACCGGTCGGCGTTGCTGGCAACGTGCTTGTTTTGGGGAGGGGGGGAGAGCGTCTCCCGCCGCAGTCAGTCCTTGAGCGCTGCCTGGACCGCTACATCCTGTGGCCATTGCGCCGGGAGCGGCAACTTGGAGCCGCCGGACCGGGCTCTATTGTCGTTGGGGGGTCGCCGCAGCAGCAGACTATGTGGAAGCGCATGCAACTGCCGCAATTCGCCCCCACCGGTCGGCGTTGCTGGCAACGTGCTTGTTTTGGGGAGGGGGGGAGAGCGTCTCCCGCCGCAGTCAGTCCTTGAGCGCTGCCTGGACCGCTACATCCTGTGGCCATTGCGCCGGGAGCGGCAACTTGGAGCCGCCGGACCGGGCTCTATTGTCGTTGGGGGGTCGCCGCAGCAGCAGACTATGTGGAAGCGCATGCAACTGCCGCAATTCGCCCCCACCGGTCGGCGTTGCTGGCAACGTGCTTGTTTTGGGGAGGGGGGGAGAGCGTCTCCCGCCGCAGTCAGTCCTTGAGCGCTGCCTGGACCGCTACATCCTGTGGCCATTGCGCCGGGAGCGGCAACTTGGAGCCGCCGGACCGGGCTCTATTGTCGTTGGGGGGTCGCCGCAGCAGCAGACTATGTGGAAGCGCATGCAACTGCCGCAATTCGCCCCCACCGGTCGGCGTTGCTGGCAACGTGCTTGTTTTGGGGAGGGGGGAGAGCGTCTCCCGCCGCAGTCAGTCCTTGAGCGCTGCCTGGACCGCTACATCCTGTGGCCATTGCGCCGGGAGCGGCAACTTGGAGCCGCCGGACCGGGCTCTATTGTCGTTGGGGGGTCGCCGCAGCAGCAGACTATGTGGAAGCGCATGCAACTGCCGCAATTCGCCCCCACCGGTCGGCGTTGCTGGCAACGTGCTTGTTTTGGGGAGGGGGGAGAGCGTCTCCCGCCGCAGTCAGTCCTTGAGCGCTGCCTGGACCGCTACATCCTGTGGCCATTGCGCCGGGAGCGGCAACTTGGAGCCGCCGGACCGGGCTCTATTGTCGTTGGGGGGTCGCCGCAGCAGCAGACTATGTGGAAGCGCATGCAACTGCCGCAATTCGCCCCCACCGGTCGGCGTTGCTGGCAACGTGCTTGTTTTGGGGAGGGGGGGAGAGCGTCTCCCGCCGCAGTCAGTCCTTGAGCGCTGCCTGGACCGCTACATCCTGTGGCCATTGCGCCGGGAGCGGCAACTTGGAGCCGCCGGACCGGGCTCTATTGTCGTTGGGGGGTCGCCGCAGCAGCAGACTATGTGGAAGCGCATGCAACTGCCGCAATTCGCCCCCACCGGTCGGCGTTGCTGGCAACGTGCTTGTTTTGGGGAGGGGGGGAGAGCGTCTCCCGCCGCAGTCAGTCCTTGAGCGCTGCCTGGACCGCTACATCCTGTGGCCATTGCGCCGGGAGCGGCAACTTGGAGCCGCCGGACCGGGCTCTATTGTCGTTGGGGGGTCGCCGCAGCAGCAGACTATGTGGAAGCGCATGCAACTGCCGCAATTCGCCCCCACCGGTCGGCGTTGCTGGCAACGTGCTTGTTTTGGGGAGGGGGGAGAGCGTCTCCCGCCGCAGTCAGTCCTTGAGCGCTGCCTGGACCGCTACATCCTGTGGCCATTGCGCCGGGAGCGGCAACTTGGAGCCGCCGGACCGGGCTCTATTGTCGTTGGGGGGTCGCCGCAGCAGCAGACTATGTGGAAGCGCATGCAACTGCCGCAATTCGCCCCCACCGGTCGCGTTGCTGGCAACGTGCTTGTTTTGGGGAGGGGGGAGAGCGTCTCCCGCCGCAGTCAGTCCTTGAGCGCTGCCTGGACCGCTACATCCTGTGGCCATTGCGCCGGGAGCGGCAACTTGGAGCCGCCGGACCGGGCTCTATTGTCGTTGGGGGGGTCGCCGCAGCAGCAGACTATGTGGAAGCGCATGCAACTG